>QAOC01050967.1:10478-88407 GCA_003255005.1 Begonia fuchsioides | reverse complement strand
CACCCTCTTTTGTGCCTAGTTAAAGTTGTTGATAGACATCAGGAAGAAGGTCTCTCATCCTTGGGCTGCTGAGTCATCGTAACTTACCCCCAACTGTCTGTCGGGCTGGGGTGTGAGGGCCCTCAGAGCGGGGGATTCCGCCTTTTTGTAAAAGTTAAAGTTGTTGATTATTAAATTTAATCCATAAGAATAATAAAACTTCGTCATTTTTAAAATAAATTTTAACTAATTATTAGAAGAGCAAACAATGATTAAATTTAACGTACGATTTATGAATTTTATACGCTGAATATTTATTTTTTAATGATTTAAATTTTAGATCATTCAGAAAATTATAAAAGACGTTATAGTCCTTTTAATAATGAAATATCAAAAAAAATATTATAAAAATTAAAAAAAAATCATTTTTCCAAATTCTTTCATTTTCATTTCACAAGTTGGGTATCAGTTCTGCCCTTTCCAACGCCGAGGTTGCTGGACTGCCTTATTTCTCTCTTTTGTTTTGCCATGTTTTCTTACTATTTCCACGTGTTGAATCGAGGTCCATTCCTTGTCCGGCGACGGCAACCGTTGAATCAAAGCTAGCTGCCCACGAGCATGGCAGCACAACCAGATTGATTTACAGTCAAATTTTACTAAACCAGATTTGAAAATAATGATCATTTTCATGAAACTCGAGATTCTAAACTTGGAAAATGGAAGCTAATCCCCCCTCCCTTCGTCGGAAGCCACGAGGTTAAAACGGAGAACCATCCCTCTCTCTCTCTCTCTCTTGCATGTGCAGACAGCAGAAGAAAACAAAAGGAATAAAAGTTGCAGGGTCGAATCAAATCATATGACAGGTACGTTGTATTTATCAAATAGCAAAGCCTTCTCTTCCACGTTCTTGATTTAGCCTTCGTTTATCGTCATCGTCTCCTTCTGCATTTCCATTTTTCAAAATAACGCGGCCCCAGACTACATAATGAAAACCCTTTCTGCCATGCATTGTATCCAGTGTTCGTCCATGTTTGGGAGGAATCTTTCTTGAATCTCATAAATAATTGTAGAAAGATTCAAAGAATCTTGTTTCATTCTCAATTCCAAACCATTTGATTATCCCGAGTCGGGCTTATTTCTTTTTAGGTTATAATGCTTTCAGAGTTTCGAGGAGGAAGGTTCTTCGAAATTCCTCTATTTTGTTCGCCTTCCCATTAGTTTTGGTGCCTTCTTTAAACCAAAAAAAATCAAAATCATAATGCTGTCATTAAATACAACCCAAAACATCTGTCATCGACTCATCGTCCATCGACCACGAACTGTGATGCTTGTGGTTCTTTTTTTTTTCCCTTTTTTTCTGAATTTTTTGCTGTTTTACAGGTATAGGAAAACCCTAAAACAGTATTATTTTCCACCAACCATCGATCGTTACATCGTTGTTCATGCTGGAAATTGAACATTTATAGCTTAACAGACGTTTCAATTACTAAACTGAGACTCGATCTAATAAGATGGTTCAAAATGATTTGAAGAGAAAGGCACAAACCTCCCTAGATTCTGAACTACCCATGCCAACCTTGAGACGTAGCCCATCAAAGGAAGGGTCCACAGCTGATTGCAGTATATTTGTCGTCTGTAGATAGATCGATGACAATGAAGATGAAGATGAAGATAGACGAATGGCCTTGGCTGTATCTCATAGTTTTATTTTTTTCGTGTTGAAGGACAGATCACTGCGTTGTCTGGCTAGCTGAAGTTAACGTAAATGGTCTAAATCCGACAGAAAATTGAGGACCACATCATTGTTGATATTGAATCTCCACAACCGGACAAGGCCACTTGATTTACCTCCGAAAAAATTAAAAAAGCCAAGGCTTACCCGTTTGGTTCATCGAGTTGCTGTAACGCGGCCACAACATTATGGAATGCTCGGAACTCGACGGCTGTCCAGGTAATTCTTGCTCTACCTTTGCACTCTAATCTCGGGTCCTGAAGAACATTAAGACGCGTAAATGTCACGGTGGAACACGAGATATGGGAAAGAATTTAGAGCAAGTAACGTATTCAATTCAAATTGCAAGACCCTCCTGTTGAATTTTCCTCTTCCATGAACAGATTTGGGTCCACCTATTTTGATATCCTTTTAGTTTCGAAATTATATTACACCCGAGAATTTAGCCCGTTTTTGGCGTTGAAGATTGATTTGAAAATCTAATTCTGTTTAAAATGATATTAGATAGGAGAGAAAAAAGAATTGCTTACCAAAACGAGGGCGAATGTCTATCTAGTTTTTGTATTTTAAGAATGATGCGGTGGCGTGACGCCAGTAATATGCAGCCAAGTGTTTGTTTCCTGTGTTCTTGTTTCTCTCTCGTTTTCTTTGTCGGGAGCCAATAAATGCACATGAACGAGCAGAGGGAGTCCCACCTCTCTCTTATAAACCTTGCCATATAGAGATGATTAGCTATTCGGAGTTTGAGCAGAGAAGCGTTAATCGGGTCGAGGAGGAAGAAGGAGTGATTATCTATGGCTACGAGAAGTTTGGTTTTTTATCTGCTATCAGCTTCTTCTGCTGCCGTTCTTTTGCTTTTGTATCTCAGTACTAATGGCTACAATGCTCGGGGTTTGTATTCGAACTCTCTTCCCGGAGCCGGAACTGCTAAAGTTTGGCCTGTATGACTCTCTATCCTTGATCATTGTTCGTTTTTTCGTAAATTTTGTGAGTTTTTCTTTTGAGATTTTGAACAGAAATTGGAGTTTAGTTGGAGAATAGTGCTGGCGACGGTGATCGGATTCCTTGGTTCTGCCTGTGGAACGGTGGGCGGAGTAGGCGGCGGCGGTATCTTTGTTCCGATGCTTACTCTGGTCGTTGGGTTTGATACCAAGTCTGCTGCTGCTCTTTCGAAATGTAATTTGAAGCTTCTCTTCTTTGACACTAAAATAGTGGATTCTTTTTCAAGAATTCGTTTTTTACGATGATTGGTTGCAGGTATGATAATGGGTGCGTCTGCTTCGTCAGTCTGGTACAATCTGCGAGTTCCTCATCCAACAAAGGAAGTGCCCATTATCGATTACGATCTCGCCCTTCTTTTCCAACCCATGCTTATGCTCGGTATCACCATTGGCGTAGCTCTCAGCGTCGTTTTTCCTTACTGGCTCGTCACTGTCCTCATCATTATTCTCTTCATAGGTTTCTTCCAAATACACCCTTTTTCCTTCCTTTACCCTTTCTCAAATTCTCACTCTCTGCCAGGAACCTCGTCCAGATCTTTCTTTAGGGGTGTCGAAATGTGGAAGGAAGAAACCATTCTGAAGGTTAGTAGAATTCGTAGCTTTTTTCTTTGCCCTATCTTTCGATTCAATAGAACATGGGGTTGAAGCTGACAGAAGGAAATGTGAAATTTGCAGAAAGAATTCGCGAAGCAGCAAGAAGCTGTGGTTGACTCTCGTGGAGAACGTAAGCTTTTGTTACGAACCAGTCATTTTCGTTTCTGGGTTTCCCTTTTTTTCATTTTTTTCATTGGTTGCAGTCTTGATAGATGCGGAATACGAGCCTCTCCTCCCAAAAGAAGAGAAAACGCTCATGGTCTGCCAGATATATTCTCTCATAAACAGCTAGTTTTACTTTTTTACGAAAATGGAAGATAAAAGCTTTTCTTGTTTCAAAATCTCAGCAATTACTACTGTTCAACCTAAGATGGAGAAGGACTTCTGTTTTACTACTCGTATGGATTTCTTTCCTCGCTCTTCAAGTCTTGAAGGCAAGTCTATGTCTATCCATCTATTGACATTCCTCTGTCTATTTCGAATCCCAACAATGATGTTTTCTGAATATAAAAATGCAGAATTATGCCGCAGTTTGCAGCGTTTCGTACTGGGTGCTCTTCTGTTTGCAGGTATCAATGATTATATTAGCTCTTGATCGCGTTTTCAGTGCTCATCTCCTATTCTGATGCCTGCCTCTGTCTCAGTTTCCTGTCGCTCTTGGCGTATTTGGGTACGAATCTGTAAAATTGTACAGAGAGAACAAGAAGAGGGTGAGTTTAGGCAACACGGAATCGATCTGCGAGGCTTCGATTGAATGGACGGCCTTGCACATTGCCTTTTGCGCGCTCTGTGGCATCATCGGAGGCACCGTCGGAGGTCTTCTGGGCTCCGGTGGCGGCTTCGTTCTGGGCCCTCTTCTTCTCGAAATCGGTGTCATTCCTCAGGTTGCCAGCGCCACTGCAACGTTTGTGATGATGTTTTCTGCTTCATTATCAGTCGTTGAATTTTACTTGCTCAAGAGGTTCCCTATTCCCTACGGTACTCGTTCATTTCTTCACAATTTTCTTCGAATTTTTCTTCTTTTTTGATCTTCATTTACACTTGAAAAATCATTTTGCAGCTCTGTATCTGACTTCAGTGTCGATATTAGCTGGATTTTGGGGCCAGTTGTTCGTCAGAAAAATGATCACAATTCTGAAAAGATCCTCGCTCATTGTATTCATCCTTTCTGGTGTAATCTTTGCCAGTGCTATCACAATGGGTAAGATCTGTCTCTTCACGTGTGTGTTTCTGCATCGTGCTCTGAATGGCTTTCAGACAATCATTTTTCTGTCTGAATTTTCTCAGGCGTTGTTGGAATAGAGAAGAGTGTTCAAATGATCAGAGACCACGAGTTCATGGGGTTTTTAGGATTTTGTAGCAGTCAGTGATCGCTGACCGAGATCAAGATTACGAATTTAAGTTGGATGTGTTGGTCAACGCCTAGTTGACCAAGTGTTGAGAATCAAATAAAGTTCGAGGGAGAGCCACTGTGCTTTCTTTTCGTGATAAAGGGTGGTTGAAATTACTGTTAGCTGCTGGCTAACAGAGTCAATTACTTTACTATTTTTGCCATATTTACAGTCTGTAACCAATCAGATTCTTTGTCGTAATGGAATCTCATGTTGTGTTCTTTCCATCTCCCTGAGTTCATATTTAAAAACTGGAATTAAATTAAACAAAAATAGAGGATACTTTCAGGCTACACTTGCAAATTCCCACTGAAAGTTTGAGTGTGTTTCAAAGATAACAAATAAGACAGCACAGTTTAATCCAATTTCATTCGACCATATTTCACTCTGTAATATGCTTCGAGTTTACCTTGTCGAGTTTACTATTACTTGCTTCGAGTCTCTGTTTATGTCGACGTTTTTCATTCCCGCCTCCATAGCTTCTCTCTCCTCTTTCTCTTTCCCCTTGTTCTCGAGTATGGGATCATCAGCAGCTCGAGTTTCATTTGACTGCTCGGATGGCTGGAGCAGGCGTGGCCCGGGGTTCATCCATGGATGAAGAAGACACTGACCTGCTGTTGGCCGATTTTCCGGCACAAAATCAAGGATGGTGCCAAGAAACTCAGACATAAGGGTAGCTTCGAGGTCATTGAATTCATATTTTTCCACGAGAACCTTGTTTAAAGGCCAAAATCGCAATCGACGAATGTGCCTCAAATCTCCGTACCGATTGAAGAAGTCCCGAGAGTACCGACCTCCCAATGCAATCTGTCAAAGATTCATTCCGAGTTTTAAACTAAAGAAAAAGCACTCGAACTTGAAAAAAAAATTGAGAGAGAGAAAAATGCCACTTACTTTACGCGGCATCGTCCCGAGCAGCTCCATCATCAGTGCTAAATGATCCTGCACCACAAAATAAAGAAGTTATCCAGATCGAATCACTGAAGTTAACCAAGTGGGATGAATGAAAAATTTTCATTATCTTAACCTTGTTTTCTTCTCAAGTAAACGAGAATATTCGGTGTGATTTTTGTCAACCATTAATGAACTTCTTATGATCAGTTCAGAGTATTCTAAACTTAGAACTAAACTAGGACAACAGAACAGGGTTATAAAGCTTGACATAATACAGACTACAACCGACAATTCACAAAAAAAAAATCATATTTAAGATCCAATTCTCCTGCAAGAACATTGTAATGGAGCATCGAATACACCGAAAAAGTGTCATCACTATCGCCCAAGAAACCGATTACTTCCTGAAAGAATCCCTCATACGAAAAATTTATAATCCATAAAACAGAATGCATGAATTATCAAACTGATTGTCAAAGATGTAAGGATATGAACATCTACAAACTACCCCACTAAGTTTTTTGAGCTTAAAACACTACTAATGGAATCCCAAAAATTTCACTATCAAAGCAATTTCTACTTGAGGGGAGATAGGAAGAGAGAGAGAGAGAGACAGCAATAATAGTTTGTCAAAGAGTAAAAAAAAAGATCCATATATAAAATAAGAGTCATAAAACAATTATACCTCGTCTCTATCAAAGTTATCACCACTATGAGGGTCAAAGAGTACATCACCGGTCGCAAGTTCGAAACAAATGCATGCAAAAGACCAAAGATCAGCCGAAGTAGAGTACTTTGATCCAAGGATTACTTCTGGACACCTATATTGTCGAGTCTGAATATCATTCGTGAATTGCTTGTACGTCCAACAAGCATTTCCAAAGTCGACTAATTTGCACTTCAGGTCTAAGGATGCTAACAGCTTCTTCTTAGTAGGTCGACTTTCTTTTCTTCTCTCTTCGGTTTTTTCTTCAAAGTTCTTCGGTCTATCAGAACCCATCGGAACTTCATCAACCGTTGTCGAATTCATCTGTGCATTTGGGGATGTTTCTAGATCAATCTCGGTTTCTGCAGAGACTTCTTTCTCCACACACTCTTGAGCAGCTTTCTCAGCTTTTCGTCTAATATTTTTCGTCTGATTACTCGTCCAATCTCCATTACATGTTTTCATCTCTTTTGAAACCCCAAACTGTAAAACAGCCTTGTCCTTACCGTGTGGAAGAACAAGAGGAGCACCTGATTTTCTAAGATCCTTGGATGAATCGATCATCGAAAGCAACAAAATATTCTCTGGTTTCAAATCCGTGTGTATGATTGATAGCTGTTTATGCAAGTATTCCAAGCCAACTAAAATATAGAAGCATATTTCTTTAACCATATGAAGTGGCAAACCACGGTAATCTGTATATTTGAGAAGCGTTAATAAATTATCTCCTAAATACTCGAAAACCATGCAAACATGTTGCCCATTTGGACCCGAATGCTTAAAATGATCCAAAAGCTTTACTACACACTTTTTATCATCTGGATCGCCCTCTGCAATCTGCTGCAAAATGGTTATCTCATCCATGGCTGCCTCAGTGTAGTGCTGAGCGCTCTTTTGCACTTTGAGAGCCACATATTGCTGCAAAACAATTAATCAGCCATAAATTACCACCAATTATACATAAAAAAATTCAATATCAGTTTCTTAAAAATGTTATATATTAGAAAACAAGAACAACAAACAATGAGCCAGCATGATTTCCAAACGTAAATCACAGTTGGACAACCCAGTCTCGTCTTGTTAGTACACAGTTTTACACTCGTCCACTTGACGTTGTTCGTTTCAAAGGCAATCAAAACATCAAACGAGCAATACAATCAAACACTGTCAGATTTCTCAGAGTAATGCTTAAATAATGGAAACTTATCCCTAATGAAACCACAATGAAACTCAAGATCGACCCGAAACGAAAATAAAGAATCACAAACAGGCAAGATAGAGAGAGAGAGAAAGAGAGGTACAGAGTTTTGAGTATCCCAAGCGAGCCAGACAGTGGAGAAATGACCCCAACCGAGCTTTCTCTGGACGATGTATCGACCATTCTTAAACGCATCGCCAATCCGAACAGCGTGATATCCTCCTCGTCGATAGTCCTCAGTTCCTTCGTCCTCCGAAGTATAATCAATGCTCTCGCTCTGATCCTCCTCCTCCGCCTGTTTCTGCTCCTCCATCGCTACCCTTTTCCACCTATTCAACGACTCCACCCCACAATGGGTTCAATAATTTCAGGGGTGGTTGAACTTGTAGACTCGAAAAAACGCAATCTTCCAACGAAAAGAAATAAACGATATGGAAATGAAAAATGATTGAAAACCCTGTTTCTATTCTTCTCCTCTCTCTCTTGTATCAGTGGGAAATTGGAGCTCGGTCGAAAGGAACCCTTTTTAACCTTTCACCTGACCGCAACTGCTCAACATTAAAAACAACATTTTTACAACAAAAAATAGTGTGACTAATGACCCATATTGTCTTTTCGAGAACTGAAACATAGAAGTAGCTTCGAAGGGAAAATCGGGAAATAAAGGGTCATCTTCCATTCATCCTCATTATCACCACCATCATGAGGGCGATCAAATGATGGGCTCTTCACTTTTTGCAATTCCAGATAAGTTTAATCATAAAGTTAACTTTTTTCTTCATTCAAATCTCGTCAGCATTTAGCAATCCTGAAATGCCAAGAACAGAGAATTCATCCCACTTGTTACTCTGGCTATCTTAATTACATCAGTCAACTTTCTCCACGTAGAAAGTTCTGTAAAATTAACACCTACCAACATCGGCACCAACAATTAAGGATGCATTGAATTGTGTCGGTTTCGGCAAGCGCTCTTCGTATTTGGGTTTCTATCGAAGTCGAAGTCTATAACGCAGGTTGTTCTTTGAATAGTTGAAATTGTCTATTTTGCATTAAATTGTATGATTATCAAAATCTCAAGATTTTATTTTGGATTTTACCTTAATTTTAATTTTAAATATATTACTAAATCAAAATAACAACTAATGAATTTTAATTTTATATATATAATATTGTAATTTTTTATTTACTATAACATAAATACCTTTTATTGTAAGTTTATGTAGGGGTGTCAATCAAGTTAGTTCGACCTGCAAATCTGACTCAACCTAATATTCTGGTTGAGTTAGATCGATTTTGAAAGAGACTAACTCGACCCATTAGCCCACTTCACATAACTTTTGCGAGTTGGGTTAGATTTCGGGTTTGAAAGGGCCCAATCCAAAATCGATATAATAATTAATACTTATTTAATTAATAAATCATAGGTTTAAAATCTAACTTATCACCAAGCTCACTATTTTAAGATTTAGATTCACTACTACTAAGTACTAAAACAATATTTTTGGGTTATGAATAGTTTGATTAGTCTAACCCATTGGGTTATGAATAGTTTTGGGTCAACCCTAGCCCAACTCGGATATTGGGTACGGGTTAGGGTCGGTTTCATAACACAATTGGTTAACTTCGGTTTGTTTCAAAATCCAACCCGAAGCAAGCAACTGCTCTCAGTCCCCTAACTCTGGCCACGGCACGTGTGTATATATATTGACCTAAATTACGCAAATGAGCGGAAATTAGGGTTTGTGTTACGACGTAGGACGAGGGAGCCGTTTCCTAGCAGCCATGGTTCTCAAGTTAGTCTTTTCTTTGTTCTCTGATCTGATGCTTAATTTATCCTGTCTGGAACCCTTATTTCTAACTGTGAAGGTCGATGGATCATTGATTTATTATGAATATCTTTTGTGGCTTGCTTGTTGCGTTTTTCTTTCGTATGAGTTCATTTTTGTGGCTCGAGCTTTTTTCTTCTTTAGAGTTTTCAATATATCTACTGCTTTCGAATGTTATTTAGTTTTTGAGAACTTTGGGTATTTTCCTGTATTCTTTTACGAAACTTTGACTGTCCTAAAATGAAATGAAGGCTGGATTGGATAATAAATGGCGATTTGTAAATATGTTTGTGTTTTTACAAATTCTTATTTCCTGACGCTGATTGTTGAAATCAGCAGTAAATTGTTTGACTGGTGAACTTAGACGCAGATATGGTATTTTTCGTGGATTTTCTATTCAAGGTGATTACTGTAATAAGGGTTCGATTTATTTGCTATGCAATTCATCATGTATGTATGGATTTTGAGCTAGACATGCGGGTACTAAACTTTGATGTATGTTCGATAGAACTGAACTGTGTCGATTCAGTGGGCAAAAGATATACCCTGGTAAAGGCATAAGATTTATCCGATCTGATTCTCAGGTAATTTATGGTTTATTGACTATTATATTCCTGTTTTTAGCCTGATTAAGTTGAAGTTTTTTTTTTTATAATCTTTGGGGTTCTGAAAGAGTTCAAATTTTTTTGCTCCAATTTGAATGCTGGTTCATTTCTATATATTTTTTAGGTGTTTTTATTTGCAAATTCAAAATGCAAGAGGTATTTCCATAATCGGCTGAAGCCATCAAAACTTACCTGGACAGCAATGTACAGGAAGCAGCATAAGAAGGTAAAGCATGGTATCTTGATTATTCTTTCAGTTAAAAGAAGTATAACTTGTTATGTTATACCGATGTATCAAACTAGTGGAACCATAACTGTACACAGTTTATTTAACGATATATGTACCTAGAATCTGCTCATGCTTCTGTTCTTTTGTTTGTGACTCGTCTAGACTACCAAACTTCTGTATATGGGGCTGCTTGGAATGACTATTGTCTGATTATTAGGATATTGCCCAAGAAGCTGTGAAGAAAAGAAGGCGTGCAACCAAGAAGCCTTACTCTAGATCGATTGTTGGTGTGACCTTGGAGGTTATCCAGAAGAGAAGAACTGAAAAGCCTGAGGTTCGTGATGCTGCTAGAGAAGCTGCTCTTCGGTATGATTTATTTTTATATCATATGTTTGTATTGAGTAATTTGCGCTCAAACTCATTGATAATTGCTGAAGATCATTGGTCAACTTCTCATTTGTCACACGACAAAATTTGTTCCTTCTCTTATGTGGAACAATTTATAATCACTGATTGTTTGTGGCAGCGAGATTAAGGAAAGAATCAAGAAGACCAAGGATGAAAAGAAGGCAAAGAAAGCAGAGGTGACAAAGGCACAGAAATCACAGGGCAAGGGCAATGTTCCTAGGGGAGCTATGCCGAAGGGTCCAAAACTTGGAGGTGGAGGTGGAAAGCGCTAAGCTACTGCTTGTTTGTCTCAACTTAGTTTGTGGTAGGAAGAGGCATTCAATTCCGATTTCCATCTTTTTCTTTTTGGAGAATGAGTTCTACCTTATTTGCTAAATATTGTTAATTTTTTTGTTTTTGACCGATACTTGTTTGTTACGGTTCATCTATGTTGAAGCTCGTTTTATGGATTCTTTGACTGTTTTTTTAAATTTAAAGGCCATTGTTTAATTAAGAATGGAATTATCAACTCTCATGCTGCTCCTGCATGTTTCTGGTCGGTTAGTGAGATAAGAGTGATTTGCAGTATGAATACATGAGTATTCATGACTACAATGTTATCTAATGGTATTAATGGCAGTTAAGTGCATGCTATCCCTCAATTTTAGGATAAACTCCGAGTAATTTTACATTTTTTCGACCAATTACTTGTAGCTCTACTGTTGTTGGGCAATGTTGGTTTTCCTTGCAGTGTTTGTTGATGTAATTTTCGGCGTGGAGATTTGATCTTTTTAATCCAAAGTATATTTGATCGAATGTGATATCCGAAATATAACTATTTTAAATATTCAGGTTGGGTTTAGTTAAGATTTGATTATCTTAGTCAGGTTGGTATTCGGATTAGGCTGTGGGTTTGGCACGGGTTGAGGGCGGGATAGGTCGGGTTGGACAAGTGACTCACCTTTGCATAACAGTGAATCCACGACAGAAATAGCTTTGAACAACAGCAGAGTTTACAGAAACCCGGCTTCTGGTTGAGTGAAGTGCAAGAGAGTAGTAAGTAACACAGGCTTACAGAACCACACCAACTTCCTTAAAAAACAGTCCAAATCAAAGTGTTCTGTTTTCATACAAGCCAAGTAACCAAATCAGCAAAAAAAAAGAGCTTTAATTGAAGAACTGATCACTAAATTAAGCATTCAGATGACACGAGCATAACAAAGATTTCCATCAAGCTAAAAATCTATTGCAGTTTAAATCCACAGTGACAATAATTCTCAATGGTATGCTGTATCATGGTCCTCATGACTGCTAACTTGGAAGACCACAACAATTTATTCTCCAAAAACAAGATCAGTTATACCTCAAAAGTGGTGCAGCCTCTGAAGCCATAGTCGAACCGGAAAATCGGAATGAAAAAAGAAAAAAAGCATGCCAGATGGTGATGAGAAAGGACTTTCAATCTTCGAGCTCAATAATCTTGACCACGGAAGCATCGCCAACCTTCTGGCAAACGACCACTCGGTCATGCGATTTTATAACTCCTGATACTTTACCATGATCGAGAGCAACTTTCAAAACAGATTCATTTGTCGCGCTTGTTGACTCGGCCTACAGGAATCAATGACAACTTAGAATTTCATGAAACAAATCAAAGGGATCATTCGATCCATGGTTTCTATGTAATAAAGAAATTGATACGGCTTAGATTAAATTTAAAGAAATGAAGAGGGTAGAACAGAGCGCCAACAAGAACTCACCGGATGACGAGGATCTGCGAGCATGGGAAAAAGGCCTCTGACTATAAGCGATTGCCTTGCCTGAGCGTTTTCACGAAGATTAAAAATTATTAAATACATAAATAATCAGATTTCGAACAGGATTTTTATGATTAATATGACTACAAAATTCTTGGCAATGAAGTAGATTCATACAAAATGCTGAATAACTTAGACAACGAAAAAACAAACTCAAAATAATTAACGTTAAACTACCTCAAAAGCACCAGTAAAGCTCCACTTTAATTGGTTTGTCTTTAGACGTGGAATCACCACTGATAGTACAGGCATTAGTGGCCTATACTTAGCAATCAATCTGCATGTATAATACACAATTAAATTAAAACTAAGAAAGAATATGTTTGACAACGTTTCCAACCATCAACCAATTGACATTTACCTAGCAGCCCTTCCAGATGAAGTAAAGCAAATAATAACAGATGCCTTCACCTTAATGGCTGCTCTTACCTAGACAAAAAACAGTAAAAATACACATAAAAGTTTCAGCCAAGAAAATAATAAGAATACAGAAATTCATTTCAACCAAAACAAGAGATTATAGTGACAATACCGCTGAAGAAGCAATAGATTCCAAGTGGGTCATGGGTTCCCCGACATATTTGACTGTCTTCTTAAAGTACAGATCTTGATTGAAAACCTTCTCAGCCTGCAATAACAGTTCCAAACGAGTAAAAACAACAATGTGGGACATCAATTATTCCAAAGTTTGTAAAAAATAAACAAGAGACTTTAATTTTTTTCCCTGAGACAGAGACTAATTACCTCGGCACAAATTTTACCAACGGTAGAAATTGTCTCTATTGGATACAAACCGCGCAGCGTCTCAGCTCCCAAAAGAATTGCATCACTTCCTGCATCCATGAGAATATAATCCAACATCAATTCACATAATTTTACTTTAAAAGAAGCATGAGAGTATATAATGAAGTATAACTAAACTCTCAGTTACACAGCTACAATTTGTTTTGACCATAGATAAAGCATGCATAAAGTCTCTGCATAAAGTCTCTGGCTCTAGCAAACAATTCCCTTACATACCATCAAGCACTGCATTGGCAACATCAGTTGCTTCTGCCCGGGTAGGTCTCAAGTTGTTGGTCATACTGTCCACGACACGAGTAACAACTGCAGGCTTTCCAGCCATGTTACACTTGTATACGGCAGCTTTTTGAAATAAAAACACCTGCAATTATAAAAAGTGAATCAGCAACAAGCATATGAAATATTATAATCGCTCCCTGATAAGAAAATAAGAAAATTATAAGCAAGATGACAATTATGAACACTTGATGCACAGTATACTCCCACTTTTTATCAACGTGGACCACATCCTCATTGATTTCACAAACTATATAATTTTATTAACGGATAGATAGCTTAACTAAGTGTATAATCTTAAAACTGACTTAATGCCATCGCACTTTTAAATAATCAAAGATCACAAGGCACTTAAAGGTACAATTCTGCATCATTCATAGACTAAAAAGCCAACCTTCTCAGGTGGGAGATCTATACCCAAATTCCCACGGGAGAGGATAATGCCATCAGCTTCTTGCAAGATCTCGTCAAAGTGGGTCAAACCCTAATCAATCAAACATTATCGACACACACTTCGATCAGTAGTTCAACAGAATGAGGAAACTCATACAAGAGTTCATGGAGCAGAATGAAAACATAAGCCAAGGACATAATTCACTCACCTCAATATTTTCAATCTTTGCAAAAATTTGAGTTTGACTAAGATCACCTAACTTAGATAGGAACTCCCGGGTCTGCATTAGAAAGTAAACTTAAACGGGCACTTAACTGAACCAAAGAATAAGAAAATATCAAAAACTCAAGATTTAGGGCATTGACACAGTTAATTACTTGTCGAACATCTTCTGCATGCCGAGTGTATGACAATGAGAGGAAGTCGATTTTGTTTTGAACTCCCCATGTACTTATGACCTGGATAATAAAGATCAATTATCAGAGAGCCCAAAAACTCAGAAACAAAAGATAAACAAGCCAGAATATGAACAAAAATCATACAGTTACCACTTACCTCCTTATCTTTATCAGACAGAGTAGGTAACTCGATACGAACTTGGGAAGCATGCATAGTAAACAATGCACCAGTCAAAGTGGCTGAATTCTTAACAACACAAACAACATCGTCTTCTTTTACATCAGAAACCTAATGAACCCCCAAGCCCAAACGAACTTCATAAATTAGTCATCGAATCATAAGTAAACTTAACAGAAGAAGTGAAATAGTTGAAAACACAATTGTCAATAAATAGCTGCATAGAACCATGCGCCATTAGTTTAGCTATAACCAATAAACAGATACACAAATTTTTAACCCATCAGATCATTCAAATACCTCTAGCCAGACAGAAGTTGTTTCACTTCCAGTGAATAGATACTGACCAACAAAAATAGTATCACCTTTCTTCACAGCCTGAAAAGACAAACCAATTTCAGATTCTTACAACAGTTTCGAGAGGCTGGTTAGTCAATAATAAATCCATATTAGAAGACTTTTTACATAAAAAATACTGTATAATAAGGAATTTGATAGCTTATGAAGAATAAAAATTTGCTTATTTTTAGCTAAGATATTTACTAGTCACAACAGAAAATCGAAAGAACTTTTACTTTTACCAAGCATAAAGTTTGATCAGCTGCATTCATACCTTTGCAAGACCATCAAAGTTTATGGGCAGTATCTCTGAAGAGGCCTCAAGTTCTAGATTGGGAGTCAAGACAACAGTTCCATCTTCCACAAGTGAGATAGTTTTCTCCTCTTTGTTAACCACCTGCAACTCTGCACCTACAGTATCTAGCATAACCTGGCAAGAGGAAAAGAACAATTTTCTTATTTCAAAGTCTAACCCTCAGCACACATTTTCAATGGGGGAATGGAAAGCCAAAAACTCTAAAGTGTTTTTCGAAAAAAAGGATGACGAAAGCTACGCCAAAGGTTTGATTAGTTTGTAAAAAAGAAACCTAAGACAAACCTTAATGTAATTCTTTCCTGTTCTTTTGGTTAGCACATCATCTGTCGTATTACTACAATTCTTTGACAGCAATTAACCTTAAATCTTTAGATTGGTATTATGTCGTCAGTTCTAGAAGCAGCTACCAAGTTACACAAGCTCAAGAGGAAGAAAGATTAAAATCATTCTCATCTTAGATTGGGTATGGAAACAAATCAAGCAAACAAAAAATAGAAAATCTAATTCAGTAAACTCCAAATACAAATCAGTTTCATTATTTTAAACCAACCAAAGAAAGTATATGATGATTAATGAAGACGATAAGCAGAATGTGTACATACAGCGCAAAGCTTCTTCGTACTCTTAACAGCAGTTTTCAAATTTTGTAATGTTTCCTGGTGATATTCTGGGTCTCCCCATGAAAAATCAAATCGCGCCACTGCAAAAACACTACAACATTAATGCTCTTAACCCTACTTCCTCCCCAGTTCCACATACAAATCCAAATATTCGAGACAATGAAGAAAAACTACAACATAATATGCATATATTAAAAGGGAAAAAGGCAGGAAGAAACAATACCAGACATTCCAGCCTTAAGGCAACCAGATAAAACCTCCACAGAGCGAGACCTTGGACCGAGAGTCCCAACGATCTTCGTCATGGCAGGAAAGAAACTCTGCACAGTAATGAATCGTCAAATACAACTTTTAACGACAAACAAAAAAGGACCGAGAGTTGGCAACTAAAAACAAATATCAATGAGATCCACAACGAAACAAATGATCACGAAGCAAGAATAAAGGAAAAAAACACAGAACACAACGAAAACCCCAAAAAAAACAGAGAAAGAACACGTACGGCCTTGGAAGGCTCAAGTATGGAAGCCATCCGAATGGGCTCCTCGAGAAGCAAGTGATTAGAATGCATGATTGAAGGGTGAAAACGTCGACGGAGGCGAAGGAAAGAGAGATTTCAAAACCTTGACCTTCGCATATGTTCTTCTCTTATACTCTCTCCCCCCTCTGTTTCGACTGAGCGAGAAGAAGGAAAAAGTTAGGCGGTGATTTGATCAAATCTAGTATTCCGTGGGAAGAGAGAATCTCTAAAAGCTGTTTATCAAATTTAAACAGTTTTTTTGCGATGGAAGGGAATTAAAATAGATTTTCAGAAACAGTTTGTTGAATGTGTTGAGGGGCCGGTAGCACGCGTGGAAGTGAAGCCAACGAAGAGGAGCGTGCAGGGGGGAGATTTGAAAAAGCAAAATAGGCACGTGATGGACTAGTAAGTGAAAGAAATGCCACCGTCGAGTGAAGCGCGTGCGACACGTTGGATTGGGTAGTTGGAAACCAGTCTCGAAAGAGTACGTGGGCCCCACTTCAACATCGACTGTTGCTGTTTGTAAGGTTCTGTGGCTGCTGGCTCTGAATCAATTTACTGTCTTAACCTTCTCTCTTATGGGCTTACGATGACTGGGCCATTTTAAATTATATTATGGAGAGGAAAGTAATAGAGTAAATTATATTGACATTTTAAATTAGTACAGCAACATTTATTTACAGAGCTTAAGATGGACAAGTGTCCTATTACTATTGGGTAATTATATAAAAAATTAGCTACCTCTATTCACATTTTATGTGTCCAAATACTATGGAATATAAGTTCAATATGACTATCCATTACAAACCGTAACATCGGTTCAAAAATTCAAAATTAAGTTATAGTTTGTCATTTACCAACTTAAATCTAGCCATTGATTTTGCATTTGCTTCATGTGTCAAATGGTCCAGCAGAACCAGACTTTACAATGTTAAAACTAGATGTGTTCAAAATTGAACCAAAACTTAATCGACATAGTTGTTCAAATTTTGATAGGTTATAAACTCATACTGTATCCAATTCTTGACGATTCTACATAACCAAAATACTCAATTTGGTTAAGTGACTATCGAAGTCAAACCATTAAACCCAGACCTGGCCGTTAAAAACTAGTAATGAAAATTTATACCTTTTTGGTGTTAAATTCTAATATCATTATTAAATTGTTTTGATAAAATTGATAGAATTACATATTATATTACGATTTTAAATCGATTTGCAAAATTCAATATTTTTTTCAATTTTTATTCATTTATAAAACAATTTTTTGCAAAAAAAAAAGAAATTGATGGACCAGATAATGTCAGGTTCATAAATTTGTCTTATGTTTTATACAAATCAATCTTAGTTCTCGAAAAATAACGTACAGAACATGTAGCTAAAATCAGGAACAAAAATTGGACTCGAACTGGAGGGGTGCGCCAAGCCAATGCAATAGTGCAACGCAGAGGCGACGTTCGAGGAGCCAAGCAGCAAGCTACTGTGATGGGCCCTCCCCTAGAAAAATATATTTAATATCGAGTGGGCCAATGGCCCACGTATCAGATATTAAACTGATAAGAACAGATACTACACTTGATCTTAGCCAAAAGGCCGAGAAAGGTATGAGTTGAAAGGCGTCTAGCGTCTCGGATTTATACTCTATTCTCTATTTCACATTTCTCGGTTTTCCGATGTGGTATATGATGCCAAGGCAGCCTTCCATTCAACGCCCTCTTGCACTCTTCTTTTGACTGGTTGGAACTTGGAAGAGTCGGCAATAACGAAGACCAAATTTATGAAAACCCATTTCTTTAAAACCAAGGTTATCTGCAACTCAGACAGAAACCAGTTCTGGCATTTGAGGACTCAACTTCAACTTCAGAAGAAAGGGCAGGATTGAATAGTCAATGCCAAGAAGTCAGCGCCGCTGCAAGTAACGGAGGAGAAACCAAATCTCCGAGCTCCGTTCTCCGTCATGGGTCGTCGTTATTTCGACCGGAGAACTGTGAAACGGCCCATAAATCTAAAGCCCAAAACACATTCTCTCTCTCTCTATTTTCTTTTCATTTTAGTAATCAAGTGTCATAAAGGCAATTTAGAAAATTAAATAATATTGAGAATAATAAAATAAAATAGAAAAAAGAAGAAGAAGAGATAACTTAGAGAAGCAACAAGAAGAAGGGTTTTATTTATTTATTTTATTCCACTTTAATTATAACTTGCAGCTTTATTTTCATGCTAATTCATTTTCTGATGTCACGTGTTCATTATTTACGTTTATTCATCACCAAAGGTCCCCCACCCTCTACCAGTTAAAACAAAAGCAACGGTCACGATCGACCAAGTTTATCGATCTTTGGTTAACATATTATATATTTTCAAGGCACGTGCGTCGAAACCTAAACAACCAATGATGAAAATTTGCGTCAACTTTAATCACGCTGCATTAGAACACGTATTAAATTAGGTAAATGAACAAATTTTGTACGCATTTCGATGTAAAATTCAATGATAATTACGACAGTAAATAACGAAACGAAATAAATCAAACGGGAGATTCGGAAAGGCGTAGTGAATGTAAATGAGCCGCGACGCAGTGGATTATATTCTCTCCTACTTCAAACGTTGGTCAATGGTCATAGGTCATACGATTCATTACCGACCGACAGCTTCGATAACACTGTTGCTTTTCCTGATTTAGGATTTATTATTTGGATTTTTCAGCCTTTTTTTAATCTTTCGAAATTATTTATACCCTTTTTCCTTTTTAATTATTTTGTTTTTGCTTTAATAATATACAAAATTAAATCAAGTAGTTGAAAATTTCGTCATTTTTGGGTTTTTTTACACTATGAGGGAGTGTAATTTTCCCAAATTTTAATAAATAAAATAGCGGAGAAGTCAATAGTGGATGAGAATTTTGAATTATTAGTATTATTTACTTATTATAAAATGGAAAATGAACATGTGGGTTCCCATAATAATCAATTAATGTGAATAGTACCTAATTTATTTTAAAAATAATAGTTTAGTCCACAAAATATCATTTAGCACGTGACATAATCAACAAGCCAACTTATGGTTTATTTTTTAATTTATTTCGTAATTAGTATTTTCTTATTTTACATATTTCACACTTAATAGCTCAATTGATACAACTAGACAAAATGATTTGTGACAAATTAATTAAAATAATAAGTTGGAGTATAGATTGCTCATTATAAATTAAAAATTGTTTTGGAAACGTAAATTATGGTTTATCCCAAAAACTAGTTATATTATTTTATTTTACATTATTAAATAGTAAATATATCTAATTTTAATCTTTTGACTTGAAAGCCCTACATTTGGTACATTTTTTCAACCGGGTCCACATTTCTTTTTTTAGAAATTACAGAAAGAATAATTTTTATTTGATCAAATTAATTAAATATAATTTTGATATTTGGTTCAATCTCTATTAAATTAATTAAATTTTAAATTTTAAAATTTAATTTAGGTATTGTCTTTGCAATTATAAATATATTTTTTATGGAGTGGATTACAGACAAGAAAATACTAGCAACTTTCGCAGAGTCATTATATTTTCCTCCATTAATGGAAGCAAGGCTGTGAAATTTATATCGACAAAAGTTCAAAGGATGGGTTCAATCCCTTCTACTTCTGGCGCCATTTGAAGGCTTCACCTGGTTCAAACAGAACCAGTATCTTCCTCTCTGCATCTTCTGTTCTAACAATAAATCCTTTCCGTTTCTGTTGGCTCTCGCAAACCTACTACTTTTCGCTTCTTTTTCTTGTTCTTCTTCACCGGCGTTCGGCGATGGACGAGAAGGACAGCCCCTTTTCTGGATCGCCGGGAATCTCAGAGACCGACTCGCCTCCTAGTCTAGCGGCCGAGATGGCGCCTAAAGTCGCCGTCGTTGATGGGGAAAGAGGGTTTTTACCTTCGTCGACGATAATACCCGCGCCGGAGAGAAGCGGGGGCGGGTCTGGGAGTGGGGATTTTCTGGTGAAAAAGAAGAGGGGAAGGCCGAGAAAGTATGATTCGGATGGGAACTTGAGCTTGGCTTATCAGAAAATGGCTTCTCCTGATGGGTTTTCGTTGACGCCCACTTCTCCGTCTGAGTTTTCGACCAAGAAAGGGCGAGGTAGAGGTGCTGGGTCTGGAAACTGGCAACTTCTTGCTTCATTAGGTGAGTTTCAGATGAGTTTTACTCGGTTTTTAGGTGCTGAGTTTAGTGATTCTAAGTTTGTTTACGGATAAAGTAGTGGAAAAATACAGTCATTGATCATATTGGAGTCTCCCATTTCAGTCTTTTCCGAATTTTACAAGTCAAAAAATCGTATTTTGTGCGTTGGGTAAGAATCAGATGGAGGTTGTTAAGCGTCAAAGCTAACATTTTTAATTCAGCTTTCATTTCATTTCCACACCAAACATGAAGGAAAGTATAGACCACTTTCACGATTTCTTAAAATAAAAAATGAACTTTGTTTTCTGATTCATTTGGGCTAATCACGGAAAACAATGTTTCTGGGTAGGAAAAGAAATTAGGGTTCTTAAAGTTTCGAAACTTAGCAGCTTTGATTTTGACCAAATTTATCTCAACTATGATCGCTTATCTACGAAGGTGAAATGTTTGCTAATACCGCTGGAGGAGACTTTACGCCGCATGTTGTCACTGTTAACACCGGAGAGGTAGTGTCTCTCCCATGGCTTCCCTTTGATTTTATCTATGTGCAACTGAGAATAGATTTGAATCTGTGTGGATTTGCAGGATGTTGCGGCTAAAATACTTTCGTTTGCGCAGAAAGGGCCGAGAGGAATTTGCGTTTTATCGGCAAATGGAGCTGTTTCCAATGTTACCATTCGCCAACCAGGCTCTTCTGGTGGCATTTTGACTTACGAGGCATGTTCTTTGTTCCTGTTCCCCCCTTGTTTCATCTGGGATTGTGTAAATTCGTTTCTTTTCCTGTAGAAATGAAGCTTGTTGTATGGAATTACTGTGATCTTCTGCATGGAATTTTGAAACTTGAGTAGTAGTTATGAAATGGATTTTGAAATTTCATGCAGGGAAGATTTGAGATACTGTCTTTATCCGGGTCCTTCACGGTTTCCGACAGTGATGGTATGAAGAGTAGAACGGGCGGATTGAGTGTATCGTTAGCAGGTCCTGATGGTCGGGTCATCGGCGGTGGCATAGCCGGTTTATTAATGGCTGCTAGCCCTACTCAAGTAACATCTTTCTTCTTACAATCTCCCTAAACTGTCTATCTTGTCTGGTTTTTAACGACTAATAGGTTGGTTAACTTAATCTCAATTTGCAAGATTGTTGTTGGAAGCTTTGTGCCAAATAGCTTCAAGACGCTTAAAAGAAAGAACCAACGGGAATACGCAACGTCTCCCCCAATCAGAGCTGCACCGGAGGCCATCTTGTCGGCAAGGCCGATCTCCCAAGCAAATCCCGAGAGTGAAATCTGTTTGGCTCCGTTGGTAGGGCAAGGGCAAACGAACGGCGAAGCGAATAGGTCGGGGAGCGATAAGCACAATCTGAATTTCCCGTCGGAGAATACTTCTTGGACTATATCGGCTGCTTCGTTATCGGATCAGAGGCATTCTCCTGATATTAACATTTCCATGTCGTTTGGAGAGCCGAACTAAATTGAGTGTTGTGCTGAATTGCTGTGTTTTAGGTGTTAAATGGTAGAGAGTTGGAGTAAAATCAGACAGGCTGACTTACAGACGGATTGAACTAATTGTACTTGTGTTTTTTTTTAAATTACCAAATCTGATTTTCTGGTTTAAGATTGTCTGATATAAGTTTTGACATATTGTCTGTTCAGTTGACCTTTGCTTGGTGAGCCTACGTGGTCAAAGCAAGACCCGAAATAAACCAAATCGCGGGTCTCCAACCGAACAAGGCTTTGCATGGTTGGTTTGAGTTGGTCGATTTTGTATTGAAATTTAGATTTTAGTTTGGGTTTTAGGATCTCACGGCTACCGGAATAATGAATACTAAGAACTGATTGTTTCTCAATCCTTACATCAGGAGTCATCGATTGAGTCGTTCTAAATTCAACACACCACAAACCGGACCGTATGATTCGATGAAGTTTAGAGTGAAGAAGAAGAAGAGAATTGAAGAGGGTTGTTGAAAAGAACGAGGTTCCACCATGAACACAATTATGGGAGCTTCCCGGAGATGGTACTCTGAGTTTTCCTGTCTTTATCTCATCATTTCAACTCCTTTTTTACTCTCAAGCTATCTCTTCCAACCCCACCAATCATTCCAACCTACTAATTTCAACTCCATTTTGTTTTACTAAAAATAAAATAAATCGATACCCCCACCCACCATATCGAGTCGGATTTTGGTAAAAATTAACTCAATCTGATAAATCAGTTCTTATAAAATAGATTTAAATTCAATTTCATAAAATTTAATATAAAGATTTTTAAACAAACAAAAACCGAAACACACTCTCAAACTCTGGAACGGGGAATCGGAACCATTGCCCACGCCTCTCTAAACCTCATTTTTCATTCTTGAATATCAGCATCAAACCAAAAAAATTGAGTATTGACTTGAAGAGTTCGACCGTAGAAAAAGGGGTTTGGCAGCTGAGAATTAAGTGGAAAATCAGCTACCTTTATCAACAACGCCATTCTTCGCTGGCAATCAATGAGACCGTGATTAGCTTAAAATTCTACTAATTATTTTCACTAATTTATCTAGTAACATCATTTTAAATTTAGTTAAAAATAAATTTAATTATTTATCTATTAATAAATATATATCCAGGCTGAGCTGTCACATCTAACCTGGGTTAAAACTTAATTTGAGACTAAGTTTCGGGTAAATAATTCGATTCAGACCAAAGTTTCTTAAAAAAAATTAATTTTGTCATGTTCGTATATTGAAAATTCACGAAACTTTATGGAGTATTGTATTACGTAATTTTAACTGAATTTGTTTATTTTTTGGGAGTCAGTGCAACCGTATTAGAAGTCTGAACAGCCTAAAATTAGTTTTTTTTTAAATTCAGGCTCAATCCGGCGATTTAACTTGATGCTTAAATTGGGGTTTAACCCTTTTTTGTTTACAATGTTACTCGCTTAGCAAACTGATCGCCATCTTGGTCTCGTTAAGGTTGATTTGGAAGTTGACCGGTAAGTGACGTCAGCACGGGGAGTGTAGCCGGAAGGTGCTCGTCCGTTCATTTGTTGTTCTAGTTTTTATACGAGCCGCATGATTTTGGTTGGAACAGTTGGGCTTTGGGTTCCCATTATTTTCTTATAAATGGAAATAAGTGAGAACGCAGTGAAGCACTGAAAACGCAACAGGTCAAGAGGAGGAGAGAGAAAGTGAGAGAGAGAGAGAGAGCTTCGTTCTCTTTCAGTCTTTCTTTTATGTGTCTTCTCGTAGAGGGCCAAGTGTTTAACACTGTTCTGCGTCTGCTGCTTCTGTTTTTTTAAAAAAGGCAGAAAAGCATTTGACTCTTCAAAGTTTTTCTTTGGATTCAAAAAACTGTTTCTTGTTTCGGTTTAGCGATTTGATTTCTGGGTCTGAAAGATTTGGGAAGGGTTTCCAGCTCTTTATGATTATTTCTCTCTGAAATTCAAACCACTCAAATTCGTCGTCTCCTCAGCTTAATCATCTGCTTTCCGGTCTAATATCCAGTTCAATGGAGCGGTTTTCAACTTCCGCACTTCTTCCCGGTTCATCTGTCATCTCGACGCAAGTTGCATTGATCTGGAACGCGGTCAAAACTCCATTAATCCCTCTGTTGAGAATCTCTGTTTTTGTCTGTTTGATCATGTCTTTGATGCTATTTTTCGAGAGAGTGCACATGGGGCTTGTAATTGTTCTTGTTAAGCTCTTTGGTCGAAAACCGGAGGACCGGTACAAATGGGAGCCCATGAAAGACGACATCGAGCTCGGAAGCTCAGTTTATCCGATGGTTTTAGTGCAGATTCCTATGTACAATGAGAAAGAGGTCGTCTTTCTCTTCCAATTTATCACATTCCGCCACTTTAGACCTCTAAATATTCTGTTTTAGTTGCAGGTTTATCGGCTTTCGATCGGAGCCGCTTGTGGCCTTTCATGGCCGGCTGATCGGATCATCATTCAAGTCCTCGACGATTCAACGGACCCATTGATCAAGGTAAAAGTAGAAAACCCGCATAGCTCTGAAACTCCATGACCGACCAAACATTCCGATCGGCGATTTGACTAAGGAAAATGCAGGCCATGGTGGAAATGGAATGCCTGAGATGGGCAAGCAAGGGGATTAACATAAAGATCGAGATAAGAAAGGATCGGAAGGGGTATAAAGCCGGAGCTCTGAGAGAAGGAATGAAGCATAATTACGCAAGGATGTGCGATTTCGTGGCTATTTTCGACGCAGATTTCCAACCGGAGCCGGATTTTCTCCGGCGAACCGTCCCTTTTCTTGCTCACAACCCAGAAATCGCCCTCGTTCAGACCCGTTGGAAATTCGGTAATCCCGCTCAGACTTTCAACATTCTTGTTCCTTGCTCTGATTACTGGTTTAAGTAGTTAATTATGGTAATTAAGGGGAAGCTTTCAATAATATATGATGTCTTCTTAATCCGTGATTTGTGGGACCCCGTAGTTGGGTTACGTAGGTACGGTAGGTCCACGCTGGCAGTTTCGACTTCGCCACGTGGAATCATCTTCTTCGTCTAGTTTATACTTCTGAGTCCACCTCTATCCGGTCCGGTTTTAAGATTACTCAATCGAAACCGTGCATTCCTTGTTTAGTCCCGATTGGTTCTACATATTAAAAATTAATATAATTTTATATTTAATTAGATTGAAATTCAAGTGATTGAATCTAGTTTAGAATTGGTTTTTGAATTTAATTTGATTTTAAGTCCATTTTTATCTTACCATTTCACCATTTTGAGTCGGTTTTAGGACGAACAAGGATTTTGTTCAACCGACAGCTTGATTTTGATGGTTCTTTCAACTTATACCAGTCTCGAAAAAATTAGAGGCTTTCGAGTTGGGTTTTTTCGTTGGTTCGGTTAATTTTATTTCTGAAAGCAGACCGAACCACTTCGTATCCATTTCTTGTATGGAATCCAGTGGATGTGGTTTGATCCAGATTGGAACACCCATCTGAATCCGATTGTTCTTTCTTCAACGAGGAGACTGCTCTGGCTGGAGTTTCCACATTGCCCAGAATGGTCTACGGAAGATCCCTCTCCTTTCCTCTCTCTTCTGCAATTCTGCGTCTTTTCTTTTCCAAGCACTACCATTTGCCTGTTAATCTTGGTCAACGTTGTTTCCAATTACTGTAGACTGCCTCGTACGCTATAATCATACTCGCCTCAAAATGCCATTTTTCCTTTCGGAGTTTTAATGGCGGTTCTTCTGCAGTTAACTCTGATGAGTGCTTGATGACGAGGATGCAAGAAATGTCGTTGGATTACCATTTCACAGTAGAACAAGAAGTGGGTTCTTCTACCTATGCATTTTTCGGATTCAATGGTGCGTTTCTGTTTCGATTAAACAATATGTTCTTAATTTGGATGACGGAGATTTTGAATAGGCTTTTGTCATGGCTTTTTTTCTTAGGCACTGCTGGTGTTTGGAGAATTGCCGCAATGAATGAAGCTGGTGGGTGGAAGGACCGTACGACGGTGGAGGACATGGATTTGGCTGTCAGAGCCAGTCTCAAGGGCTGGAAATTCTTGTACCTCGGCAATCTCAAAGTACTTTGAACAGAAAATGCAAACTTTTATTGGTCATACCAATTAAAATGCAGATTATAATGAAACTTCTTCGTTTCAACGCAGGTAAAAAATGAATTACCTAGTACTTTCAAGGCCTATAGATACCAACAGCACAGATGGTCTTGTGGTCCTGCAAACCTGTTCAGGAAAATGATAATGGAGATCATAAAAAGCGAGGTACTTTTACTGTTCTGCCTCCAATTATCGATTACCCTTTTGAAAATCGTTGCTTGCTTTCGCAGAAAGTGAGTTTATGGAAAAAAGTCCACCTAATATACAGCTTCTTCTTCGTTCGCAAAATCATAGCCCACGTCAACACATTCCTGTTTTACTGCGTTATCTTGCCAGCCACTGTGCTGGTGCCTGAAGTTGCCGTTCCAAAGTGGGGCTCCGTCTATATTCCTTCCATTATCACCATTCTCAACGCAGTTGGAACTCCAAGGTTTATTTTCAGTCGCTAGTTTCAAAAATTAGAAAGTTAAAGAAATGGGCATGAGCAATCTTTGTCGCACTTTCAGATCGCTGCACTTGATGGTATTCTGGATTCTTTTCGAGAACGTAATGTCGTTGCACAGAGCCAAGGCCACCATTATTGGTCTGCTAGAGACGAGCAGGGTGAACGAATGGATTGTCACAGAGAAATTAGGAGACGCACTCAAGCCAAAACCAGGCTCAAAACCTCACAAGAAATCGCATTTCAGATTGGCGGACAGGTAACCTGCTGATTTCGATATTCTTAATGACATTTTGAGATGAAATTCGAACTGAGTCTGAGCCTGACTTGCAGAGTGCACTTGTTGGAGCTTGGGGTCGGAGGTTATCTCTTGTTTTGTGGATCCTATGATGGTTTGTTCGGGAAAAACCTGTTCTTTATCTTCTTATACGTTCAGGCCATTGCCTTCTTCGCCATGGGGTTAGGGTATGTCGGCACTTTTGTTCCGGGTTCCTGAGCTCGTTCCGGATCGGATCGTTGGCCGAATCTTCTGCAAAATTATACAGTTCAGAGCCTCGTGAGATTTTTTATATTTGTTTGGGGGGAGGGATTTATATTTGTTTAGTAGTGATAAATTGTGTAGATTCAAATAAATAAAAATATTTACAGCATATATGTCCCAGAAAAACATTGGTGCAGGCTGTGGGGTTCGAACCCACGCGCACTTCAGTGCAGAAGATCTTAAGTCTTCCCCCTTAACCACTCGGGCAAACCTGCTCGCTTGCGGAAATCACATCAATGGACGTACTTTCTACCATTTATGTTTTAAATATGTCTTGAATTTTGATAATTTTGTTCGTTAAATTGCCCTAGGGTCGATCAAGCGCATACCCATTTCTCTTGCAATTTCAATTGTAGTAATTGCGAAACCATCAAAGAACTTGCTATATTAGATAACCTGCAATGTGAATACAAAGATAACCTAGTGTTGAGAATCGAACGATCAGAAATATAAAATATGACATGAGATACTTGTTTTATGTTAAAAAAAACACATTTATTATAAATATCGACATACAATTGTCAAATTCGCAACGATGAGTTTGTAAAGAAAAAATTAGTCATTAATCTATCTTAAATAAAATTAATATACAAATAGTACGAGAAAATATAGTTGATAATAAGAGTACGTCATGAAGCACGCTTGAGGCGTAAAAGCGTGGTGTGCTAACGTGACATAAAAAGTCCAAAGATGCTTACACATAAATGTAATTTAATTGAAACAAGTGGTACAAAATTACAAACCCAAAGCTAGTGGTTTTATTCCAATGATTTTATTATTACTCCAAAAGTCCAATCTTTTCGCTCACAATTATAAACAATGGGCAGTTTCTGAAAGGACACATCTGGGTTGGTTAGGTCGTGGGCGGTCGACAGGGTGGCGAGCGGCGGACGTTCATCCCAAGGCCGTCGCCGTCGCCGTCCGTTTTGACCACGCGTACCCGCCCTTCCCGTTCCGCCCCCCGTTTTTATTACCACCCTTTTTCTTTCTTTGACCATTTTGTTCTTTGTTTTACGTGGTTGGTGCCGTAATGAAGAGCCGATTAGGGGTATCAAAGTAACTTAGGAGAAAAGGGCTAGCCAGTAACCAATGAGCGAGCGACAATTCCTCTCAACTTCTGATTTCACTTTCTTTGGCCATCCGTGTGTATAAAAGCCCTACCTCCTCTCCTTGTTTTCCTGTCTCTCTCTGTGTCGGCTCCATTTCTTTTTCATTCCTCGTCATTGTCGATCTTATTCGTCGTCGAACATGTCTTGCGCCACCGGAAAATTCGACGGTATTGTTCTCTGTTTCTTGATGTCTTGACTGTCGTGTTTTTTTTTTTCTGATTGGGGGAATCACGTTGCGTCGCTCTTCGTCTCATTTTTGAATAGATCTATGATCCGTATTTTGATTTTTATCGTTTCGGTTTCTCTGATCTGAATCTCTTTTTCATTTCACGTTTGTTTTCTTTCGGAAGTGGTTAGTTATACGTGAAATGTTCATTTTTTACATGGAATGGACGAAAATGGCCGCAGTTTTCTTTGATTTTCTTTATTGAGTATATCGGCTTAATCGGGTTCATTAGAATTTGGCTTTCAATCATGTGGAATTGTATTTAAAGGTGGACTGTTTTATGATCTATCCAGTTTTCTTTGATTTTCTTCCTCTATTCTGTGTTTCTTTGATCGCATAATGACTCATTCTGTGTTTCTATTTGTCTGCTCTGATTTTTTGGGTGGAGTTTGATATCTGGATTGTGATTGCGAGGTTAAAATGCATTACTTTCTCCAATCAAACTTAATAAAGATTTCATTTTTATGTCGTCAATTGAGCTTTTATTCCGGCAGATGAGTTGATTGCAAATGCGAAATACATCGGCACCCCTGGAAAGGGTATTCTTGCTGCTGATGAGTCGACTGGTACAATCGGGAAGCGTCTTTCCAGCATCAACGTCGAAAATAACGAGACAAACCGACGTGCCTTGAGAGAGCTTCTTTTCTGTACTCCTGGTGCTCTTGATCTTCTAAGTGGCGTTATTCTATTCGAAGAAACCCTCTATCAAAGCACAGCTGCAGGTATTTATCCTCCATTAGTTACTTTCAGTTTGTTTCATTTTCCTTTGCAATTCTATTGATTTTCGAGTTTTATTTTCAGGTAAACCTTTTGTTGAGGTCCTCAAGGAAGGCGGAGTCCTCCCGGGGATTAAAGTCGACAAGGGCACCGTTGACCTTGCCGGAACAGATGGCGAGACCACGACCCAAGGCTTTGATGATCTTGGAAAGCGATGCGCAAAGTACTATGAAGCCGGTGCCAGATTCGCCAAGTGGCGTGCGGTGCTTAAGATTGGCCCGAACGAGCCATCCGAGTTAGCCATCCATGAAAACGCCTACGGATTGGCTCGATACGCCAGGCTTTGCCAGGATAACGGCCTCGTCCCAATCGTCGAGCCTGAGATACTTGTCGATGGATCCCACGATATCGACAGATGCGCTGATGTGAGCGAGCGCGTCCTTGCTGCTTGCTACAAGGCCCTCAATGACCATAAAGTTCTTCTCGAAGGAACTTTGTTGAAACCGAACATGGTCACCCCTGGCTCGGATGCCCCGAAGGTCTCGCCTGAAGTCATTGCCAAGTACACTGTCAGAACCCTTCAGCGCACGGTCCCTGCAGCTGTTCCGGCGATTGTGTTCTTGTCGGGCGGGCAAAGCGAGGAGGAGGCGACTCTAAACCTCAACGCGATGAACAAACTCGAGGGCAAGAAGCCATGGTCGCTTTCCTTCTCGTTTGGGCGAGCCCTCCAGCAGAGCACTCTCAAGGCATGGTCAGGAAAAGAGGAGAACATTGAAAAGGCTCGGGCTGCTTTCTTCACTCGCTGCAAAGCCAACTCGGAGGCAACTCTCGGGACATACCAGGGAGATGCGCAACTCGGCGAAGGTGCAGCGGAAAGTCTTCATGTGAAAGACTACAAGTATTAGAAAGCCTCGGAATAGAATTGTGCTAGGATAATAATAAGCTCGAGGAACATTGCCATGGTGAATTTCTGCCTGAGTTTTTTGAGTTTTCTACCCAACTGTTCGTCTTCTTCTTTGTTTTTATTCATAAGTGAAGGGAATGGAATCCGTCACATTTTGTCTCTATCTGGACTAGTCTCTATTTTTTTTAAGTCAAAATAGCGAACTGAATGAAGCCTAGAATGTCATTCTCTTGATCCAAAAGCTAAAATTTTTCGCCCCCAGAGTTCCTACATCTCGGTCCGACAACACGTGAGGAGTTTAATCACAATGACCCAGTGGTCTAGAAACTCTTATACTATAATGACGCAGGCTTCAAACCGTGGGTCTTGATCTAAATCTGTCATTCATGAATCATACACTGTAATGACGCAGACTTCGAACCGTGGGTCTTGATCTAAATCTGTCATCTCTGAATCAACAAATCTATTTGCGGGCATGAATGTCATTCTCTTATGCAAAGAAGAGGGTTAATGGCCATAATTCATAAATCAGGCTAAAAAAGATGAGAGAGGACAAAAAATGAAGAAAACTCTGCAACTTTATGTTTAGCCATCGACTCTGATCTCTATTTTGCCTTCCAGATTAGACTTCCTTGGTCTTCTTTTAATATTTATACAGATTTTCAAATAAAATGGCAGCCAGCGTCCATGAGCATGACTCGATGCGCAACAAAGATAAATAATATTGTATTGAAAATATTATTTGATCTCTGAAACGTGACGTTGCAAAAAGATTCAATCAACTTACATTGGATTTTTTATGGTGCGGAAAACTCAAAAAATGTCGTTTGGACAATAATGGAGCGTCTACAAGACTCACGCAGGAGCTGCGTAGAGGGGAGAGCGATAGGGGTGAGCACAATGGAACCGGAACCAGTAAAGCGAACGAAAACTGGCTAAATCATTTCGGATAGGATCGGTTTTGACAAATATAAACCCGAACTTTGGTTCTACTTATGAAAAACCAAAATTATCGGTTTAGTTTTCAATTTAATTCCTTCAAAACCGTTAAAAACCGAACTGATAAACACTAACCTAACACTTAAATCTGTCTAATTAATACTTAACACTTGGATTCTATGTATTTTGCTTCGTTAACGTTATATTTCAAGATAAATGATATATGTTTATCGAACTTGAAGTTAGTTAATTTTGTTGTTGCTGATATTGGATGATTAGATTTAATAATTTTTTATTTTGCTTAGCTAAATTATGTTGTTTTAAATCTTAAAAATCTATCATCCTTTATTACATTGTCGCATAAAATTTATAAAAAAATATATTATTTTATGACGCGAGTAACACCGAACCCAAACCGAACTAATCCGAAATATTCAGTTAGGTTAATTTTTGGTTCATATACATCTATTTAACTATTCCGTTCCAATTTCTAAAACTCAAAAATACTCGGTGTGATTTATTTTTCAGTCAAAACCGAACAAAATCAGTAAATGCTTTGAAGCCGGCTTACATGTGTTTTCCTCCATTGTTTTCAATTTTTATAAGATTGTTTTGTTAATGTAAATTTTTAATTTTGGTAACGATAAGGACAAAGTGAAAGAAGAGGAAGGCATTTACTTTCGCCTGCACGGGCATAGCTCAGTTAGTCAAGGATAACAGATTTGGATCAAGAGCCACGGTTCGAAGCCTGAGTCATCACAGTGTGAGAGTTTAATCCTCCAATATTGAAGTTGTTTCTTGTGGTGTCAGGTAAATGCCTCTCATTTTTGGGCCGCTGAGTCACTGTGATTAATCCCCTCACAAACTGTTGGACTGGAATGTGATGGCACTGTGGCGACGCATTTCGCCTTTTTTGGATCAAGGAAGGCATTTACTTTCACAATCAGGCTTGTTTTTTGACCAAAATAATAGGTCCGACATTTTCTTGCCCCTTCAATTTCTTCGACCGACTTTGTGTCGTGTGGTCGATAAATGATTTCTTTTTTTGTTGCATTATGATCGTTTGATTCAACGAGTGAAAACATATTCTCATGTCAAATATATTGTGTCACGAGAGATTTTCAGTCTCTCCCCGATCTAGATATGCTCTTTTTCGCCCAAGAAATATTGAGTGAAGCATAAATAATTTGGAATGTGAAGCCTAATTAGATCGCTTTAATGGAGGGGGCATCCAAATCAATCTTGATCGAAAAAAATATGGTTTACTTGATTGGACGAATAATCGAGTCTCCTTAATGTTGAGTGCATCAATTCAATATTAAGTAGATGTTCGGTTTATTCTTTCCAAATAGGAACATACTTTTCAATCCCATCTTGAACAATTCATTAGCTTCTTTATTTTACAATTCGTTTAGTTTCGGGTTGAATTCGATAGTGTGCTATTAACCAAGAGGAATCTCCAAAGATTTAGAAGGTTTGTGACAATGAACATGTAATGAAATCAATTTATAAGTTTAAAAAATGCGTCGTGGTTGAGATGAAATTGGCCCGATCGGATTTGACATTATCGTCACATTCGCAGTGGTGCTCCCATAGTTTTTCTTTTATATTGTTGATAGAACAATAAACATACAACGCTCTATAACTATAATACGTATAGTATCCACAAATGATTGATTAAACCTAACGTTATGTATTTCAAAAATAACGTTTCACGCGTAGTTCAGATACTTTCTATGCTCGGTATCTATGACAGCAGGAATTAGCACAAAACAGTGTTAAACCAGTGCCTAATGATTGAAGCGCAGCAAGTATGGACGATAAGATCATGATAAAGACATTTGGAGATACAGCGGTTGTCCTCCATTTCAGGATCCCCTGAAAAATCCGGAATCTTTGGAACAGTGGCGATGAGATGATCGAAATTGGATGTTTACAACTGTTATAAGATGCAATTGTGACCTTTTGTTCTGATGAATTACAGCAAAAGTGATCACTGTTCTTGACGGACGTTAATGGCGGGTTTTTTCTTCCTTTGGCTGCAGCAAAAACGCAGTAATCCAACCCAGAAATCCAGCGAGAAGCTGGCTTACACCGCATACCTCTTCATAGATCGCAGTTCACCTCCAACTGGTTTGCACTTATGGCGTAAAAGGAAGAAACCCTAAGAACCAGACACCATAAATGGCGGCTCGCCGGCGCCAGTTCTACCCCCAGTACCTTGGTCTACTTCAGTGTTTGACCGGGAAATCATGCAATATTGTTCACACTCTGCCGGTCATGGTAATTCAAGAGGGGGCGGCGGCGGCGGTGGAAGTAAAGCTGGCAGTGTTTCTTCTTTGGTTTTGGCCTTACCGGACTCGCCTCGGCGTCATCCGATTTACCGAGGAGTCCGTCGCCGGAGCACCGGAAAATGGGTGTCTGAAATTCGAGAGCCAAGAAAGCCTAATAGGATTTGGCTAGGTACGTATTCGACGCCGGAAATGGCCGCCGTCGCTTACGACGTGGCAGCACTTGCCTTGAAAGGTCGAGACGCCGAACTGAATTTTCCAAATTCTGCGGCTTCTTTGCCAGTGCCGGACTCATCCTGTCCCCGTGATATCCAAGCCGCCGCTTCTTCCGCCGCCGCTGCAACCGGCGCGGCCGCCGCCGCCATGGGGCTGACAAAAGTGAACTATGAAAATAACGCGGAAAGAACCCTAAAAATGGAGGCTGAAAAACCGGCGATCTCTGAGCTCATTGACGAGGATCTAATCTTCGATATGCCAAATGTTATAATGAACATGGCGGAGGGGATGCTTCTCAGCCCTCCTCGCCTGAACATGGCGAATGATTACGCGCCGGACGGTGAAGCAGCTGAAGAGCAAACTCTTTGGACATTCACTTGATCAAATTCGTCATCTTCTAGCTGAAAATAGACGAACTCTGGTAAAGATAAGGATAATAGGAGAACGAAACGGCTCTTCTTCTTCTCCATTAAGTATGGATTGGATCTGCAGTAATTCCCTCTATGTTGCATAAATAAAAGGGACTCCGCCTGTAAATTTTGCTACCCTTTGTGTTCGTATCTTCAAAGCTTTCGTATTTTCTATTCCTAGGTTACCAAATCCTGTATTTCTATCCCGAATGTATCTTTGACCTGCTTGTTTTATGGAGCTAGTTTTTTTTGGGGGGTTGAAATACTTACTGTACTCAGATCGAATAGTGAACCCTAATTCCTTCCAACTGAGAGTTTCCATGGATTCAAGAGTAATTATTACGCAGCAAAAAAACTGTAATTACTTCTAAACAGGGATTAGACAATGGTATTTCGAACAAATAGTCGGAATCAGGAACGATCCTCCATTGTTTGAATCAGTTCAGAGAAACTAGGGCAATGGCGCAACAAAAGTAAAAGCACGTAGCTAAGCTTTAGACATACCTCCATTAATGGCAGAATCGAAACTGACCCAGAAATCTAATTGTTTGATGGTTTACTCTCACGAGTTCGAGAGGAAAAAACTCAGAAAACACCAAGCGTTTGGTGAGAAAAAGCCAGCGAGTAGGAAGATGGACTCAACGCTGGAATCAAGAGCTTGGTTTTGAAGTTTTACGACAAGTGGGAATGAGTGACGATAGGACACCCACTTTTTGGTGACGTGTCGTTCTCAAGTACCACGGTTCTGCCTATGTGGCAACCCAGCAGAGGCAGCGGATGACTGGAATGCCTTGTCGGATGTTGACTTTTTACCCTCCTTTGGTTGAGCTGGCAAAACATTTGGTAGTCTTCGTCGTCCCCAAATACCAATATATTCCTTCGTTATTAATAATATGTAAAATATTAGACAATTGAACTCTCTCTACCCTCATTATATTTAGTCAACCTGTGCGACTTGTTGCAATTTACTTCACTTAAAAGAGGGCACGTTGCCTTTGTCAACACAATCGACACACCTTGTGTTATGATAAAATTTTGATACAATTTGTAACGTTTGGTTTCGGTACACACCTTCATAAGGGTACAACTAGTATACAACTGTCCACTCTTAACCAAGAGATTATTTGTAAGTTTCTACCCGTTTTTAAAATCTTAAGATAATTATCAATACAGATCATATAGTTAAGAGTGTTTTTTCATGAGATTTAAATTTTTTTAATTGTATCGATTAACATTTTAAATTATGATTAAATTTTCAATTAATCCCTTCAACTTAATTATGCATCTTATAATAAGTGTAAATTTAATTATAAGAACGGACTTAATTAACTTAATTTAAAGCTATAGTATTGGTCGATACAATTAGAATCTTAAGACATTAATTGATAAATACTCACCTTTTGAATTACCGTTTGATACAATTAAAAATGTATGTTGTCGTTGGAAAAATATTTTTAACTATTAAAATATCCATCGATAATTATTTTAAATTTTAATTCTAAAAATAAGAAATAAATTCCAAAAATGATTATCTTGAAATGGGATGCTTGCTTGGGAGAAGATTGGGCAATCCCACAGAGTGCAACGGTATAGCATTCAAAAGCAAAAACATTAATTTGAACAAAAACTAAAATCAACCTCAATCAGTTCATTTGCGACAAGATCCAATCCTAAAAATTTGATGAATGTTGTCGCTAACCAGAGGTTAAGTAGGCAAGGACGGTGAAGTAAGTCTGAGCCAGAGTAAGAAGCAGAAGAACCAGAGCGGCGACGGCGGAAATGAACGACCAAGGAGTGTCGAAATAAGTGTTAGCTCTTATGGCATTGCTCGAACGCCGCGCAGTTGAGGAGGAACGAGCTCATGAAGTCGTCTATGGTTATTGGGGACATTTGGATTACGCCTCCATGGAATTTTACGGCCAGGAAGCTCTCGGCGTTTCTTCGCCGGAGTTCGATCCCGGCGCGGCGGAGCTTCGAGACGCAGCGGATTATGTGGGTTGGCGAGTTGGTTCGCATTCCGGGTTCTCAGTGAGTTTCTGGGATGAAGCTGGATCGAAGCAGATCCAGGAGGTGGTTGCCGGTTAGATTTGTTTTGTTGGAGATGACGTCCTCTGGCCGGAGGAAGCCGTCGCTGAAGAATTGGAGGCGAACTTTCTGTTCTTCTTCACCGTCGTCGTCTTCTCCGTCGAGTTCCGTAAATCGAACAGGCGTTGAAGAACGAAAACGGGATCTGATTCTCGAGCCGGAGAAAATCCCGGTAGAAAAACGGAACAGTCCAAGCCATGGTGAAAATTGGATCGGAGGGGACCAAACCTGCAACTCTGGAACATTTCGATTATAAAACAGCCGTCGAGAACCATCATTTCAACAAATTCATCTTTAGAAAATCGAAGAGCTTCGGCGTAACAATCTCTAGTTTTCGATTCAACAGTTTCGATTTCGCTCAAATATAGTCCACCAAGGTCCGTCCTTTAGACTCCGTTCTCGCGAGCATGGCGGTGAGCTTTTTGGCCATGGAGGACAGGCGATCCTGGTTTACTTCCCAAATAGCTATTTCATGGCTAGCTTCTTGGATTCCATGACTGTTGCATGTAATCCAAGTAGTGGAAGTAGTTTTTCCTTAGCGGTAACCGAAAGTTAATTTTCACTTAGTGGTAAATGAAAGTTAACGGAAGTTTGTCTTAGTGGTGTAAGTGGTAGGAGTTTTATTTTAGTGGTCAAAAGAAGTTAGTGTTAGTGGTAGATGAAAGTAGTGGATAATGGAAGATAAAACTTCCGAGTCATGGGTAATGGGGAGTTACTTTGCTACGTCTATATAAAGGGTGTAAGGTCATTTGAAATTGGCAATCCAAGAAGTTGTTTTTTCTCTCAAAGTTTCATTCTCCATTTACTCTTGTTTTTGTGATTTCCCGGCGAGCTGCCTCCGGCAACATATTTTGGAGTTCCAGCGAACAACAATGACTACCCATCTTAGATGCTTGAGATCCAGCGTGAGATCTCTGCAACTATGAACAAACCAGAGGTTGAAGACGATGACTTGATTCAACGACTGGTGGCTCTAATCAAGTTCTTTTTTTAACTCAAAAATTATGAAAGTCAAACGAGAAGACTTTGCAACTGATTATACAAAGTCAAATACGTTAGTCAAGGCCATATTCTCCAAGTAATATACATATGATAGAACCCAGTCAAACGGTCAACACTCTTGTTCTATCGCCAGTTCTTCAACTAGAAATGCAAGGATAGCAAGCTCCACATCCATGGCTGTTTCTCTGATCGCCTCTTCGTTAACCTTCTTCCCATTCTCCAATTTTAAATCTCGTTCCACCATCATTTCAACGTTGCTATGTATTCCAGCCCCTGAAAAACTGTCGGAGATCCGCCTCTTCGCGAAGAACTTCCCCATGTTCGGCTTGTCGGCGGTGCTTTTATCCACCGACAAAACGTCATCCATTATTTTCTCGAGTTCAACTGGAACTAACTCTACAAGCTTTTCAAATCTACTGAGTTTGCTTAGTGGGTGCGGCTTTCCATCTAGAAAATGAAAAATTATTAGCCGAGAAATTAACTAGAAAGACCGTTGAACATCGCCGGAAAAGAAACCGACGAATTTGATGCGGTGGACCCTCAAACCACGGCATCTACACCCACCATTTTTTAACAAGAAACAATCTTTGAAATGGGTCCCCAGCGGATTCTCCGATTCAGACGAAGCTCCATAACAAATTTCAGAATCGATAGGAACTCATGAATACCCTAACACTCCAGTTCAGTTGCTCATCCATGTCATATCACACATCAACATTTATCCGACATGTCTGCCACATTAAAGAGCGATCTCTAATTTTTCTGTGTCTTGTTATTTGAAGGTTTATTTCGATTCTACAAATTTAACATGCTGGGCTTCTGTAATTATGCAGTCACTTGTGTCTGATGTTCGTAGATAAATGAGCTAAATGATTGATCAAATCTCGTGACATGATAATAATTGGTGAATGTACGGTGGGGACTTACTTTCGACAGTGGAAGAGCTCCGGTCCAAGTCATTACCCTCGTCCACTCCTTCATCGTCTTCAAATGTAGGATCCAATGTAGAAACTGGACTGCACTGTTCTTTATCTTCTTCTTCAACTTGCAAATTATTTAAACTTTCAACATTATAGATAACTTTATCCTGCAAGAATAAATCACAGTAATATTGTCTCAGTTCTTCAAACAACAGAAACAAAACAGCATAAAATCTGAAGCAGGAACAAATACGAAAGAGAAGAACAGAAGATTAAAATAAGAAAAGCTTGCAGGCGGAGATGGTATCAGGAGTGAAATAATGAACAAGCCATACGTGCAAGAAGCTAACAATGGCATCTGTGTACAAATGAAAAATGAAACTTTTTTTGTCAGACGCCAAGTAGGAAATTAAAAAAGACTAACCTTCTCTTTTTGGCGGCTCGGAGAAGTCGTCGGTGGCGAGAATTCCGGCGTCCGGCAATCAGATGAGTGGTTATTTCTCAAAACAAAACGCCAAGCACCTCCGCAGAAATTACTTCTTAGCCGAGTAAAGGTTTCTGATTTTAGAACCTGGGATTTGGTTGATGAAGGTTTCTTCAGCCGACGGCGTACGTCTGCGATGTAGTTTCTCAAAAAGAACGGTTCCTGATCTTCCCTTAGCAGTTCATGTAAAAGCTTTTTCCGACTCATCACGGCGTCTACAAAAGGAAGAACAGAAATTTCAGCGAGAAGAAGCACTAACAGAGATAGAGAATTTCAGGACCATATGGAGCACAGCTAAAAGAGAACAGAATCTCAAAGAAAACAGACAAAACACTCAGATGGAATGGTGGTTCAGCTCAGGTGTCCACAGTGAAGATCGTGATTCAAAAGGGTAAAAAAATTTCCTAAGATATAAGTTCAAACAAACAGAAGGAAGCTTGAATAAATTTAATGAATGAAAATGACTGGTTGGGAAAGAGACTGTAGAAAGAGAGTTATCTTCTCCATTGTTTCTGTTACACGACCGTAGACAGAGAAAGTTAAATCTCTCTCTCTCTCTCACTCTCTCTCTCTCACTCTCTCTCTAATGTCTGATTACAGTGTTATTACTACTGCGAAGACAGGATTCGCGATTCTCACAGAGCTCTGAGTCGTCTTTACCAGGTCAAGGTGCATGGTTCCTGAGAGAAGCTTGAATACCAGTCAGACAACTGGGCGTCTGAACTTCTAATCCAAACCCTAATCACGAATAAAAAATGGGTTATGCTTTGCTGACAGAGATGGAAGAGCGTTGACTGGTTTGGGTTTAGGTTGGTCCATTTTATGACCACTTTCGCAAATAACAGCAGATGTCAGTCTAGTTTCTTGGTCAAACTTGGAGCATTCAATGAAATATAATCGATTTAAACATTATAGTTATGATTTTCTTTGCGTATAAACATAGAACTTGACCAAACCCTGCCGCTCACGCAATTAGAAGGTTGTATTTTTGCAATATTTTTATTTCTCAGAATTAAAAAGAGACAAAGGTTCGACTTATTGGCAGAAATATTTACTTCTTGCTTTGACTCTTGGATCAAGGTTCTCAGTGAGTTTGTCATTAGAGTGCATAAAATCATATTAGAATGAAAAATTTGATTAGAATAGTTAGTTTTAATATAGTTTTAGTTTTAATTTTTTAAAAATTATGATTTATAAGTCAGTTCTGGTCTTTATAAATAAAAAATCGTGAAACCAGAACCGAGACCGTAAGTAAAAAAATTTAAAAATCAAGTAAACCCTAATAAAATATGTTATATATCCTAAAATTAGTCATAAACTCGTTTAATTACTTAAAATCTGACTAAAATATAATAAAAATATATTTCATTGTTATATATATATTTTGAAAATATAAAATAAAATCATATTAAAACCGAAACCGCACCGGAATCATTATTTCCGTTCTAAAAAATCTAAACCGTGAATTCCAGTTTTGATTATATTTTAGGATAAAACTTGGCCGAATGGATCAATGCGCACCCTTATTTATCACTAGTTTAATTTAATAAATTAATTATCTAGTCTTAACTATCATCTAGTGTGAAATTGAGTAGCGATAAAAAAAAAAGGAAGAAATGGGAAGGAGGGACATGCCATGTAGAGCAGTCAAATGAGCGAGCCGACTCGCTCGGCAAGCTCGGCACTGTAACAGTCTGAGCCCAGCTCGTTTTGTTACAATGTCGAGCCGAGCCTAGCTCGAGCCAAACCTCGAGCCCGTACCAAGCCCAGCATGTCGGCTCGCTCAAGCTGGCTCGTGAACTCGGCAACACCGAGCCAACCGATCCGGCTCGCAAGCCAGTTCGTGAGTTGGCTCGGTAGACTCGGAATACCTGTTGTACGGTCGACTCTTAGTGTAACTGTAGTCGACACTTAATCGACATTATAAATTTTGTAAGTCGACCGCATAAGGTGTCGACCGCTTAATGTTACAGAATGTTTTAGGTGTCGACCATGTTTATATATGTCGACCGTAAGGTATTTATCGTTAGTGAAAGTGTCGATCGCCAATATAAAAGGATCGATCGGTATACACAAAGTGTCGACCGATGTTGTAAAAAGAGTCGACCGATAAAATGTAACGGCTAGAATTTGCATATTTAACGGAAACATCCGGTCGACCATTGAAATACTGCAGGTCGACTGGAGGTAGCTGTTATGAGAGAATTCTATAAATTATACGAGTTAGCCGAGAATTTCTTACCTGAAACTCTCTGTGCAAATCGCTGTCAAGTCTTCGCGCTCGAAAGCCTTATAGTTGTTGATCGTTCTATGATTCCCTTAACAATCATCAACAAATCGGTAAACGGTATCAAAGTCGAATTTTTTTAAAAAATAGTTCATTGTTTGTTATGGATTCACCGCCTAAATACATAAAATTCAAAACGTTTCCGTCTTCTGACGATGAGGTGCAAGAAGTTGCACCTATGAATCTGGCATTTTTCGTCGGATTCACACATATCTGCACAAGCATCCACTTTTGCCCTCGGGCCAATAAATAAAAAACGTCAGAAATTTGGAAACATTTTGACGTAGAAATGAACGTAGGAACGAAAATAGAAATTAGGGCACAATGCAATTATTGTGTTAATCATTATGCTTATGAATCCAACACTAGCACAATGAATCGACATTACAAAAAATATCACGAACACTTGCACTCGAAAGATCGTATGCAATTGTAATTAAACACTCTTGGTACCAGAAATTTTGTTTACTCGCATGATAGAATGCGAGAAGGTGCTGCAAAATATGTGGTACAACGAAAGTTACCTCTCTCAATGTTTGATCACGAGGGTACCGTAACATTTATACAACAATATATTAATCTAAGCTTTAAGCGAATTTCTCGCAATACATTGCGAGACGACATAATAAAATTGTATGAGAAAATGAAAAATGACTTGTTTCTTTTATTTTCGCATGCGCTCACAATTAGGGGTGGGCGGATCCGATCCAATCCGATCGGATCGGATCGGATCGGATCAGGTAATCGGTAGAATATCCTTCAATTTGATCCGACGTTCGGATCGTTATCGGATCGGATTGGAAATCGGATTCTAAGCCAATCTGATCCAATCCGAACGTCGGATTCTCCAAATCCGAATATCCGATGACATAATTATCCCCAAATTTTTAAATTGGGGTTTCAAGCTTCAATCCGATATTCGTGTTTCCTCATTCGCGACGACTACAACCGACGACGAATAGCCTCCTCCGACGAACTCCGACGACGAACAACCGGGCGTATCGACTATCGATGACTTACCCCGACTCCGAACCCCGGCGACGACTTCACTAACCCCGACGCGACGACGACGAACAGCCAGCGCACTCCAACAAAGTCAGAACGACGAACACCCGACCCGAGGCCCTCCGTTGCATCCTCTGCCTCTGCTGCCTCTGCCTCTGACTCCGGCAGTCATCACCTGCATCCTCTGCCTCCAGCCCTCCGGCCGTCCGTTGAATTGATTAATTTAGGTATAGAATTTTTTTGTTTAGGTATAGAATTTTGCTGCTGCTGATTAATTTAGGTATAGAATTTAGGTATAGAATTTTGCTGCCTCTGATTAATTTAGGTATAGGTTTGTTGCTGCTGCTTCTACCGACATAATTGATTAATTTAGGTATAGAATTTTTTTGTTTCATAATTGTTGAATTACATCTGATTGAATTGTGATTGAGATTTGAGAATGTATTATACACAATTGCAAATGTTAGAATTTTGATTGTATTATAGAAATGTTAGAATTTTGGAGGAATTGCGTTATTTGTTATTGAATTACGATTATTTGCTTTGGTTGTTTTTATTGCAGAAAGGAAAGTACAACTTCTGCAAGTGCAACTATCGACACAACGATACAACCAACATCGACAACTCCTACGACAACTACGAATCCTATTGAGCCTGGCCCTAATCCAAGAAAAAGAGCATTGAGGGCTGGATGCTGGGATCACTTTACATTGGTTGAAGGATGTGATCCGAAGGATCCGAGAGCTAGCTGCAACCATTGTGGCATCCGATATGCTTGTCATACAAAGAAGGCGGGAAGTTCGAATATGACAAAGCATTTAAAGAGTTGCAACAAATATTTATTGGCCACGGATCAATTACAGAGGAAGTTGCCTTTTGCGACATTAGAGTGGATTGGTTTTGGATGGAGAGTTCATTCATGTGCGATGTTTTGCTCATATCACCAATTTAATTGTGAATGATGGGCTTAAAGAGCATCAAGCTTCTATTAGTTGAGTACGGAGGGCGGTGAAGTACGTGAAGTCCTCACCAGCACGTTTACTGAAGTTCAAAGCTTGCATTGACATGATGAAAATCACATTTAAGGGCAATGTGACATCTGATGTGCCTACTCGATGGAACTCGACATACCTTATGTTGGAAAGAGCTGAAAAGTATGCAGCTGCATTCGATAAACTTGCAGAATCCGACACTCAGTTCTTAGCTTATATGGGAGAAGAAGGGCTTCTCACAGACGAAGATTGGGTGGATATCCGTCAATTTAGCAAATTCTTGGAAATTTTCTATGATTCGACGGTTGCAGTATCAGGTTCCTCGTATGTGACTTCCAACATGTATGTTAGTGAGGTATGTCGAATGAAGCTTAATATTCAAATGCATGTTGAAGGTTCTAATCCATTATTGAACTCAATGGCTAATGACATGATTGCAAAATTCGACAAGTATTGGGGCGACGTCGAGAAAATGAATAAACTTATGTTCATTGCAGTTGTTTTGGATCCTCGGTGCAAAGCTAATATGTTAAAGCTTTGTTTGACCATTCTTATGTGGGACGAGCGGGGGCGTGAATATTATGACGAGGTGGATGCTCTTTTGCGCCGACTTTACAGTGAGTATAAGGGTTCAAGTGACGAACCATCGAGTTCGTCCAATGTTAGCGCACCACTACTGAAGGATCCTTTATTTTCTAGATTATACGCCGGGTCATCTTTGACGGAGTCTAGAATTAGTAGGTCAGAACTTGACGTCTACCTACATGATGCTGTTGAAGAATTTTCTGATACTCTAGACCTTTTGCTATGGTGGAAATTGAATTCCCATAAATTTCCGGTTTTGAGTCGGATAGCGAAGGATGTATTAATCGTTCCAATTTCTACAGTGCTGTCCGAGTCAGCTTTCAGTTGTGGTGGTCGTGTTATAGACTCATTCCGGACTTCTCTATTACCAAAGACAGTGGAGGCCCTTATATGCACTCAGAGTTGGATCCGTTATGAATCTGAGACTCCACTTTTGTCGGAGGTATTAGAAGATTACAAAACGATTGACGAAGGTATTGCTCAACTGCACGTTATTTATTAACATTACTGTTTATTAATGTTATGTTAATAAATATGTTTTATGTGTTTTTGTAAAAATTTCGGAGAATGCAACCGAGGGAGATGTAGAGCCGATCATTGAATTCTAAACGGCGGATTATGACTATTTTGTATGGTTTATTTTATGTATTATGATTACATTATGAATTGTTTTTGTATTATGGAATTCTGGTTTATTTTGGATTGTTGTATGTCTGGGAACAAAGATAAGTTGAATCTTAGGATGATATATTTTGGATTAGGTTATCGGAAGTCGAATTGCAGGGAAAACACTCAAAACAGGGGATCCTCGGATCCTCGGATTTTTGCACGATCCGATCCGATAATTGTCGGACCGGATCGGATTCGGATGGAGTTATGGAGCCGATCCGATCGGATCCAAAACTCCAATCCGATAATAGTCGGATCGTGTTGCCGATCCAATCCGATCCGACGCCCACCCCTACTCACAATGTCAATATGTATTACTTCTTATTTGTGGAGTGCACCAAATGCACTCGGTTATATTGTTGTGATTTCGCATTTCATTGATGCGAATTGACAACTTAATAAAAACATTTTAGGTTTTCGAAATTGTGAATACCCTCATAGTGGTATCACAATTTATCGATATATTGTTAGTATTCTACAATAATACAATATAAGAGATAAAATTTTTAGTATTACGTTAGATAATGTTTCCGCTAATAATGACTTCGCATTTCGGTATTTATATTTCAATTCGTATAATGCATGATTATTAATTGTTAACTCTTTCCCGAATTGATTTCAAATCGGATGCTATATAAGTTGAATGTTATTGATTCAATGTTTCGATGCTATTGTTTTCAAGTTTCTTTTAGATATTGATTCGATGCTATTGTTTTCGTGTTTCTTTGGCATAATAGAGGCGCTATATACAAACGTTATTATGCAATTTTTTTTTGGATTGAAGAAAACAATATGTATAAATTTTTCATCAAAATTTAAATTTATAAAATACGGAAAGTTATAAATTTTCAATATACGAAAACAAAATTTCTATGTTGGGCTCGTCTGACTCGGCTTGTTTAGGCTTGGTTCGGCTCGCTCGTTTAAGCTCAAGGCTCGCGAGCCGGCTCGAGCCAAATTTTTTTGAAAAAAACTTGAACGAGCCGGATCGAATATGCTCGACAGGGTCGACTCATTTGGCTCGGCAGGGTCGACGAGCCGGCTGTCCCGGACTCGAGCCGGCTCGATTGAGAGCATTAATCCCATGCATGCACCGAACCTCCATGCAAAGGAAAAAGACAAGAAGGCTTCATATACGTCCAATAAATACAGCATTCTTCCCAACCACCTCCCCTTTTAACTTGTCCGAAGAACAACAATCGAACACCCACGGGACCATGTGATTTATTCTCTTCTGGTCGCGAACCTGTCTTTAACCATCTTCCTAGCACCAATCTCCGATCCATTTAGTTCGATTCTCGCCATTAGCGGTCTCACTAGCCTAATTGACACGGCCCAAAAACCCAATTCTCTTCTTCAATAAGTTTACCAATATGTTTGTTGTGCTTATCCCTTCTCATTTCTATTGTCTCGTCGTCCAATTAATGATTAAAATAATTATTAATTCAGTACGATATTTTTTTAATTTATCTAACATGTACAATTTTTTATCTATACAATTAATATTAAAAATAATTATTTAATAATATATTAAAAATATTTTAATTAAATCAATAAAAACTTAATAAATCTAAGTATTATTATCAATAATTTAACATAAAATCATACTTTCAAAAAAAAAAAAAGATAAATTTGATCAATTTGACTACTTTCTTAAGTGATGTAAATCATCCATAAATTAGTGCCGCGAATCTCAAGATATTTGGTCACGTTCAAGCACGTGCGCTTATCGAGTCCGCATGCCTGCTTTTTCTCACGCGAAAATGTTTCATTTGTTCTAAGACAAAATTAACACTAAAACTAAATTAATTTAAATTTACTTTTCTGATAAAGTGTCAGTGTCGTGTCAGTGTCAGATGTCAGATGTCAGTCACATTTACTGCCAGACATGTTGTGGAGTATCTCCTCTTTTTTTTTATTTAATTAAATTAATTTAAATATTCACCACTTGTTTGTAATTGTCACTAAGTTTCCTTCATTTAATTTAAATAATTAATATATAAATATAATACTTAATTATTTAAATTATGATATATTGTATTTTAACTAATATATTTAAAAGTTAAAATTAGAAGTACTCTTTTAAAGTGTTAATTTGGGAAATTCGTTTTTATTTGTAGTAAATGACTATAATATCCTTGGGGAGGACAGTTTTCCAAAACGAATGTAGCAGAGACTTCATCACTCTCCCCATCTTCTTTTTTCTCTTTTATCATCTGTCTTGTCTGTGTCTTTGCTCAAGTGCTCTATGCACCTCCCCCCCACTGCCCTCTTAAACTAACTTTGCAGCCTTTCTCTCTCTACCCTTCTCTCTCTATCTCTCTCTTCCACGTAAGTTCCTCAGAAAGCTCTTACATACTTTCTCTCTGCTCGCCCAACAAGACGCGGCAGCGAAGAATCTGTGTTTCTTTCTTCCATGGATTTTCATGTGAAACAATGGACAACCCATGACGAGGCAGACGAACAACAGTCTGCCAAGTTTCCAAGGCTTCTTCTCGATCCCCAACGCTTACCTGAAACAGCTTCTTCTGGGCTCAATCTTTTTCTTTCTCATTCCCATACCGCCCAAATGAACGCTGGCTCTGGCTTTTACAGTAAAGACTTTTTCCTTCTTGATCTAGTTAGCGTTGTTTGTGTTTATCGTTGATGGGTTTTGTTCTTTCTTCTTGTTAGGATTCGGGAGCTATTTCAGCGCTTCTCAGATGCAGGAGCTGGAGCTGCAGGCTTTGATATTCAGGTACATGGTAACCGGAGCTCCGGTTCCGGCTGAGCTTCTCCACACGATCAAGAAAAGCCTGCTTCACGCGCCGTCGTATTTTCTCCACTATCCGCACTGGAGTAGAAAAGCTTCCATGGATCCTGAGCCCGGACGCTGCCGGCGGACGGACGGTAAAAAGTGGCGGTGCTCGAGGGAGGTTGTCGGCGGGCAGAAGTACTGCGAGCGTCACGTTCACCGGGGACGAAACCGTTCAAGAAAGCCTGTGGAAGTCTCGGCGCCGTGTTCCGCCGCTTCTGGCGGAAGAGTTTGCCCAGTCGGTGGCGGGTCCCCTCGTAGGATTGGATCTAACACCATTGTTTCTTCCCAACCAGTCGCCTCCGCTGGGACCCGTTTTACCCTCTCCGAACTATCCCCAGCCGTTGATCTTGTCAATCTTAACGCCAGGTACTCTCCATGTCCATGATTGGCCTTGTGTTGTTTTATTTTGTGCGTCATTTTTGCTGACATGTTTTATCTGGACAGCAAAGGTCTAAACTTTATTGTTTATATCCTGAAGAGATTATATTAAACGCTCATCCTTCAATTATTGCGTGGTTCGATTTGTTTGGTGTAATCCGTGAAAATTCTCGAAAAACGACATTCTTGATTTTGGGTAAATTAGTTAAAACTATCCTGAAATGTTAACCAACTGCTGTTCTTCCTCCGATGATATCTTAGCCGGTACAGTTCGGCCGGTGCCGAAGTGGAGATCAAGAGTCTGGTTCACTCACAGACCGAGAATTCCGGTAGATCAGATGGACACGTTTTGCGCCATTTCTTCGACGATTGGCCAAGATCACTCCAAGAAACTGGCGCCTCCATGCACGGAGGAAATGAAAACCAGATGAACAATTCCATTTGCCTTTCCATATCGGAGGCGGGGAACTCGACGTCAGACATCTCCCTGAAACTGTCCACCGGGAATGCAGAACAGCGGGGGATTAATGACGTCAGTGCAGAGTGCAATCAGGAGGAGCCGCCGTTGAATTGGTCGGCCGTCACGACGGGCCAAATGGGTGGTCCACTGGCCGAGGCCCTGCAACTTGCCTCTGTTTCTAGTTTCGTCGGGGCATGATGTTTTTTTTGGTTTGTTCGATCACTGTAATAACAACCGATTTGCGCAATATCATTCTGTTTGTGTTCTGTTCTATATCGACATTACACTCCGGTAAGAAATCGCTTCAATTTCTGATTGTCGGCGTGAAATATGTCACATTTGATGTTCCGAAAATCACGGCAAACATTTTCTCGCAGACCTATTGCTATTATTACACCAGTTTAATGAATAATATGGTAAAATCAGCAAAAGAACAAACTGTATTTGGTAAAACTGCTCGGAGGATCGTCGGAGATGAAACAGATCACCGGTTCTGGAAGTTGAGATACTTGATGCCATAAGCAAAGCAGAAGAAAAACAGCAAAACCCAGCCGACATGGGCCACGGCGACGTATGGGAGAAAGTCATAGTCATAGCCAAAGCCTTCTTTAAGAAAGACATTCATCGGAACATCTGGACTTCCCGGAATTTCAAGGGGTTTGTCGTAGTCTCCGATCTGAGATGTAATGAGCCCGTAGATTGTCCACGACACCGGCGATGCCCAGTAGTACCATCTCCACCAGATCGGAATTTGCTGCAAAAGTTCCAAATCCTCCCATCAAACACCACATTTTCAGATACACCGGAAAACATTCAGGCGGAGAAAAATCACGTACCGGCCTCGGAATGAGAAATCCAGAGAACAAGTTCCAGAAGCTGAGGAAGAAGGCCATGGCAATGGAGGCAATTTGATGGCCCGGAGTCAGAGCAACAACCATCATCCCGTACAATGTGAAGTAGACAAAGCTCATCAATATGTAGTAATAAAACCACCATAGCTTTCCGAGCTTCCATTCGAAGCCCATCATGGAGTAAAGAAGCATGCAGTAAACAAAAGTTTGGATTAGATTGTAGATTCCCTCGATGGCCACCTGCAGGAACAAACACAATTGAATTTCTTCAAATTCTAAGCTTTAACAGAGATCAATGGCTGAAGCTCGTGAAAAATTCATTACCTGAGCAAACGCATAAGGCAGCGGCGAGTACATCCCGGCCGCTCTTTCTCGGTAAAAAACGGTTCTGGCAATCGAAATAATCGGTTGCACTGCCGTGGCGTTGGATGCTCCGAGGAAAAGAATTGCAGCGTACATAGCTCCCATCAGATTCATCAGATCTTGTTGTTTTGATCTGTAAATAAACATCATAGTATTTTAGCATTCGGATTATAAAGAAGATCGCGAAGAAAACTTGGCGAAGCTCGATCACACACGTTTGGGTTCCTTTGTCCCAGAATATGAGACCGAACAAGCAACCGATGACGACTGTCATGAAAAACCGAACAGCATTGTACTGAGGGTTTCTCCAGTAAGACCAATACTGTTTCCAGAAACAAGCTTTGAACTGAACAAAGGCTGGTTGGGAATATTGGGTACGGAAATACAGGTCCTTTGATCCCTCTTTTGGGGTGCTAAGTTCTTTTATGAGATCTTGGTTTCTCCTGGAAAAAACCAAAATATGCAAACAAAAAGATCAGATTTTGAACATGTGAACGAGAAACTTCGCCGCATATATCGGTCAAGACTTACTGATAAAGCGACGAGTTTGCATAAATTTCTGCAAAGTTAACGTCCAATCGAGTTTCGACATGTGGCGCCGTGACCTCGAGCATCCATGTGGCGGGGTTGTATCCGTCCTTGATCTTTGTAACACCGGGGACGGCCTGCCGCAGTTTTATACACATCAGTACAAAGAAATTATACCTATTTTTGCTAAAGATTAGCATTGCAAATTCACTAACTTCAAAGTATTCGACGAGTTTGTGCGAGTGTCGGCCAAGAGGCCCGGCGTAAATGACTTCTCCCCCGCGTTTCATGAGAAGAAGCTGCATCGAAGAGGTAGACAAGTTAAAAATAGGGATGATCGAAATACGAATGAGTGCGTTATAGTAATCTGACATCGTCGAAGGCTTCGAAAATGTCAATGCTAGGCTGGTGAATTGTGCAAACCACCGTTCGTCCCGTGTCAACGGTGTTTCTAACGGTTCGCATAACGATGGCAGCGGCTCGAGCATCGAGCCCGGAGGTCGGTTCGTCCATGAAAATAATGGACGGATTAGCAACAAGCTCAACGGCTATCGTGAGCCTCTTCCTCTGTTCTGTCGAAAGACCGTTCACTCCGGGAAGACCGACCAAGGCATTTCTCAAAGAAGTAAGCTCAACCAATTCCATTACTTCCTCCACAAACAGCTGCCAAGAAATAAAAAACAGTTAGACCGATGAGATAAAGAACAAACACGGAAAAATCTTTCGATAAAGTCTAGATATTTCGATACTTTTCGTTTCTTTTCATAGACGGTTGATGGAAGACGGAGCCAAGCCGAGTAGAGGAGTGACTCGTAGACTGTCACATGAGGCGAATGAATGTCGTTTTGCTCACAATAACCGGTAACTCTAGCGAATGTCGATTGCTTTTTCGGGTAGCCGGAGATGCTGATATCTCCTTCGATGTATCCACCGGTTTTTCGTCCGGCCAAGACGTCCATTAGAGTTGTTTTTCCGGCACCACTTACCCCGACAAGTGCTGTCAAAACCCCGGGCTGGAAAGCACCACTTACGTCCCGTAGTAATTGAAGGCGATCCTCAGTTAAACCTTGGTTCTTCATTTCCTGAAATAAAAGGTACCATTTTTTACTCACAGATTAGTAATCTGCAACATTTTCCGAACGAAGTTCATCCAAAGAATAAGAAATCGGTGACTTACAGCCGGCATATCGACGTAGTAGCTGATATGGTTGAACGAAAGCGAAAGGGGTTCAAAGGGTAAAACTACGCCTTTCGGAGCACATTTTGAAGCCGCGTCGACTTTGGAAATAAAAAACGAAAGATTATTTATTCACAACATCATTCCGCGCAAAAGTAACACTTGATGAAGTAGAATTCTGGTTCAAACCTTCCGAATTATGCTGCTCGGGCGTCGTCTCGTTATCTTCGTCCTCGCCAATGACCGTCTTTGAATCCCCAATAGCTGAAATTGATTCCCCCAAAGGAAAAAATAAAGTTCATCAGCAAATTCAATTACAAATCAAGGACTAAAATAAATTAAAAAAACACTTACGTCGAAGGTACGTTAATGCGGCAATAAACAGCCCATTGAACAGAAAAGAAAACGCGAACAGCGCTGCAACACATATCCAAAACGAAGCATCGTCGGAGAAGAAGCCTCTCGAGCTGAGGAGAACTTTTCCCACAGTAGTTCCATTGAATCTAGGATCATTAACAGGCTGCACAAAGAAACACAAGTCTCGTGTAAATTGTTGGATATCTGAGAGAGACTAAGTAAATTAGAAAATGCTTCAAATCCTACAATGTTCCATCTTTCATCCAAGAACTCATTAATGACGATGGCGTTCTGTCCGTACATCATAGGAGAAATGTAGTATCCCCATATCATCCAGTCGGCAATATCATCTGCATTAGTGACAGTTAAAACGGTTATTCTTCTCGATTTTTCAAACAAAAAACCGAGACATACTATTTAACTAATCGAAAAACCACCGACTTACTTTTCGAAATAATGAAACCTCCCAAAACAAACACCAGCAGCAAAGTGAAGGTTCCGAGTGTATTTGCAACGACTTCAGATCTTCCGAGTGCGGCAATGAATCGAAACAAGGAAAGAGCCATTTGATGGATTCCGAAAAAGGCCAAAAACTGTCGGAAAAACCTGCACCGTGACACGAAAAAAAACGAAGCATAAATAATCTAAATTATTTTCTCCGGACAGTTCAAGGACGGAGAAGATAAGAAAAAGATGAACCTGGATGCTGCCGGCGCGAATCCGATGGTGTAGTACGTTAAAATGATCCAGATAGCGGATTCGACAAAAGACAGGGGAATTCTAAGCACCCAAATAGGCAATGCAAAAGCCCAAGCAGGGAAGAACAAGAAGTCCCTCTGTTTAAAGAACACAGGAAGCCTAAAAACAGTCATGGCCAATTCTGCCATGCCATTAAACATGACATTGATGAGACTGAAAAACAAAGCTCCGAAAAATTTCCCCCCATCTTGCACGGTTCCCACTTTCATTTCTGTCCTAAAGAACACGGTCATGGCGATTATCGACATGATAAAAATCTGGGTGGTCTTGAATATGTATACGAAAGAGTTTCGCTTCATAAGCAGCACCTCTCTGGCGAAGCAGGCCTTAAAAAGTTCCCAGTTTGAGATACCGTATTTCTCGGTCACTAACGCAGCCGGATGAGTTCTTGATTTGTCGTATGGAACTCGAAGATCATTCGAAAGTTTTTGGCCAAGATGAAACGAGCTGAACCCCTGCACAAAGTCGGGAACAGAAATGAATCGATATGGTTGGTTCTTTCTGAACCAGTATTGCTCTTGATCTTTCTTCGATGTAACTTCTTGTAAGAAGTCGGCAACTCCTTTCCGTTCCGGGCACTTGAATCCCATGAATTCGAAGAAATCGAGGACGCTTTCTCGAGGGCCCTGGTACACAATTTGCCCTTCCGAAAGCAGAATTACATCGTCGAAAATTTCGAATGTTTCAGGCGCTGGCTGTAGAAGAGCAATGATCATTGTCACATCCATGATATGAACCATTTGCCTCATGAATTTGCATATCTGATAAGTCGTCGAGCTGTCCAGCCCGGTCGATATTTCATCCATGAATAACGCTTTCGCAGGCCCCACCAGCATCTCCCCTAATTTCAATCAAATACAAATCTCAATAACCATAGAGATAAGAGTTTTAGAGAGAGAAAGAGAGCGAGAACCTGTCGTTACACGCTTCTTCTGTCCACCGGAGATTCCTCTTTTCATCTCACTTCCGACAATGATATCAGCACAAATATCAAGTCCCAGAATCTGAAAAAAAAACCATAAAACTTAGTACTCTCCAAATAATCTTCGCCTTAGTATTGAAATCGAGAAACAGACCTTAAGAACATAATCTGTAACCAAGCTGGTCTCTTGGCCTGCAAGAGAAGTTGCCTTCATGAAAGCATCAATTTCATGATCAGGCTTAATTCCAGCCTGTTTCTCCCTTCTTGACAGTTCGACCAACAAATCATATCTCGTCCCGACACCCAAACAGCGCCCGGAGAAATCTAGAGTCTCCCTCACCGTCATTTCGCCGTAATGAAGATCGTGTTGACTGATATAAGCAGAAGTCCTTTGAGGAATAAACTCACTGATTTCATGGCCACAGTAAGTAATTTTCCCGCTTTCCTGATAATATTCAAAGCATTCATCTTATATTTTGATCTTTTATACTCCTCTGATTTAGTACAAACAAAAACACAACAAAATTCGAAAACAAACCAGAAAAAAGGGCAAAAGAAGGTAATCAAACAAACCTTTAGATCTTTATCGAGTTTCCCGGCAAGTGCAAGCAACAACGTCGTTTTTCCGGCTCCGGGAGGACCGAGAAGTAGTGTCATCCTAAAATTATGGAAGAGTTAAGCTAATTATTCATTGTTCTTATGATAATTTTACTCGAAAAGCTAAAGGATTATACCTTGAAGGCTTGATGATTCCACTAACATCTTTGAGAATTTGGATTTTCCTCTTCTTGGATGGCGCAAGCCCGATCGTTCCGAGCACGCCCTGCTCGAATGGAGTCAAAGTGAAGAAAATCAGAATTTCGAACATTTCCGAAGAACAATCATCTTCGAAAAATGAAAACTGATAGAAAAGTACCTCGATTACGTTGAGAGTAACATTGAAGAGGGATGGGAGTGCTCTAGTGCCAACATAAACATTTCCTTCGATGCTCAAATTCTCAAATCGAAGTTCAATTTTAGGAATTTCAATCCCCACCCTGTACATCAATAACAAGATTGAAATTGTTCAGATAATACGAGGAACAGGTTGTTATATCCCCACCCTGTACATCAATAAGAAGATTAAAATGGTTCGGATAATACGAGGAACAGGTAATATCCCCACCCTGTACATCATCAACAAGATTAAAATTGTTCGGATAATACAAGGAACAGGTTATGGTTTCATACCGATCTGTTCTGTCTCTTAGCCTTCTCAAGAAATGTTCGTTATCTTCTTCAACACTCTTGAGCACGCTCTCCATGATTTGCTTCTTTTCTTGGATTCCTAAATTAGCCACGTCGATCTCGCCGGGAACCATTTTACCGTCCTCCAGAACTTGCAGAAGCATTCCTTTTCTCATTCTGTCATACGTCGGAAGCCGTTCGATCGCCGCCCACCGGAGCTCAGCTTCGTCGTCTTCCCTCCCACTCCGGGAGAACACGTCAGACTGCCCTTGCCAGACCTCTTTCATGCTCGCCGAAGCCCAGCTTCTCCGACTCCCCGAAGCCATGCTTTTCCGGCCACTCACCGCCCTGTTCAGCTCGTCTCCGGCCAACGCCGCCGTCATTTCAGCCTATAAAAAGCTGCTCTTTTGCTAATGATTCTGAAAACAACCCCGGAACCAGACTGTTTCTGCTAAAGGGGAGGCTCAAAACGCTGTCGGGATCTCCGACGACCCCTCTACAAATCCCAAATAGTTTCCTTTCTTGCTGTATTTAAGAGTGCCGGACATCCTAAATTAGGCCAAAAGACGATAAATTCGACAATCATAGGAGCAGTCTCTGATTGTTTAAATATAACCCATCTCCGACACATCAATTCTAGAAGGAAGACAGAGAGAGACAGAGAGTAAAGTCGAAGAAAATGGCGCTCAACGCACTCACGCCTGGTTTCCATGTCGAGATGGTGACGCCCATTAAATATTATCAAAATTTTGAACTGCGCATGTAACGAAGATCTAACGTGACTTTAATTTGATGTTATCTTATCTGTGTGATTTTCTTTAAAATGGATTTATTTTTAATTAAAAAAAAAAAGAAATCAGGGAGAAGAGTCAAAATAGGAGGGCTGACCGTTTTTTGCCCTCTGTATTTCAAAGGAAGGTTCGATTGAAAGAAGACCTTAGCCAGCCCAGGACTGGCGTCAGGCCAATTTCGGGTCTAATCAATCGTCCAACGAAGCAACGCCACGTCAGCCCTGCGACTAATAAGGAATTGACACCTCATTAATTTTGAAAAAAATAAAATTCTAAACTTAGAGGATATGCTGTTTCTAGAATATAAGTCAAATCCTCAAATATGATTGGACAATTAAGCTCAAATAATACGTTTAGTTTCGTGATTTAATCTTTGTAATAAATATTAAAAACATTAATTTATTTTTATTAAAAAGAATAGAAATACTTGTTTCGTGGTCTTGAAATGTCGTCCGAGTTAACGAGATCTCCAGTCAACGTCTTCTAGAAAGAGAAGCTTCAGGTCCACATTTGGTACTGTTCCTTTCCCGTGAATAATAATTAAAAAAAAAAAGAAATATAAAATATTATGCAGCTCCCACGTGTGTTGATTCCGCTACAGAAAGTATAAATAAACTCTACAGTATTTCCATTTCTTTCTTGATTTTTCATTTATTTATTTATTTTTTATTTATTTTGTTAATTCATATGTTTAACTAATCTCTTCTGATTTATGCGTAAATATAATGATTAATAATCTAATGGCACGCATTTTAGGTCTAGTTTTGCGTTTAAAATCATAGCAAAAACATGACACTAGTCCTAGTCAATTAATCTAATTAATTAGTCGTTACTAATTTTTTACCGTCATAATTTAAGAATAAATTGATATTTATTTATAAAATTAAAGAAAAAATTACCTTTTTTTTTCAAAATATAGCAAAGTAATGATCAAAATATTGGTGGTTTTGCGACATCTTGCCAAACCCACTTACAACCATTTTTATCATAAAACGGACCACTTGTCGTGCAATTCTCAATGCATCATCGGCCTATAAAAAGCGAGAAAACCTAGTTTGACCCACACGTCATTAGGGATGAAGCAAATTGAGCGAGAATTATAAATTAAATTAAAATTATCAGTTTTAATTTGATATTTATTCTAATTTTTGAAAAATTATTATTTATGTGTCAATATTGTGCTTTAACAATAAAAAAACCATGATTTATGTTAATACTGTGCTTTACCAGTAAAAAAACCTTGAAATGAGAACTGGGATCGTGAGTTAAATTTTTTTTAAAATATAATAAAATCCGATTAAATCTTAAAAATAGTTATAAATATAATTAAAAGTATATTTTATTTCGGGATAAACCAGGCCGGACCGGCTCATACTCACCCCTACACATGACATTATTCATTTTAATTAATACACTAATTAAGAGTATACCATGTTATTTGATCATTAACATAAAACATAGAATTACCCATTAATACATATAGGAAAAAGAGAGAGATCAATCACCCTGCTTAAATTATTAATGGTAAATCCTATAAAACTTGAACACCTCCGCACATAAACCCTAAATCATAAATGAAAAGCGAGACAAAGAAAGAGTTAGGCAAGGCACGAGTTCAAAGATAATCGGAAAATCAAAGTGTGTGTTTCGGATATTGTTAGGCTCACCCATCATTCGTATTTTTTAAGGATTTACACTGCCTCCTTTTTTGTTGTCTTTCCAGATTGCTTCTCTAGTTCCACTGGAAGACGTGAATTCTACGAAATGGTCTGTAAAAGTATTGTAAATAAATATCGTGACAGCCCACCAGCTAATTTGTTGATTTCAGGCCTAACTCAGAGACTTTACTTTTTATTGCAATTTTTATAATTCTTTATCTTCCCATTTAAATCATGCCGACTCAGAGACTTTTCCTACTGTAGAGAATGCATGTATTGTTACGTTGCGTCTAATGTTTTTGGACAATGTAGGGATAGTCAAATAAGAGTTTAGTCAACCTTCCTTCAATGGGTTTTGCTGTAACCCGAGTGAAGAACTTTTTGGATTGCTGCTGCTGGAAACCAGAAAGTGTGACTTCGGAGAAAGGAATGCGACCAAATTCTATATCTTAGGCAACGTTTTTAAATTTAATTACAACAATGGGGGAGAATCAGTCCCATGAGTGGCCACTGCCTCTAAAACACAGCATCTCTTCCAAAAGGCTCTGTTTTTTCCTCCTCTCTCTCTCTCTCTAAAATAACTCAAACTCCAGATGTTCTCCGGTGGCTTTGCATTCCATCAAGTTACCCTTGTTCTGTTGAGAAACCATGTTCGGAATCTCAAACTCGTAGAACTCAGGGAGTTCGGGTGGAATCGCGCATCGAATCAGAGCCCAGTTTAAGCCCTCGAAGAAGGGGTGTTTCTTTAGTTCGGCAGCCCCCTTTTCAGTTCCAAATCGATTTTCGGGATCCTTGACCAACAACCCTCGAATGAGTTCCCTCGCCTGAAAACTCACAAAGGGGCTGTCTGGAAATTTGAGGCTCTGTAAAACAACATTGGCTAAAGTTTCTTCGTTGTTGCAGCCTTTGAAAGGCGTTCTACCGTAGAGAAGCTCGTAAAGAAACACCCCGAAAGTCCACCAATCAACAGCCGCCCCATGTCCGTCTCCTCTTATAATCTCAGGAGCCAAGTACTCATGGGTTCCAACAAAGGAATTAGATCGAGCCTCAGTTGGTTCAGCAACAAGTTGAGGTAATGACCTTACCTGGTTCACGGGCTCGGATTTTAACTTCCTTGCTTTCGCAGATGCAGGTAGAAACCTAGGCCTGAAGCATGGCTGTTGAATGCAGAAGGGCTCAACACATTTAGATTCTGTACATGGCCCAGAGACTCTTGCAGGATCAGCATTGAAGGACGATGATTTTAGAAGTGTTGGATTGACAGTGCACCTGAGTGAAAGGTCAAAATCGGTGAGCATAATATGCCCATCTTCACGGACGAGAATGTTTTCTGGTTTCAAATCTCGATAAACAACTCCAAGCATGTGCAGATACTCGAGAGCAAGCAGGACTTCCGCAACGTAGAACCTGCAAATGTGTAACGCCATTGATATGAGAAATTATTGAAGAGTAGCAGGTGAGTGACTACTAATGTAACATTATCATATTCTCAAAATCTTCTGTGAAACGATAGTAAAATTTAAATGACGAATGGAACCACTGCAAAGAACTAAATACAGACACCGATACTATAAACAAATGAAACCTCAAATACCACTGATACTTCAAATTGTTTTGGAGCTAAAAAGATTATGGATTGTTTCGCAACAACTACTAGAAAATGAAGTAGAGGTGGAATTCTTTGATTGTTAGCATAGTTTGGTAAATTTCGGCATACCTGAAAAACTGTTACAGAAAGATAAACAAAAATGATTTGTGGTATCAACATGAGCACTCTATTTGATTGAACAGCTGGGCCAATTGGAAAATTGATCCAGTTTGGAACACAGTTCGACTGATGAAACATGTTAATACAGAGGCACAGAGATGTTTGTCACCTAGGAAATAGAATCATGAAAAGATGACGAGAAAATAAAAATTCCCTATTTTTCAGCCAAGCTACAATGCAAAAATCTTCCAATTTATAGGTGTGCATTATCTATGGTTTCATTATAATTAGAAGAATAAATAAACAACCTCCTAATAGCGGACAAACCTAACTAACATATCCGTAGCTCTAGTTTGTTGGTCATTTGATATGTTCACAGATAAATGTAACTGATTTTCTCATGGCACAAGGGGTTTTTTCCAATCGAAAGTTCTGACTTGTTATTGATACAAGAACACGAATAAAAAAATTTAATCATAGAGATTGCGTGCTCACAGAAGAATTATTTTTCGTAAAGTATGCTTATTTGATTTCTATTTTTCTTCCATTATCAACATAATATAACAATAAACCCTGAAATAGATTTAACTACTGACCCTACCTGGCAGCTGTTTCAGGAAAAATCCTGCCGGGCTGTTTCTGTCGAAGGACATGAAGATCTCCTCCCGGACAATACTCCATTACCAAACAGGATAAATTATCTGACGTAAACTGCGAATAAAGTGTGGGAAGAAATGGATGGTCCAACATTCTAAGAATTTCTCTTTCGGTTTGAGCCCTTGGCATTTTCTTTCTTCTAGCTAAAAACTCGTTGTCCATAACTTTTATGGCAAATAGACAATTCGCACCAATCAGCTCAGCAAGATACACAGTTCCAATATCTCCACAACCAAGCTTCTTCAAAAGATTGAAGTGTGTTAAGCTGAGGCCTCCCTGCTCGGTTCTTGCTTGACGTATGGCTTGCCACCTAGCATCCTTGGCCATGTGAGGTCTGTTACCACAACTTGACCCACTTTCATTGCTCTCATTACTGATACTGGTAGTACTGCTACTGTACTCACCTTGGCTACTTTTTGAGCTTTGTGAAAATTCACCCTTATCATTTACTCTCATGATCTTTTTCACTTTCACTACTGCAGCTTTGCTACTATTATAGCCATCAAATGTGGTGACAGTTTTTCCAAAATTGGAATTTCCATTATTTGTAATTACTTCAGTGGCAACAAGTTTAGACTGAGAGGCCAAAATATCTTTTGCTTGCCTGCCTCGGTTATTCATAGCACACTGGCACCGCTCACAAATCAAGTGTGGTGAACTAGGATCTGTATCACTAGTTACTTCATTATAATTACTAGAAGTGAAAGTTGCGGCACTTGTATCGTGTTTCATTTTTTTCTTTGAAATTCCCTTGCTCCTAATAACTGGTTTGATTGGCCTGATTGTAGTTCTAGATAATTTTCCTACCCTGTTTCCTTTTACCAGATGAGATGATGTTGCAGTTTGCAACCTGACTTTCCGAACTGGCTTTGTTGTCAATAATTTCTTCACTACTTTGTTTGAAGAATGAATGCTTTCTTCCTTTTCTCCTATGTAAACAGTAGAGGTCGAACAAGACGAAGACAATGCACATTTCTCTTGTTGTGCAATAGTCCCAACTTTCTTTGTCATAGAGACATTCTCATTTCTTTCTCGAGTCATTTCAGTACCTTGCCGTGTCATCTTACCAGCTAGTCGAGGAGAAGAGTGTGAACTTTTGCTAGATGATTGAACCGAAGTTACGTCAACATTATTCGAAATCTTTTCGGAGTCCGATGTTCCTTCCTCTATTTCCATTGACTTTTGGACTACATTTCGCTTCATATCATTGAAGGACGGACTCGGATAAGTAGCTTCAATAACAACTGAATTATACAGCGTTGTAATTCGTAAAGCTTCTGAGGGTCTAGAAGTGCTTGCTAATTTTGATAACCTTTTTATAGCAGCCATTTCAGATGCCTTTGTCAGGGAGAACTCCCTTAATGCTTGCTTCATGGTCACTGCTTCGGTTATCTCTGTTCCAGGCGAACGAGACCCACCAACTGTAACTGGCAGTTTGGAATTATTACTCATTGGACCCTTGCTTAACTGTGAAAGCTCCAAACTCTTAGATTGCTTGAGATCCATTGCCTCAAAAAGTTTATTGATGTCATTCTTTAGAAAATCTTTATATCCCATTTTCCTAGCAACCAGTGCTTGATCTTTGTCACTCGTCTTGTAGTTTGAACGAGAAGATCTCATGTTATGACGTAAAAAGTCTGACTCTTCCTTAGCTTCAACAATCTCACAAGAACCAGAGGACGAAGCCATTACCAAAATCACAAGCTATACTAATGCATACACCAAACAAAATGCTCTACTCCAGGAATTTATAGCATTAATCACTTTCTGCTGAAGCCCCAGAACTAATGCAGACTTTAGCTGACACCGCACAACTTCCACTCACCTCAAACAGCAAGGCTGAAACCAGAACATGGACATCAGGAAGCTTCTAATTTAGCGTCAATTAAAAGAACAAGTTTCTATTTGTGTTTTGCACATTCACGGTGACAATGTCAAACAAAACTCAATACTTTCCTCAAACTAAATCACCATTCATTGAAAGCAAGACATGAAGGTCAACGCATCAAATAGCATAGTTTGGTAAATCTAAGGAAAATTCAGCATGACACCGTCTAACAACAGTAACTACTTTCTTGAAACTCAATCATCGTCCTTTGAAAGAAGGACATGAAGTTCGACGCATAAAATTGCATAGTATAGAAAAATTTGAAGGACAAGACCAAGACAATTTAAATAAAAGGTTATTGCTCAGTCTTTCCTTCTACAAACACCAGTGGTTACACATCATTCATATCGTATCAACTGCTGTCAGAACAGGTTGAAGGAAAATAAATTAAAGCAAAAAAAAGCCTAAATGTCACCTTAGAGGTAGCTAGGGCTGTATTTAAAACATTATTATTATTAGGAGTTATTTGTAGAAGTTACTTTCGGTTACTTTTACGGTTACTTTCCTTTTGTATAAGTACAATGTAAATGACCAAGGAATACAATATAGTTGATTCATTACATGGTATCAGAGCCACTATCCTTTATTTCTTTCTTCCTTATGATCTCTTTTTTGCTCTCTTAGGAAGAATCTCTGCTCCTCAACCTCCCTTCTTTTTTTCTTAACCTCTGCCTTTGATACTGCAAACCTGTAATCCATGGCTGCCTCCTCATCTACCAGCAACGAAAATAATTCCAGAATTTCTCTTCCTCCATTCCCGAATCATTCTCAAAATATCAATATCAAATTAAATTCAGAAAACTACCTGATTTGGAAGAATACTCTTCTCAATATCCTTATTTCCAATGGCCTTGAATCTTTCATCGATTTGTCGTCTTTATCTCCACCTCAATTTCTGGACAATTCTTCAACGATTCTGAATCCGGATTTCTCGAACTGGCAACGGTATAACCGACTCGTGATGAGTTGGCTATATGCTTCTTTGTCCGAGTCTTTGCTGCCTCAAATTGTAAACTACACAACGGCTTCCGAAATTTGGTCCAGCCTTGCCAAATCGCATTCTTCAGTATCTCTCGCACGACTAAATGAACTACGAAGTAAGTTACACAATTTTAGCAAGGGAAATCTTACAATTACGGAGTATATTCAGCAAATAACAAAGGTTTGCAATAATCTTGCCTCAATCGGTGAACCTGTACCGACGAAGGATCAAATTTTGATAATCTTAAACGGTCTCGGGATCGAGTTCAATCCTTTCGTCGCAGCGATTTCAAATCGCTCAACCGAGACTTCATTAGAAGAAATCAATAGCTTACTGCTTACCTTTGAAGCTCGACTTGAGAGGCAAAATCAATCCGACTCCCTCCCGTTGCTTCCGTCAATGGCGAACTTCACCTCTGCTCCTCGATCGAATTTTGGAGTTCGTCCTCCATGTGAGCTATATGGGGCATCTTCTGGGAACTTAGGGCAACGCCCTAATTTTTCTTCATATGGGAACTTAGGGCAACACAATGGGCTTCTCGGGCAGCAACCAAGAAATGCATTTGTGGGCCAGCAAGTGTACTCCAATTACAAGTCCAACAAGGGAAATTACAAGCCCCGATGCCAAATTTGCAATAAAATTGGTCATTTGGCCTCGGTTTGCTATCACCGAGCAAATTTATCTTATGCTCCGAATGGTTTTAAACCTAACTCTAATTCTTCTCCAAGGCCCACAGCAAATTGGACTCAATCGGGAACATCTCCTTCCGGTTTTCAACAAGTCGCACCGGCTTGGTTTCTTGATTCCGGGGCAACAAATCATTTCACCTCGGACGATTCATTGCTACAGAATATTTCCCCATATACAGGCAATGATCAGATTTCGGTTGCTAATGGAATGAAAATCCCGATTTCATCGGTAGGTCAAGCATCGATCAATACACCTTCCGGTAAATCTCTTCGTCTTTCCGATGCAATTCATTCATCGTTTTTGTCTTCTAATCTTCTTAGCGTAAACAAATTATGTCGTGATAACTCAGTTTCAGTTTCATTTTTTCCCTCACATTTTTCGGTCAATGACCTAAAATCACAGGAAGTTGTCCTTCGAGGTCCGGCAATTAACGGACTTTATAGTCTTCCCGTGTCATCCACAGCTCCTTCAGCTTTTTTCAGCAAAGTCTCTGAAACTCGAACTTGGCACAATCGACTTGGACATCCATCCATGCCGATTCTCAATTCGGTAATCTCGAGTTTCAATTTAGTTTTCAATAAAAATTCAAATATCGAACCGTGTGTTTCTTGTTCAATGAGTAAATCTCATAAGCTTCCTTTCACATTGTCGAACTCTCGTTCTTCGAAATTGTTTGATTTGTTACATACTGATTTGTGGGGACCGGCCCCCAAAGCTTCAATAAATGGTTTCCGATACTTTCTCTTGATCATCGATGACTATAGTCGTTTTTCTTGGATTTTCTTCTTACAATCCAAAGATCAAGTCTCGAAAATTTTTATAAATTTTTGTACTATGATTCGGACACAATTTAATACTTGTGTCAAAGCGGTTCAATCGGATTGGGGGGGAGAATTTCGGCCCTTACGTCAATTTTTTGAGTCTAATGGTATTATCCATAGAATTTCGTGCCCCCATACCCCGGCACAAAATGGTCGTGTTGAACGTAAAAACCGTCATGTTGTCGAAGTCGGTTTGTCAATTCTTTTTCATTCTCATATGCCTTTAAAATTTTGGTCATTTGCTTTTCATACCGCAGTGCATATTATCAATATGTTACCCTCTCGAGTTCTAGAATTCAAATGTCCTTATTTTTTACTTCACTCGGTTCTACCAAATTATGAATTACTTCGTGTTTTCGGTTGCTTGTGCTTTCCGAATCTTCGACCCTACAATTCACACAAACTTGAACCGAGATCCCGAGAATGTATCTTCATTGGTTATTCTAACAACCATAAAGGGTATATTACGTTTGATCCGTCTTCGGGTCGGGTTTTCATATCCCGGGATGTGATTTTTTATGAAGATTCTTTTCCATATAAATCTTCAAAAACAGAATCTTCGCTTGATCAATTCTCATATTCCCCGATTATCATTCAAAATTCTTTACCTTCATATTCAAATTCACAAATTCCGTCCCCCATTATTTCGGTTCCATCTACATCTTCTTCCGAGTCTTTGGTTGGTGTTTTGAACGGTGACTCTTGTCCGGTCGATGATTTTCGGGATAATACTCATCCGATGGTGACTAGGGCAAAATCGGGAATTCATAAACCAAAGGTATTAGCGGCTAATCTTTCAGAACCGGTATCCTTTAAAGAAGCTATCAAATCTCCTTGTTGGTTATCGGCTATGAATGAAGAGATGGATGCCTTACTCAAAAACAACACATGGTCGTTGGTTACATTACCACCGGAGTGCTCGGTTGTTGGATGCAAGTGGGTTTACAAAATAAAAACTAATTCGGATGGCTCTATCAACCGGTACAAAGCACGGTTAGTGGCTAAAGGTTATCATCAAAAAGAAAATGTTGATTACTTTGAAACCTTTAGCCCGGTTGTTAAACACACAACAATTAGATTTGTTTTAAGCTTAGCCTTTTCTAATGCTTGGTCTTTGAAGCAATTGGACGTTAGCAATGCATTCCTTCATGGAGATCTAGCCGAGTTGGTATTCATGGAGCAAACTCCCGGGTTTGTAAGTCAATCATCTCCTTCATTGGTTTGTCAACTTCACAAATCATTATATGGGCTTAAACAATCACCCCGGGCATGGTTTTTTAAACTTTCTTCAGCTCTTATTGAGTACGGGTTTCATGCATCTTCGGCGGATTCTTCTCTTTTTATTCTAAAGAAGAATTCTGTCCGGTTATTAATGCTTATATATGTGGATGACATATTGCTTACCGGCAATTCCGACAAGGAAATTGCTACTTTGATAAATTTCTTGAGCAGTAAATTTGCTCTAAAAGATTTGGGAACTCTTCACCAATTTCTCGGGATTAATTTCAGATTTTCGGGTGACTCTCTATTTTTGTCTCAATCCCGGTACATTGAATCTTTGCTTGATAAAGCGAATATGTCCGGGTGCAAATCGGTGGATTCCCCTATGTTGCCCAAACCGATATTATCTTCCAATGATGGGTCGGTTTTACAAGATGGTACTATTTACCGGCAACTCATCGGTGGATTACAATATTGCAACCTCACGAGACCGGATATTTCTTTTTCCGTAAATAAATTAAGTCAATTCATGCATTCTCCTACGGACGTTCATTGGCTTGCATTGAAAAGACTATTACGGTATTTGAAAGGTACGATTTCTTATTCGCTGAAATTTGTACGAGATTCCTCTTATCCTTATTTACTTGGATATGCCGATGCGGATTGGGGATCTTGTCTTGATGACCGTCGGAGTACGAGCGGTTTCTGTTTTTTCTTTGGATCGAACTTAATTTCGTGGACTTCTTCTAAACAAAAGTGTGTCTCTCGGTCAAGCACGGAATCCGAATACCGTAGTGTTGCCGATGCAGTTTCGGAGCTTTTATGGTTGAAAAAATTATGTTCGGATCTTGACATTTCTCTCAACACTACTCCGGAAATTTTATGTGATAATATTAGCGCCACGTTCTTAACATCCAATCCGGTCTTACATTCTAAGTCTAAGCATATTGACTTAGATTTCCACTTTATTCGCGAGAAGATAGCTTCAAACGAGCTCAAAGTTTCTTTTACACCGTCATCTTCTCAACTTGCGGATGGATTAACGAAACCACTTTCTGGGGATGTTTTCACGTTCTTACGGGCCAAGCTTAATGTGGTTCCCCTTAAGCTTGAGGGGGGGTATTAGGAGTTATTTGTAGAAGTTACTTTCGGTTACTTTTACGGTTACTTTCCTTTTGTATAAGTACAATGTAAATGACCAAGGAATACAATATAGTTGATTCATTACAATTATCGCATAAAAACTTTCACGAAGACAGGAAATGAAACTCACAAGCCGACCAGCACCAATGGATGCATTCTTCCATTCTCATATGTTTCCCTACTAACCCATAAATCTAATTTGCTGAAATACTAGGCGAGGAAGAGTGTTAACTCCTAATAGTGATGGTTTTGGATCGAACCAACTCGACCCTATTTCTCAGATGCAGAAATTCAGCAGTGATAAGTGAAACAAACAGATCAAAAGGAAATTATTCAACAAAAAAGCCTCAATTCGTACAACTTCAATCAAAACCTCGACAGAAAAGCTCGCGTCCCCAGAACATATTTTTTTACCAAAAAAGTGAAATGCAAAGAAATCACTACTTTTCTGAGCCAAATACAGCAAGCGAGCTCCACGGTGCAACTAAGGGGAAAAAAGAAAAGAATGCGCAGCCGAATGCTCAACAATCCAAAATCTAAGGGAAGATAAACGAACAATATGACTCAAAGCACAAGCAAACACATACAAAACTAGCAAGCTTCAGAATCCAAGATTAAAGAAAAGAAAAGGCTACCTGAAAAAGGAGAAGACGAAACCTCAAAAAAACCGGAGGATTTCAGGTTTACAATCCGAACAATGCCATGAGATTAGAGAAGAAGAGAATGCGAAAACCTAGCAGAGGCCCTGGCGAGAGAGAGAGAGAGAGAGGCTTGTTTGCTCCTCCATAGCAGCTCTGATTATTTAGGAGGAAATGGACCCACCGTCGCAGCTTAAACATAGTTTAATTAATCAGCGGAATCAGCTTGTACACTGTTTACAGACCTTTTTTATTTTCAATTTACATATTAATATTCAATTAATAAAATATCAAAATTACACAAAATCTTTATTTTTTATTAATGATAAATTCAAAATTCTAAAGGTTAAAATTAACAATTTAAACTAATTGATTTGTCACTTGTTACCACGCTTTTAGTGGTAGGTTTCACTGCATCATTCGTACGAGCATTGTTCAATTGGTTCGGAGATGATAGATTTGGATGCAGAGGGTCACAGTTCGAAGTCTAGGCTGTCATAGTGTGGGAGTCGTTACCTCCAATGTGGGGTAGCCATTTGTGACAATAGGTACGGATCTCTCATCTCTGGGCCGATAAGTTGCTTTGATTTAACTTTTTCACAAACTGTCGGGTCGGAGTATGAGGGTCCTGAAGACGAGAGTTATCGTCTTTTGGATGCAGAGGTTTCACTGCGTCAATCCCTTGAAAAATATTTTAATTTTATACGATTATTACGTCGAATTTAAATTGTTAATTTTAAATTTTAAAAATTAAATTGTGCAGTTGCTAAAATTAAGAGATATAGATTTGTTTTTACCCTTAATTCAATTTAATATAATTTTTTAAATGAATTAGACGTCACTATTATTAAGTGACGCTGTAGACAATTTGCACGTACAATATTTGTTTGGTAGATGTCTAGCCTTGTGAGACAAGAAAAATATCTCATGGCCTACAACCTCAAATTTATTTAATTTTTCTTTTTAAATATTTTAATTTTTGGCCTTGGATGCGAATCATAAATGTGTAGATGTGTCTCTTTATTGTGCATATAATGTTGAATAATAATTTATATATAATTTTTAAGATAATTAATTTATGAACATGATTATAATTATTTTTGAATAATAATTGATTTTATTTATTTTAAAATAATGATATTTTAAATGTAATTATTTTACATTTTAAAAGAATGGTAACAAGCGCATGGCTTGGGAAACGCGTCGTTTTCGCTGACTAAGGCTTTCGGATTCTTCTGGTTCTGGCCTCTGGGGCTCCCTCTCTCTCTCTCTCTCTCTCTCTCTCTTCCTATATTTGAATTTGGAGAGCCGGTCCGAGACCTGGTGGGACCCAGCTCTGTATCCCAGAAGATGTCGTGGGCCCTTCTCAATTACTGGTGGGCCGTACTCTACCCAATATTTTAATACATTTTATACCATATAACATAAGTGCAAGATAACACATGAATTCAGAGCCGGCCACCAAACTTGAAGACAGTAGACACGTGTCAAGACCCATTCACAAGTTCTTGAGCGATTGCTGACACAACATTAAATGAACCACTTTTTTCTTATTGTTATTTTAGAGAATAAAATAATCTAATGAACCACTGTAATTTACTTTCTCATATATTATCGGGCTGAAGTGTAAAGTCCTAGAAAGCAATAAATTTCGTATTTTGAGATAAGGTAGCCGGCTAAACTCCACAGCCACTAAGACTAGGCACTTGTGGGTTCATTCCCATAGTTACCTGCCCATGTATTTGTGGTTCACAATGGTTAGAACCATCCAAATCGGGCTTGGTAACCAACTCATACCTACCCGTGATCCACAATTAGTTTTAAGAGTGGGTTTGGTGGGTTCATGAGAATTTTGATAAAAAAAAATAGATTAGATATAATGGATTGAGTTTTCAAAAATTAGATTTAAAATCGATCCAATGTAAATCTAATAAAAAATTTCGGATTAGTTCTGGTTCGAGTTCGCATTTAATTGCAAATATTTCTTTAAAAATATTGAATTTGATCGGTTAACCGACCAGATCCAAATGGTCAATTCATGTGAAATTAGATTGAACTTAATTCAATCATATATTTGATTTGATCTGATCAAAATCCAACTAAAATTCAAGTTTCGAGGTGGTTAACTTTGATTTTTTTTTAATTAAAAATTGATATAACCTAAATAGTCAGTTTGACGGCTCGATCAGATCTCGATTGCACCCCTGGTGATGTTCTAGTCAGAGTTCAATTCTGAATTTTATGTATAAATCAAAAGATTATAAAAAAAAATTATTGTATTTGAGTCAGATTTTTAAATTTTGATCATTTGAATACAATTTAAATTTAGGTTGTTTTCATTGATTTTAGGTCGAATTTTATCCACTTTCAGAATTTAGATATATTTCAATTTATGTTTAGATCAAATTTTTTATTTATGATTTAATTTTATTTTTACCGTTTTGACCTAAAAATGACATAACGTGACTCCTGCCATTGGACTAAGCACCTGCTGTATGAAGCCCATTAAGTATATATTTTGGGCTTGCTTCAGAGTCAAGGCCCAGTTATCCTCCCTAGTCAAAGAACAAACGCTATTCTAAAACACACGACATTATCATGGATCAATTATTCAGAGCATAAAGTACTCCTTTTTTGTTCTTCTTAGTGGACTCGGAGGTGTCTCTGTCGTTCTCTATTGGCATTACCCATCTTTTCCAAAGCAAAATTTCATCTTTTTTCTTGTTTTTGCATCTATCTGTTCCAATCAATCCATTAGGAGTTATGAAATTTTAAGGACACCAAAATTCCACGAGTCCGACAAAATTGTTATGGTCGTTCGAATAATACGAGCAAAACTTCCCTCTATCAATTCGATCGTCAACCGTAACAACACGAGGGAAGAAAGCATTGACTTCGAATGGTGGGTCCTGTCCCAGACCCACAATTTGACCTAAAAACACGAGGACGACTCCGCCGGAGCGAAGAACACAAGCGCATTCATGGGTGGATTTCGAGTTTCCAATCCACCCACGAGATTTCAATCCAAGGGCTAATCAGGGCCATAGCAGAGCAAAATGATGGAAGCTGTTTCATTCTGCATTATGCAGAGTGGACCACTTGAAGAACGCCAATTCCCATTTCCCGGTGGTTCTCCTTTAAAAGATGGTTTCTTTGCCTCGCTTTCCTCACTTTAGTCGGTGGGTCTGATTATAAATAAATTTGTGGTGGTTCGGTAAAGATTTGTCGTAAATGAAAGGCTGACTCTTTCTTTTCTCTAAAGTTCGAATTTTCAGAAATCTCATCGCTAGTGTCGTGGTGCTGTCTGGAAGTGAGTTTTTTCTATGGAGCTGGAGAGCATGGCCATGAAATTAGAACCCTTGTCTTCCCTAAAATCTCCTTTTTCTTACTCTGTGGAAGCCGTGGAAGCCCCCCTTTTACCCACGATGGATATTGCGAGCTCTGACCTCGGCTTCTCCTACTCTCCTCTCACTGATTCTAAATGCGGTGGCTTGCCGGCTGTTGAAACGAAAAGCTCGGTCGCCGGAGATGAAGATGGGTTTGGTTTTTCCGGCCAGCTGACGCAGCCGAAAGCCGCCGTGCAGTTGCAGAAGGTGTATCGGAGTTACCGCACTCGCCGGAGGTTGGCGGATTCGGCGGTTATTGCTGAAGAGCTCTGGTAAGTGTTTCAAAACGCCGGAGATTCGAGATTTCATTCTGGCGGCGTTCAAATTTTCGTATTCGAAACAACTAACCAAAAACGAAATGCAATGAAGGTGGCAAGCTATCGACTACGCGAGATTGAATCACAGCACGGTTTCGTTCTTCAATTTCCAGAAGCCGGAAAGTGTTGCATCAAGATGGAGTCGCATAAAGCTGAATGCTGCGAAGGTAAAAAGGGTTTTCATTTCTGTTTTCATCTTTCTCTCCCCTTGCTTAGAGCGACTTTCAATGGCGGAAATTGGGTTTTGCGCTTTTTTTGCAGGTGGGCCAAGGGTTGTCCAAAGACACCAAAGCTCAAAAACTGGCATTCCAGCATTGGATTGAAGCTGTAATTGCTTGATTATTACTCTCATTTCACACTCTGATTTCATGCTTGATATGATCTTTGTTTTCCCATTTATCTCTCTAGATTGATCCACGCCATAGATATGGTCATAATTTGCATTTTTACTACGAGGAGTGGTGCAAAGCTGATGCTGGGCAACCTTTCTTCTACTGGTGAGGCTAATTTGGATTTTCACGACTCTGGTTCATAAATCTGTAAACTACAGTTTGAAAGATGAATATTACTGCCTAAACTCTGGAATTTGTTGCTTTATACATCAGCTATGAAATCTTCTAGTTCTCTGAATGTTCTCCCATGTTTTTCCCAATCCATTACGAATTCGAATCCCGTTGATTCTTCTGCTGTTCGTTTTGACCACACCAATTTGTTTATCTTCTACTCTACTCGGTATTCATGAATTTGACATTGATTTTTTAATCATAGGCTTGATATTGGAGATGGTAAGGATGTTAATCTCGAACAATGTCCGAGATCGAAACTTCGGAGGCAATGCATTACTTATCTCGGACCTGTACGTTCTGTTGTGAATCGTAGTAGAGATTGATGTTGAAGTTTTATGCATCGTTCTTACTGTAATTTCTTGCTTTTGCTGTGTTCTTATGGACCGATTCAGCAAGAGAGGGAGCATTATGAATACATTATTGTAGAAGGAAAGGTCATTCACAAACAATCTGGATGTTTGCTCGATACTAACAAAGAATCGAGAGAAGCAAAGTGGATATTCGTGATGAGCGCTGCGAAGAAATTATACGCCGGTGAGGTGAGAATTCAAAAATATCTCGAGGATTTTCAGTTCGATATTACTATATTCTCGATATTAAACAGTAAATAATGATTTTCCAGAAGAAAAAGGGATTGTTCCATCATTCCTCCTTCTTGGCCGGAGGGGCCACTTTAGCTGCTGGCCGGCTAGAGTCAGAGCACGGTGTTCTTAAGGTATCAAGTTATCCGATTTCTCTTCGTTTAGTGTTTGGTGGTCGAGGAAAGTGTATTTTTTCGAAATGATTTGCTCCTAAACATACTCACTGTCTGTAAACCTTCAGTTTTTTATTTACTTTCGTGCTTTTCAGACCATCTCGGCTTACAGTGGTCATTACCGGCCCACCGACGACAGTCTCGACAGCTTTTTATCCTTCCTCGAGGAAAATGGAGTTAAACTAGACAAAGTGGAGGTTCTACTTTATTCGTTTCGATTACCAAATGATTTAAAAAGAGACATTTAATCTAACATTGTGAGTTTCTTTTCTGTTTAATCGATATTCTGCGAAGATTCGCAAGGCGAACGAAGATTACGAAACCTACGACGATGTCAATCCCTTCAACGGAGTCAAATCCGAACCTTTAAAACCAGATTCTGAAACTCCTCCAGCTAAATCGATAGAAGAAGAAGATAACTTCACGCCATTGACAGAATCTACTCAAGAACGACCAACAGAAGTGAAAAACGAGTACAAAAGAACCTTATCCGGAGGTCTTCAAAGTCCAAGAGCTGAGGTTCCAAAGACCGCTATATTGCAAAGAATAAACTCCAAGAAGTCAGTGAATTCATATCAATTGGGTCATCAAATATCTCTCAGATGGTGCTCTGGAGCCGGTCCAAGAATCGGTTGTGTTGCCGATTATCCAGTACAGCTCAGAGTTCAGGCATTGGAGTTTGTAAACTTGTCTCCAAGAACCCCAAGAACTCCTTACACGCTTTCTGATCTTGGCCGGGGAGCTGACCCGTTGGGATGATAATTTCGTGTAAAATCCGGTGGCCGGGGAGCTGTTGTTGTATGATCAAGTATCCGTCTTGTGTAATAAGTGAAGTTAAGGAAATAGAACTCCGATTGTAAGGACGTGTTCATGAAAATTCTCGTACTTTGATCTTTTTTCTTCATAGACATTATCTGCTATCGGTCTCTCTCTCTCTTGACTCTCCTTCTCTTCTCTCTCTTCTCAGGTTCCTCGTCTTTCTCATTATCTTCTCCTCCTTCCTCTTTGCACTTTCTGCGTCTGTCTATGTTTTCAACGACCGGCCGTCGGAGCTGATTGTTGTCGAAATCCTGGCGAACTTCCTATGGAGTTACTTTTCCTGGCATTCCCGCCGGCAGATACTTCGACGGCCGGGTACTCACCGATTACTATGGTACTCTCTTTTGCCACTCCACCTTTCTAGTTCGATTTCATCTTTAGACTACTTTTGGGATCGTGGGTCGCCAACAAATTTTGCTTACATTAGTTCATTTCAGGACACTACCTGTTTTGGCTCTTCCTTGATTTGATTCCTCTATAATGATCTTGGCCGGCTGCACAATGTCAAAAATGCTTTTTCATCGCTTTAGTTATTAGTAACTTTTCTATAATTATTGAAGTTTCATAAAGGCGATAAAATCAACTGCAGCTAAATTTCTGGGAGGGAAGTCGCCGACTCCATACAGATGGAGAATGCCCGCCGGAAAACGGTTGAAACACGGCGTAAACTTCGCTTACGGCGGCACCGTCGTGTTCGACATCTGGATATCAGACCCAAACATGACGACACAGATCGATTTCTTTCAGCAGCTCATTAAGGATTCTTCAATTACGGTTGAAGATTTGAAATCTTCGGTCGCCCTTGTTTCCCTTAATGGCAATGACTACACTTACTCGCCAGAAGCGGCTCTTCATCTGCCGAGGTAAATTTGAATCCGCTTTCGTGTTTTAGCTCCCTTTCAGGACAGTCGCCATTGATGAACCTCCGGGGCTAGATCGCGGTTTAGATCATAGTTGCCCATAAGCTGTTTGTGAAAAGGCCTAAAAGAAGTAAAATGTTCATTTCTCAATCATCACTTTTATTTCAGGCTGTAAAATCGTTCATGGTCTCCGTAGTGAACCAACTTGCAGTGGACATGGAACGAATTCTCGCCATCGGAGTACAGAAAATCATCGTGAAAAAACTCACCCGTTTCAAACTTCAACAACAGAACCAATGGTTCCCCGTTCGTCATTTCTTATCTCTATAATTCATTCATGTCGGTGATTCTCAGAACCAACCCTCATCAGGTAACGACACTAACCTTGATTTCTGGTCAAATCAGTTTGATTTGTTTGAGGTAGTTGAACTGAAGGTTTTTTTTTCAGGTAGAGGAAGATTTGAGAACCCATTGAAGCCGTGTTGCGTCGGGATAAGCCGAGGATATTCTTGCGGGACGTGGATGAAAACAGGGAGAAGAAATACAGTGTGTGTGAGAATCCTAGAAAGGCTTTGTTTTGGGATGACTTACATCCAACGCATGAGGGATGGAAGGCTCTGTTTTCTGCTTTGCAAGCCAGGCTTGGATCATCTTCACCAGATTTACCTATTCTATGATTGTAATTTTCTCCTCAATGTTTTTCAGAGAGTTATAGTTTCCCTGTGATTCCGCAGAAAAAACAACAAGAATTTATACTGCGTTTGATCGAGAAATTTGTCGATCTCTTTGGGTTTTTTTATTATCAATTCTTTTCTGATATGGATCATGTTCATCGTTAGAAATTTAACATCGAAATTGAACATAAAGCAAATGTAAACGAAACCCGTTTTCGGAGGTCACGGTTTCTTCAGTAGTTCTTTGATGTAGCTGGTGACTTCATCTACATCCACAGTCCATGCAACAGAAACAGGTGAATAGCCGGACCATTGGTTACTCGAATGCCATCTGGGTTGTCGAATCAACCGTTTAAAACAAAAAAAAATGGAATATTTGTAAAACTTTTGTTCAGAAGAGTATTCGATAATGCTTACTTTTTCAGTCCTTGATCCATCAATGTATGTCCTGTACAAATGCCCTGTGTTTCCACTCTCACAACACCCTTCTTGAAAGTAAAAAGATCAGGCCGGACTAGTGCAGCAAAACTCACCGGATCGTGAAGGAAAATACCTGGATTCAACTTCGATCAATTATCTCGATATGTCATGGCAAGAATTTTCAAACAGAATGGGCCAAAGAGTAATACCATAAACACCATCAGAAGTTACATGCCAATCTCGATAAAACTTGCATATATCACAGATAAACTGGGCATGCTTGCCTTTACATTGCCTTAGCTCAAGTAGATCAGCATCTGAACACAGCAAAAAAGTACGTACGGTCGATGATATTGCCACTCCAGAAAGAAAAAACAAAATAAACGAGACTGGTGCATGGAAATATAGCCTGAAGATAAGATTAACCTGTAAATTGAACTTGGGTTGTGATGTTTATCCCAACAACTACAATAGAAGCACCAGAGGTGAATACAATATCTGCAGCTTCAGGGTCTCCATAGATCTAGCAACACAAAAAATCAAATTTCGATAAAAAAAAAATTAAATCACAGCAAGGGAGGAAAAGAAAGTGTTTACATTTGCTTCAGCAGCAGGGCTCACATTCCCCAGAGAAAAAAAGGCACCTCCGAGCACGACAATTCTCTTAACCTTGGTTGCGAAAGAAGAGTCTGATTTGATCGCCTAACCCGAGATGGATAAATCATCATCGACGAAATTTAAGCCAAAAACACAATTGAGAGAAACCAAAAAGAAAATTGAAGAACTTGCCAGGGCCAAGTTAGTGAGGGGGCCAAGTGCGAGTATGGAAACTTCACCAGGATATTCAGAGACCTTGTCAACTAAAAACTCACTAGCACTCTTCTCAATTTTCATAGCTTTTGGAGAAGGTAAGAACACATTGCCCAATCCATCAGAACCGTGAACAAAATCCGCAATGCGTGGTCTCCCGCCCTTTGCAAAGCGAAAAACAGTCAGAGAACACATAAAAGATATTTTGTTTATCGTAAGGCACACGGGCTATGAAGTTAGAGCTCTGAGATTTACCTTCAAGGGCTCGGGGCTGCCTTCTGCAACCGAAACATCAGGACGCTTTGCTATCTCACACTGTCCTTTTGCACATTAAGAAAATGATTTTGATGAAAATCTTGAAATTGTAATTGAAAATAATAGAGGTTTGATCGTCTGANCTGAGATTTACCTTCAAGGGCTCGGGGCTGCCTTCTGCAACCGAAACATCAGGACGCTTTGCTATTTCACACTGTCCTTTTGCACATTAAGAAAATGATTTTGATGAAAATCTTGAAATTGTAATTGAAAATAATAGAGGTTGATCGTCTGAAGCAAAGACAAACCAGAAGCAGGGCGTTCTTAGTGGCATCCTCTGTACTGACATTTCCAAAAATAGTTGTCAACCCCAAGACCTCTAATTCAGAGGTCTGGAACGCCATGAAGATTGCCATAGCATCATCTATGCATCAAGCAAAAGGACATTACCCCTTTTTTCATATAAATAATGAAAAAAATGGGAACTAGAACCAATTACTTCTAGATTACCCTATAAATCAAAGATACGCTGATTTCGTTATGTCTAAAAAATTTAAAAACATAGAAACAAAATATGTTAATAGAGCTAACTCTGGATAACAATACTAAAACAAATATTAGGGCAGTAAACGAAAAACAGATTGAGATCTAAACAAACCAATTCCAGGATCAGTGTCGATTATGATCTTCTCCCGTTTCACGAGAGAACCCGTAATGAAATCACTTTGAACTTCAGCATCCAAAATCTTTCCCTGACAATTAGCCATTCAAGCTCTCCACAGCTTGAAGAAAGAGAGGAAACTGTGAACAAATCGGAGCGAGAAAAGGAAAGAGGAAATAGACCGAACGAAGTAGTAGGTCAATGGGAATGGAGCTTTTGGCTTTGGAGTTGTTGGGAGTGGAGGAGAACCGGGTATTTAAAGGCCGGGCCGGGTTAAACGATGGCGGCGGAAACACCTATTCTAGGTGGACCTTTTGGCGACTGGATGGATATGCTTCTCAGAAAAAAAGGTTGGTCTTTGTTGGTTTAAGGTATCTTTCGGCATGTTAGAGCAGAATTGGACATCATTTGACTCAGTTTTAATTTCAATTTCTCCCAAAATTATAATTTATGATTCTACTCGTGGTTATTGAGGCCAAGACCATGAAACATCGAACTATACCATGAGTTAATGTTTGGTTTTTCTTTGGCTTGAACCCGCACTAAAATGACCCGTGTTTACTCTTGTTATAACTAAAATGAAAAATGATCTATTAAATCTTTTTTAAAATAATAAATATGGGTTTAATGTTAGCCACAGGCCCATAACGGTGTTCTTATCGATTGGGAGATTCAAACATGCGTCCAATTTGAACTTCAAATTATAATGAATGAAAAATCTAACTCTAAACTATGTTTTGGCGTAGACCATATACGTATTCACTTGGGGATGAATCATTGAATTGAGAAAACATGGTATAATATTAACCTTAAATTGCTCAATTATCGAGAAATCATACTGTATAAAAGACTAATTTTATTATGCGCTCTGGACATTAGGGGTAGTTTCACTGAACCCTTCAAACAAATTTTTTGAATGCTTAACTCTCCAAACCTAATGATTTGTCATGTAACAGCATCTCAGTTATTATTTTTAACTGTCATCTACCTGTTGTTTACTGCTTCATCCTTAAACAAACCAAGATTTCGCCTTGCTTTTTTCTTAGTTAACATTAACCGAGTGAAACACATGAGTGGTGTGATGGGTTTTGCGATGACAACATTTTTTAGATCAATACACGTCAAGAACTAGACTGTAAAAAAAGATGACCGCAGAGATTTTTCATCGTAATTCCCGTGTTCTTTTGCTTGATTTCTTGGACGACAGAATCTTGGTTCGTTTAGGGCCGAGGTGACAAATAACGAGAACACGACGTTAACAACTATTAAAAGATAGGGAATTAGGTGACAAATTGGGTGTATCGTGTTCAAAAACATACAAGACTAGAACTCCAGTCTTTGTCAAGGTAGTAAGGTGGTCATAAATATTACGTGACACATTACAATTACAACTTACAAGTATTATCTCTACATCTGCTTAATTATTAAGAATGTTGAGTGCTAGATTAATCAACGTCGTCAAGGAGACACCTAAGCCTCCTAACACCACACAGAAAGTGACACGTGTTTTAAATTATTTCTTCAATTTTCCGTTTATTTTTAGGGGCAGCTGAGCGTCCTCTTTGGCTGCTTCCAGAATCCAGCCTCGTCTTCCCGATATTCTTTTTACTTATTTGATTAATTTATTATTATTTACTTTTTTGTCCCACTCTCTCGTTTTCTCTGTATTTAATACTTTTCTTTCTCAGCGGTGCGTCGTTGAATCTGGCCTCCTCCTGCTCTAATTCTCTCGTCCGTCGGAACGGATCTCTGGATCTGCTACCCGCATTTGGTAACATTTCTCTTCCCTTTTTCTCTATCCGCCTGGTTTTAGCCATTTTCTTCGTGCTTGATTTCCGAGAATCTTCGATTATTCATTTCCGCTTTGTCATCGAGGTTGGATGGTCTGTTTGTTTTCGACCGGTTAAATCCCCTCAATCGCGATCGTCCCTTCGAATGGTATAATTTTGCTCGTTGTAATTTTATCGAACCGTCGGATAAGTTTTCTTGATTCTCACATTTGTCGTCTACTATATTTCAGATCTATCGGAGATTTCTCAGATTGGGATTATTTATAGCTGAAATTGTAAAAGCAGAGAAATGGCGGAAGAGCACCGATGCGAAGCGTCCGAGGGCCACCGTCTCTGCGCTAACAACTGTGGCTTCTTCGGCAGTCCGGCGACGATGGATCTTTGCTCAAAATGCTACAGAGACTACCGTCTCAAAGAGCAACAACAAGCCTCAACCAAATCCACCATCGAAGCTGCCCTTTCAGCCTCCTCATCGTCTCCTTCCTCTACTCCGATCGAAACTGTTTCCGATTTACATATTCCGCCCCCGCCGTTAGCCCTGCCGGGAATAGCCGAAGAGTCGAGAATCGCCTCCGTCGTAAGCGACGATGCGAACGGGGAGAGGCTGCCGAATCGGTGCAAAGCGTGCCGGAAACGCGTTGGGTTGACCGGATTCCGGTGCAGGTGTGGGACCACGTTTTGCGGGGTCCACCGTTACCCGGAGAAGCACGGCTGCTCGTTCGATTTCAAGGTAGTGGGGAAGGAGGAGATTGCTCGGGCTAATCCCCTCGTTAAAGCTGATAAGTTGACCAAGATTTGATGGGACGATCAGATCCGTTG
>QAOC01050959.1:0-51958 GCA_003255005.1 Begonia fuchsioides | reverse complement strand
TAAATAATTATTTTAATTTTGATATATTAAATAAATTTTAACTAGATTCATCATAGCTTGACATATTAGCATGTACAATGAGATGTATGCTAAAAAGATAAACTTAATATTACTCAACTTAACTATCCAATTCGAGTAAGCCAAAAAAACAAAAATTACACCAGTTAGTTCGCTTCATACACAATTGTCAACAAAGTAAGAAGATAAAGTACCTGAATGGAGGTGAGGATAGCAGCAACATCATATATTGGACTCCAGTGGTTTTGAAGAATGTCCAAACAAATGCTCCCATCAGCGTAAACTACAAAAAAGGTAAAATTAAAGGGAATAAGAAGTCCGAAATCGATTGAAGAAGCATATAATTGGTAAAATATGACTTCACCCATCCTACATATTTTTATATCCATGCACTTTATTTACCAATACTTTCTAAATAAAGCCATCAAACATAGAAAATGTATAATCAATAATGAAACTGACACTCATGAGCGAGATAAAATTACGCATCGAAAAAATAAAATTAGCAATGCAATCGCAATAATTGAGGATATAATATCACTAGTGACATGATTCAACTTACTATTTGGGTGAAACATCCTAGAAACAAATCGGGCAGTGGGGGGTTTGTTTGGATAATCCTCTGTAAACTGAAGTGTCAGTTTGAAAGTACCTGATACATGAAAAATCACGATAGAAGTGATCATCAAGGAGGGGTGGCATATCACATAAACAAAAATTAATGGCTTAGGTTCCGGAAAGTGTTTTTCAGAAGCATTTCTTTCTAACACATTTCACTATGAGGCATTACCCAATGTTGTGGCAAAAATGAGAATCTTTTTTATAAATATCTAAAACAAAAAACTCTATAGGTGGAAGTAGTGCTTCTAACTAATAATACCTCCATCCCAAGGTGTGTCATCAGGTCTGCAGTTACCAGTCAACACGACATAAAGTAGTACAAGGATCAGATATTACCCAAATTCACTTTAAAAAAATATAGATTTCTGCCCCTATATACCCAAATATCACAGCATTCCAAAGCATGATATTATTGTCTTGAGGAGCACCACTAATTCCAGCTGGAGGATCTTGTTGCAACCTCTTGAAATCTATCATCAATCTCTTTCTTGAAGGAGTTGACATCCTCACCGCCCCTACACACGCCAAAAAGAAGCCAAAATTTCTTTGAAAGAACATAAAAAAGAAAACAAGCCTTTGAGCATCAGGTACAAAACAATCCATGAAAGGGAAATGAAATTACAGAAAGTACGGTGGTAATTAATAATTTATATTTGATATAGCATTCGTCTTACACAGTTTCGTTTAGTTTTCAGAAAATGATAAAATTAAGCTCGCATAAAATAAGTTCTGTAGATTTTTTAATGAAAAAATAACTCATATCGCCAAATCAGATAACGAACGCGGTCTTTATCATCTAATCATAGAATTATTCCGAAAGCTAATTACAGCAGGATTACACATAAAACGAAGCTGAATGCAAGAGTAACAAACATGAAAAAAAAATGTTATTTCAAAATTTGTAACTATCCCCAGCCTCATCACTGTACAAAGTCCTAGATCCATGTCCCAATCTGCAGATATCATACTCAAAACAGAGCATAAGATGCATAAAAACGCAACAAATGTCCGAAACCATCGTAAATCAACCGTGGCAAACTAAATCAACGGCAAGAAACCACCAAAGGTCTACACGAAAAAAGGAACAGCACAACTGATCGAAACTCACGAATAGCTAACACGGCGAGATGATTCTAAGCTTGAGAAAATCAGAGAAAAAACCGCATAAGAAATTAGATTTCGAACAGACATGTAAAGAAAACGTTCAAGAGTGAGGGAAAAAAAGGAGACGAAAAGAAATGGTCGAATCTGAAGAGACTTCTTTGTGGGCAAAAGAAATAAGCCGGATTGCTGCGTTGTATACTAGAATTAGCGTAGATTAATTAATAAATAAAAATAAAAATAAAAATAATTATTTATTATTTAAATTGATTTAATCACGTGACAATATATCATCAAATATGATAAGATTACATGACAAAAGAGATTAACTTTGGCCTTGCTCTTATATATATATATATATATACTTATCTGACCTTGTATTATTGTTCGGATCTGATTTTGATGAAAAATGATTCATATCTAACGAGTCAGGTTTTATAAAATTATATTTGAATTAAAATAACTATATAATTAATATGATTCAAATCTAACCAAAATTTGGAATTAGTTTTTCTTCAGATACAAAGTGAAATCAACTAAAATTCAATTATTTTTTAATAATTTTATATACGAACTCAATCTGATTGTATATTCAATATGAACTGAATCTAAATTAAAATTTTGAGTTGGTTTCGATTTGTGTTTACATTTTTAATTACAATCTCATCTAATCGTACATAAATAATCGATTTGAGTAAGCTCGGCATGTTCATTCGATACAATTACAACTACTTATTGACACTTTTTCTTCAGATAAATTTATCAAATATACGATCGTATTGAGTTGATATCTAATTTTATTACAACAAACTTGTTGAATATGGTCGGTTAACTTATTAAATTCAAAATTTATGAAGAAATAATAAAATTTTAGCTGGTTCGAGTCGATAATCCTTGTGTTTGAATTTTATGAAACGGAATGCGACCCGTATCATAACTAACTCAAATTTTGAGTCAGATTTAAATTATATCGATTATCTAATTGATTTTAGTTAAAATCTAATTTTATAAAATTCAATGATAAGTATTTAGTTATTATAAAAATCCAACCCTAATCAATGGTCACATCCCAAGCTACAAGATGTATGACGTTCGTTCTTGAAGCTTTGATAATTGGCAAGTCGAACTCATACCAAAGATCGACGAAATGGGTACCTCCTTAGTAGCTACATTGTGAGGAGCGATGAAGCGATTGCCCTTGCTAATAATGGTGGGGTGATGGCTGACTCTATGGCTAAGCAAGATCCAAACTCAATTTTATCGTATATTCAATCCGAATCAGATTTGATCTAAATTTTCAAGTTGATTTTAATTTTAGTTCATATCAATTTTTTAAATTAAAAATTGATCCAAATCGAGCCAAATAGTTCATAAAGTCAATTTGACTGTCGATCGAATCTGATTGTCACCCAAATCATTGTTACCTACGAATTTACTAAAAACAATACTAATTTTTCATGGTTAGTTAACGAACCCCAGCAAATTAGAGCGAATACGCCAAGACTGTCCCTATTCTCTAGACCATGGGATAGAGATGAGCAAAATCAGACTGAAACTGTAAACTAAATTAAAATTGTCAGTTTTAATTTGATTTTAGTTTTAATTTTAAAAAAAATTATAATTTATGAATTAATGCCGATTTTGAAAATAAAATTGAATCAGGTTAGGCTTGTGCGTGCCAGATGCTGAAATCAACGGCTGAAAGACCAACCTCGACCACAAATTACATCCAACGGCTGAAATCAATCATCTTGAAAGGAGTCCGATCCACGAGGAGTTCTCCAGTTTATTTCGTCACGCTTCTCCAATTCTTCTATCTCTGCTATCTTTCTCTGAAAATTGAAGCTCCACTTTGATCTCTTTCCGTTTCCTTTCAGTTTTCTAGGTTAAATAATGGTGAAAGGCCCAGGTCTCTACTCCGACATCGGCAAGAAAACCAGAGGTATTATTAATCTTACTTTCATTTTGTTTTTTTTCTTTTTCGCTTTGCAAAGTGTGTAATCTCTATTGAGTTTTACAGATCTTTTGTACAAGGACTATCAGAGCGACCACAAGTTTACCATTACGACCTACACGGCTGCTGGAGTTGTGAGATTTTTTATTATTCGTATATTTATTTTCTAACTTCGTGTGAAGTATTTTCTTGGCGGTCGACGCTTAAGTTTTTGAAGTTTGCTTTATTTCTGTTTAACTTCTGAGAACGTTTATGTCAATGATACCAATTAGATCGCATGATTAGGCCGCAATCTTGCCGAAAGCTCAAAAGTGGGAGGGTTTTTCTTTGTTTTAAGCCCTTTCATCTCTAAGGAACTGGGAGTTTTTTATTGGATTGCTCCAATATTGAGCTTAGTGAAAGCTACAGTTGGTTAGTTGAGAAAGTCTGGATTATATTCTTATCTTTCTTGTGTATTCTATATTTATGTCAGTCAGGTTATTCACTGTTTTAATGTTTTGAAAACGTTTAAAATTCTTAGGCTATCACCTCATCTGGGATTAAGAAAGGCGACCTATTTCTGGCTGATGTGAGCACTCAGTTGAAGAACAAGAACATCACCACTGATGTAAAAGTTGATACAAACTCCAATGTAAGCATCGAAAGCTTATGGAAATTTTTGTTTAGGATTCTGATATAACATGCAATATATATCATGTGGACATACTTGTGTGATTATCAATGCTAAATTATATTTTTGTTCATCATAGTTTGGTTCTGGTTTTAATTTGATCCTCATTGTTTCCTATTTTTAGGTCTCTACAGTCAGGGTCTCTAATATTTCAACAATAAAATACTTTTTTTCATCATAGGTTAGTTACTTAGGTCTCTACCGTTGAGGTTAAGTTTTTAAATGGCTCTCAAGTAGTTTTCATTTAATAAACGTAAAATGAATGTCAAATGCCCTTAATTCATATTTCAACACATGCGCCCAAAGAAAAGCATCCTATTTGGCCACCTCGTCCACTGAGTATAAGGATTCGGTCACTGATTATAAAGGTCTTGATTATAGACTAATTTTCTATTTAACTGAATAGGATATTTTCGATGTGATAAACATGTTAATGAGATAGAGTAAGTTCATTTGACATTTTTCTATTAAGTTTATCTAAGATTTCAACAAGAAGACTATTTGTAAGAGAGATTAAAACCAGGACTTTAACAATAGATTTAAAACTATGATGATTATTTAGAAACAACTAACTTTGAGAATCAATAGTGAATTTTTTTCATCACTTATAGCAGCTTCATTTCTTAGTCATGAAAGGTTAGGTCAGCATTTTGTTAACACAAACACTAAATTATCATGCAATATGTATTATTCAACCTAAAATACTAAATTTTTATGTAGTATATATTATTAAACCTTAGTTTGGAAATATGTATATGTTTAACATAACTTCTGCTACATAGAGTGATGTTCTCTGATAGTTTGGCTAACTCTGGTATGGGCTTCAGCTTTTTACAAGAATTACTGTTGATCAACCTGCTCCTGGGGTGAAAACAATCTTTAGCTTCACAGCTCCGGATCAGAGATCTGGCAAGGTAACAAACATCTTCTATTCTATTAACAAAATGTGTTCTTCCCACTCTTCCTTGATCTTTCTATCCTTTTGTGAGCCATGAGTTTCTATGAGTTCTATTTGTACAAATTATTGGCATGTGTGGACTTATATTAGATTGCTATTTTTGGTATAACCACGAGTATGCTGGAATAAGCACTAGCCTAGGATTGACTGCTTGTCCAATTGTTAATTTCTCTGGTGTGATCGGAAATGGCTCACTTGCTCTAGGGACAGATCTGTCATTTGACACTGCATCTGGAAACAGTACCAAGCTGAATGGAGGGTTGAGTTACACTCTTTCTGATTTAATTGCATCCTTGGCAGTGTAAGTTGCTATAATAGTAGTTCTACTCTCTTTGACTCCAATCAAATCTTCTTTTTTTGAGGACTCAATGGAACCATGTAGTCCATAGTTAGAAATTCTTGTGATGTTTCTTCTATATTGAGGGTCATCGAAATAAGCAAGAATATAATTTCAGCAAGAAAAAGACCATTTATGGGTGTTTCAATAGAAAAGCTAAATAAGTTAATCAATCTTCTACTATTTATTAATATTTCTTATTTGTTTGGTATTAGTAATATTCAAATAGGATTAGTATTTTGTATTGTTGGACGAAAATGTAATCGCAAATAAACGCAAGTGCACATATCGCAACGTAGTAATAAAAATATCGATCCCACGAGGACAAGTCAACTTTCAATTTAGAGAAATAATTGCAAAGTAAAAGAAATAAACTAAAAATGTTAGCTTTAAATATTTACAAAAAGAATTAAAGAATAAAGAATAAGTTTTTCATCATTTGATTGAGTTTTCATCTAATCTAATATGCAAGAATTAAATTGCAGAAAATAAAGTGCATAAAAGTAAAGTGGTGGTCGAATCGAGAATTAGAATTAACCTCGGAATGAATTAACTATAATTGACTTAAGCAAATCAACATAAAAAATCCAAACTTTGATTAAACTAAACAACTCAATAACTTATGTTGTCAAGACTTGTAAAATCAATGAAAGTTAAAACGAAAAGCAAATGAGAGAATTTTGGTCCTCGCCGTCGGAAACCGTTGTTCACACAGCCCCGTTCCCTCGCCGTCGTAATCGCCGTCACCGACCTCTTCCACGGATTTACGCCCGGGCTTGATCGCAAGCTTGTTCTCTAATTCTAGCACACCCAATTCGTGGTATTCACCTTTCTTTAAGTAGTCTTCGTGCGGCTGTAGCAGATCTGAGAGGAGGTTGCGAGTTTGGAGGAAGATTTGGGTAGATTTGGAAGGTAGTTGAGATTAGGAAAGATTTCCAAATCTTCAAGATATTCTTGTTTCCAAATATGATTTTGAGTTGATTCTTCCTTCTTTTTCGTGATCTTCCAGCTTCTTTCTTGCTCTGCAATCCATCTTTAAACTTGGCAACTGCATCTAAACAAAATATTGTGAAAATACGAAATCTAGAAATATTGTTGAAAATCACGTAAAATCTGCGTTTTTAGATGCTGTTGCGATGCTGCGGCATTTCCGCGATATTTGCCTAAAAATCCGATTTTTGAATAAAACATTATATGATCACAAGCAATTTATCAATAAAATCCCGTGAAATATTAGGTCTTTTCAAGGCCTAACACATCCCCAAACTTAAATCATTGCTCGTCCTCGAGTAATAAACAATCAATATAGTTTTCAGAGTTTTCCCAAATAACCTAATCCGAAACCGATAATCACAAATTCGTGACTTTCCAACTCTTCTTAATCTTGGATAGCTTCTCTATAGTATTTCCCCCAAGTGAGTGTGTGCTTTTGTTCCAATGAACATTAATCTTCCCAAAAATCATAAGCTCTATCTTATAATGCCGAAATCATCAATTCTTTAAACATCGTTCAAATTCATACCTTCCACGTACAAATTAAGCAAGATCCGAGCTTCATGACTTCAAGAATGAGGAATATATTTTTTTTTTTTAGGCTTATGTAAATAAGCTACTTACGTTATCATACCACCCTTTATATAATTTTTTTATTTTTGATTTAGCCAAGGTGGTATTTCAAACGGGTAACTCATTTAATTGCAACGGAGTTTCTCCCATTGTTCCCTTTATTTTTTTATTCCACCCATCGAGTATCCAAAAGGCTCACTCAAAAATTGAAAGTGGATTGGGAAATTGCAAATACACTTCACCGTTCATCCACACAGTCCCGATGAAGTGTTACTCAACGATCATCCACTTAAGTCCCGAAGAGTATTATATTCACACACCGATTATCCACCGATCATCCACTTAAGTCCCGGTGAACTACGAATGTTGTGTTTGTCCTTATTTTCGGACTTTTTATGCCTCATTTTTTTTTTTTTTTCCCCAAACTTGTCACCATGTCACTCTTCACCTAAAAAATATGTTTGTCTCAAGCATTTATTCGAGCTAAGTTTCAAAAATATCAAATTAAAACAGAACATGATAACTCTTAGGAAAATTGGGAAAAATGATGTTCAAAGTAACAATTTCGTGTAAAGGGGATTTACAATTTTGAAGTTTCTCCTAAATTAATTAGAGTTAAATTGTCACTAATAAGTAATACCTGAAAAGGATTAGATGACTTAGGAAAATAGATGTCCATCATTAAACTATGTCAATATGATTGCTTGTTTTTCAATTTTGGTATAGCGGATTAGGACAAATTTTTTTTTTTTTTTTTTCATTTGAATTGATTTCGGTACACCCATCCCCAAACTTTAAAGTTGACAATGCCCTCATTGTCAAGCCCAAAACAACAAAATAGACCGAAATCACAAAAAAAACAAAAGTCCAAAAAGAGTAGAGAAACTCCCTCATGAAGATCATTCGGACTCATTGATGTTGGGCCGTCCGGAATTAGCTGGGCTGTCGGCATTGTTGGGCTGCGATTGGGCCTCCAATTTTTTCAGAATGTCCAGCATGTAGTGCTGCTGGATCTCCAATTGGCTTAGGCGGGTTTCCATGAGCTGCAGACTCTTGGAAATTTCCGCTGGAAACCTGTTCGCTTCAGATGCTGCAGCTCTGCGTGCAGCATCGGGGACATGGGTGTCTCCCTCGTCGGGTTCTTCGTTATCCTCCTGTGTAATTCGGTTTATAGTGATAGGGGTAATCATACCTGTATGACGGAGCCTGGCTTCTGTGTCCAGAACTTGCACTCCAGCATGAATACAAAGTTCGGATACCAATGATGGAAAGAGGAATTGACTCCCCTTCTTTGTGGCGTTCGCGCAGAGGCTCCGGTATATGATCATCCCGACATTAATTGGTTTTCCGGTTAAAATGCAGTAGAGGAGGATGGCTCGCTCTCGGGTTACATGTTGACCATGAGAGGAAGGAGAGATGCGGGATTTTACAAAGTGGTACCAACACTTCGCACTCGGAAGGAGCGAGGCCCGAGATATTGTAAAGGCTCCGAGCTTTGTGATTCGCCAAATAGTTCCCGGCAGAGCCACTGTGTCGAGAACTTCTGAGAGAAACTCCGGCATTGTATTCTCCGAGTGGGCGAAGAATTCGTCGGTGGCGTTGGGGAGCTTGTAGAATGCGTTTATTCGCTCGGGCGTTATGGGTACCATCTTGTGCCGGACCATGATTTCTTCCGGCATGTCACCTGAAAAGTTAGAATAAAATTCTCTCACCAGGGAGAGAATCGGCTCAGCAGGTTGGGCACAAAGAATTGCCCAACCTCGCTTCTTAATCGTGTCGGTGAGATATGCCGGGTACTCCTTGTAAGTGCCGGCGTTGAGTAGAAATCCCTTTTCAGCGGCAAAAGTCCGCTTCTTGTACTCTTGCTCGTATCTGTGACGAGCTTCCTCGGAAATAAAGGCCGGTTTTGCTGGCCTCTTGATTGCAAAGGTCTTCGGGCGGGGTGAAGTGCGTGATAGATGCACTGGAGTTGCTGCTGATGCTGTAGCTTTGGGCAGAGGTACCGTCGTCTTTGGCGGTAAGGTTCTTGGGGTAGCAACTCTTCTCTTGTGTCCTGTTTCTTTAAAGAAAGGTACTTGAATGGGTACCTTTTTTATTTCAGCAGCAGAAGAACGGGTGGTTCTTGGTGTAGGTGGTGGAGCGTCGGGTTTGGAGATCGGAGTTTCTGTTCTTGGTGGCGAACACGGCGGTGCAGCGACTGTTTTCACAGCCTTCGGCTTCAGGAGAGAGGAAATCGTCGTTTTGCGCATGCTCCCACTTTACTAATGCTATGTCAGTCTTGCAGCGTCAGTCAGAATATCTATCCTACAAAATAAAACATAAATAAAACTAATAAACATTAAAAATAAAGGGCTGCCTCCCTGTAGCGCTTAATTTAACGTCTTTAGCTAGACGTCGTGCTTTTTTCATGTAACTCCTTTTCCTTTTCGTTTTGTTCTAATTCTTCTGTTTTTAATCCAAGTTCGAGAGTCAGCAGAATTGAACTTGAAGTCTGTTATAGCAGCAATTGGTTCTCTCTTTTCAGCGATGTAGCAGCTTTGTGGAAAAGGTGGTGGAAGACTCTCGGCTGTCAAAATTTTCTTCTGATGTTGTCCCGATGCTGCAGCACTGGTAGTAGCATCAGGCTTATTAATTCGTTCCGAGACTTCCATTTTATCAGCCTCCGTATTTTTTTCTTCGACTCTTTCCTTAGGTTTTCCTTCAGGGTATTTCACAGTATCCACTGCTCTGCCGTTGCGCAGCGTAATGGCTTTGCACTGTTCTATTCCTTCTCGTTTTAGAACTTCGGTATTGCTTAGCAACATCCCCGTTGGTCTAGCGTTCAAGGCTAACGCGAGCTGACCCACTTGATTCTCCAGATTCCTATGAGATGCGATTTGATTCTGTAAGATCGCATTCATATTTTGCATCATCAGCTCGGTCCGTTCCATAAATTCATTAACTTTTTGCTCGAACGGATTAGAAGACTCGGGTTGATGTGACTGATTTTGTTGAGTCGGAAACCCTTGATTAAACCCTTGTTGTGCTGGTTGGAAATATTGATTTTGCATTCGTGGTTCCTGTTGTTGACTCCACTGATTATTTGGTTTCCAACCGATAATTTGCAGCATCTGCATAATCGGCTTCAACTCGCACCTCTCTTCATTGTTTTTCGGTCGAAAAATCCCAGGATTTAACCCTTCCAAATCTGGAATTGCATAATCCCGAATTGGTCTTTCTTGTGCATGACCTTGGTTTGCTAGTTGGAATGCGTTTTGAGCCATCGGTTCTTTCTTTATAGCTTCTTGATGTAGATTTAAATTTTGGCGTCTTCTTTCTTGAAGCTTTTTTTTCGGGTTCGGGAATTAAGGGAATGAGCTCTTGGTTCCCTTCGTTTTGCATAAGCACCTGAAAAATTAAAAAGAACCGTATAAATCCTTTCTTTTTAATTTTTAAAATTTTTTTAAAGTTAGAGTTAGTAATATTAACAATACTTCACAAGAAATTCTAAAAATCAAAAATTTCGTTGTCCCCGGCAACGGCGCCAAAAACTTGTTGCTTGAAAATGTAATCGCAAATAAACGCAAGTGCACGTATCGCAACGTAGTAATAAAAATATCGATCCCACGAGGACAAGTCAACTTTCAATTTAGAGAAATAATTGCAAAGTAAAAGAAATAAACTAAAAATGTTAGCTTTAAATATTTACAAAAAGAATTAAAGAATAAAGAATAGGTTTTTCATCATTTGATTGGGTTTTCATCTAATCTAATATGCAAGAATTAAATTGCAGAAAATAAAGTGCATAAAAGTAAAGTGGTGGTCGAATCGAGAATTAGAATTAACCTCGGAAAGAACTAACTATGATTGACTTAAGCAAATCAACATAAAAAATTCAGACTTTGATTAAACTAAACAACTCAATAACTTATGCTGTCAAGACTTGTAAAATCGATGAAAGTTAAAACGAAAAGCAAAGGAGAGAATTTTGGTCCTCGCCGTCGGAAACCGTTGTTCACACAGCCCCGTTCCCTCGCCGTCGTAATCGCCGTCACCGACCTCTTCCACGGATTTACGCCCGGGCTTGATCGCAAGCTTGTTCTCTAATTCTAGCACACCCAATTCGTGGTATTCACCTTTCTTTAAGTAGTCTTCGTGCGGCTGTAGCAGATCTGAGAGGAGGTTGCGAGTTTGGAGGAAGATTTGGGTAGATTTGGAAGGTAGTTGAGATTAGGAAAGATTTCCAAATCTTCAAGATATTCTTGTTTCCAAATATGATTTTGAGTTGATTCTTCCTTCTTTTTCGTGATCTTCCAGCTTCTTTCTTGCTCTGCAATCCATCTTTAAACTTGGCAACTGCATCTAAACAAAATATTGTGAAAATACGAAATCTAGAAATATTGTTGAAAATCATGTAAAATCTGCGTTTTTAGATGTTGTTGCGATGCTGCGGCATTTCCGCGATATTTGCCTAAAAATCCGATTTTTGAATAAAACATTATATGATCACAAGCAATTTATCAATAAAATCCCGTGAAATATTAGGTCTTTTCAAGGCCTAACAAGGGGCAGAACCAGTATCGAAAAATCCTTATAGAATGGCACCTGTAGAATTGAAGGAATTAAAGACACAATTAGAAGAATTTGTGCACAAAGGCTTTATACGCCCGAGTTTCTTGCCAAGGGGAGCTCCAGTTTTATTCGTTAAGAAGAAAGATGCTTCACTAAGAATGTGCATTGACTACAGAGAGTTGAATAAATTGACAATCAAGAACAAGTATCCACTTCCCAGAATTGACGATTTATTCGATCGACTTCAAGGTGCTTGTGTATCCTCAAAAATTGATTTAAGATCTGGTATTACCAACTAAAGGTTAAAATGAGTAATACCTAGGTAACTTGACATCCTAAATATTATAAATCTTGCATACTAATTCAAGTATTTAGAGTGTTTAAAGTCAAATCCATCACTCTCAAGCATTTAATTATCAAAATTTACCAAAATTTTTAGTGATCGTTGGGTCGAAGCAAAGTATACACCTTCTTACACTATTCAATAATGAGATTATCGCAAAGACAAGATTCATGATAAAAATTAATTAATCACTATTCTTTGATTGAAAACAAACTTATATTGATTATGATAAATTGTGAATTCAATCATGCACCACAAATCTCTCTCTATTGTTGATAATAAATGACTTAAAAATGAGCTTATAACAAACTCGTCGAAATATGATATTATGATCTTCTCTATCTTTAGTCGTACATTCAGAATTACTAAACAATTTTCAATAATCAAGAGTTTGTCAAGTTCAATCTTTTCAAATATTAAGTCTTTGGAAATATTAAGAAGTGTGAAAAACATCTTGAGAAAAACTGACAAATAGATAATGATTTTACAAAATCAAATTTGGTTTTCACATTCTTCGGTTTTACTGTTAAAAATATCATGTTATTCTTTCAGTTCAAAGTTTCCATTAAGAATACAAGTTATGACCTGGATTTTCATAAGGAAACCTCTAGACAATGACGATAACATTACTATTGCAACTTCTTAAACAAAAACCAAGTTTTGATGAAAAATCGATAAAAATGTCTTAGATCAAATGATATATTGTCATCTTACTAGCTAATATATTTATCTACAAATCAAATGTCTTAGAGACAGATGATGCATTGTTCTATTGGTCATCGAATGAAAAAATGCTTAAAATTACTTTTCTAAATATGTGAGGTAAATTATTTTAGAAAACTACATTCAATGTTGGATATTAAATGAATTAATGGTTGAAAAATTATTTTCTAAAATTGTTGTACAATCTATTGTGGAAATCTAGTTTCAAATGTTGGATTTCGAATGAGCTAAGGGTTATAAAATATATTTGTAAAGCTCAAACACAAACCATCATCAAAACTTACTTTAAATGGAATCATAAAATAAATAAATGGTTAAAAATAGTTTTCTAATAGCGTAAGATAAACTATGTTTGACATCTAATAAACCATGGTTGGAAAATAAATTTTTTAAGTACTAGCTTCAATAGTCTAATATCAAATTAATAAATGGTTAAAAAATAGTTTTTCAAGTGTATTAAAATAAATTATTTAGAAAATAGTTTGACAATTTTTACACATATAATGAATGAAGGGTTAAAAAGAATTTTACAAAGTTAGAGATGCATAAAGAATTATGATTTTACACGTTTCAAAAATATTTTTTGTTAGAAGAATCCTTAAATTGTTTTCTTCTATATGAACAAGCACTCGCGAAAGGCTACAAGATTACATTCCAATTCTCTAACTTTAAAAGTGTTGCCAATAATTTTTCAAACTACAAGAGTGTTGCCAACAATTTTTTGACCTTTTCGTGATGTCATCAATAGTTTTTTTCATTTTCATAAAGTTATCAACAATTTTCTTACTATAACTAACTTGTTTGTGGAGTTATAACAATATTTTTTCTTAGGCTCTCCATTTAATTTAGAACCTTTTCTACAACTAATAAGAACTATTTATACTAGTATACCATTTCAATATTTTCTTAATAATTGTTTTTCAATTTGATTCTCAATAACACATTCTCACATTCTGTATTTGTTTCTTTAAGCTTTTATAATAAAAATTAAGATGAAAAAGTCATCTTTCAAACTTAAACACGATAAGATAGTCAACTTTTTTTAAGATGTAAGCTTTATTTTCTTTTACAAGCTGAACAATTCTTGCTAAGATTTTTCTTGATTTTTTATGATATTTAAAACTAAAAAAAAAACTTCACAAATATAGACATGGTTGAAATTTTATGATTTGGTACATCTTAATAATAGTTTTTTCTCAGAAAAAACATTAAATTGTTTCTTCTATGTGAACAACTACTTTGTAAACTTTATGTTGTGTCTTTTCTTTTTGAAGAAAAAAATTTCTCGAATTACAAGTGTTTTTCCAAATATTTTTCATTGAAAATTCTAATTGCCCTAATCATATGATACAATGTATTTTTCATTTTATTATAATATTAATGTCTATGACTTTTACACTATCATACTTTACTTTTTATTTAATATCAATCATTTTAATCAAGTTTTATAAAATAATTATCTTATATTAAGAAAACTCTTCATTCATTCCGTAGTTGCAAGAGTAATTTTTAAAGAAATAAGTTGAAAAAAAATTAAACTTTGACGTGAGCCAGATGTTAATGCACCTCCCGCAACTCACTCTTACGCGACCTCTCACGAGAAAATATTTCACTATTTGCTTGTTACGTCAGCATAAATGATATATATATATATTATTTTTTTGTCACAAATCTACACTATAACAAGAAGATATTCTAAAAGATGTTGTAAATTTTAAACAATTACAAAATTTATTATAAATTTTGAATTTAAATAATTTATTAAAAATATATATATTATCCAAAAAATTTAAAACTTTGAGGATGAACTCTTCTAATATTTTAATTTAAGTTAAAACTTAGTTTGAAAAAAAAAAAACATCCCCAACATATCAAAATCATGAAAATTTTTAATAGTCTTTATATTTTTAATAAAATCATATAAATACATACAAATAAATATTTGTTTATTTTTTTTTTCAAATCAATTTTCTTATATTCACTATAGTATTGAAAAAGTTTATCCCGAAAGGTTTACAATTTTTGGATAATGAACTTTTTTAGTTATTTTAATTTATGTAATAAAAAAATTTATAAATTTTTAAAAAAATTATAATTTTTTATAGGGTGGGTATGAGATAAAAATTTAAATTAATGCTAATAATATATACTTAAACTCGAGTTGTTCAACCTATCAATCTTCTCATTTTGATGTCGTCTATAATTTTTTAGTAGATTACTTTGTCACTTAAGTTCATCTGTAGCACGATAAAATAGGAAAAAATCGTTGTGTCGACCCTATCATAATCTATGTGTCGACCCATGTTTAAAGCTGAGCTTGTACTTTACATATCGACTCCATCGTTCAAAATATGTCGACCCAACCTACATGTATCGACCCCAGTTTTTCCAGAGACGAATCTTTTAGATTTGTGTCGACCCCAACCTACATGTGTAGACCCCAACAGCAATGTGTCGACCCCCACGATCCTTCAGTAATTTTTTGATATTTTGCACGTGATTGACGATTAGATAGGTGTCATCTTAGTTGGGATGTATCTAATTCGTAGTGATGTAAATGTCAAATTTATTTCTATTCAAACATTTTCAATGTCATTTAATATTTTTTTCAATAATAATTTTTTTTACTATATTAAATATTCGACAAATATATTTTCAATGCATTACTAAGTCCATATTACATTTTGAATATTCTAATAACGAAAATAACTTTTTAAAAAAATCGATATAAAATAAAAATATTGAAAAACAATGAGCTCGTTTGGCTCAGATTGTTCAGGCTCAACAGGCTCGGCTCGTTTAGGCTCGAGGCTCGCAAGCCGGCTCGAGTCAATTTTTTTTTAAACAAGCTCGACAGGCTCGGCTCGACAGCCTTGGCTCGACAGGCTCGATAGGCTCGGCTCGAAAAGCTCGACAGGCTCGATGAGCCGAAAAATTCCGGGATCGTCTCGATCGAGCCTGCTCGAATGCCACCTCTAACTTAAACAAATAGATAAATTTTGAAAACAATTTAAGAAAAGTACTATTTGTACTTTTGTGATCGACAGATGGTGAAACACTCCCACGCGATGGTGGTGCACTAATATCTGGATCCCATAAGAGTTTTTTTAATTATTTTTAAAGTTTAATTTTTTTCAATTTATTTCTTCAAAGTTCAGGATTTTTCGATTTTTTATCTAAAATTCTAAAAACAAGAGGTTATATACGACTCTTTCCAAATATGATCAACTAATCAGAGTATAACAATAAACATGCGATCAGATCAGAAACCAAGTAATGCTTTGATTATTACTCTTCCATTTTTATTCATAAAACACACAGATTTCATGAAGGAAAATTTATGCATGAAAGATGAATGAGCAAGAGAAGAACTCTTTGATAAAATTTACTTGTGAGGGACAAACATTTCTGCAACGAAACCACCAAAAAAAACACCTCAGAATGGGAACAACCGCTTTAAGTATCAATATTTTGATCGGGAAGTTTATTATTCAATAAATTGCCAGCAAAAGGCCAGAAAATTAAAATATGATCTATATTCATACTCATTAATCACCATAACAGATGATAGCGACTTACAAACATATGCTTCAAGCAAATCTCTTTAGATCCTCTCACATCCTGCATAGTCAATCCTTCTTGCCCTCCTGAGATCCAATTTCTTGCAAGTAATGTTCTGCATCCAAAGCTGCCATGCAACCTGTTTTATTTGGAACGTACACCCTATTTGTTAATCTGACAAGTACCAGCAATTTGTATCATTTCATGACGCGGAATCAAAAGGTACTCAGAAAGTTCAGCTAGTCATATGTTGCAACTTATAAGAATGCTTTTATATCAGATTCAAAGGACTAGGCGACAAGAATAAATCATTGACAACCAAGACCCAGTAAGATCTGTATTTTCGACATAAATTATAGTGAAAGAAAAGGTTAAGCTAAACGACATTTGTTTTTTATTTTTTTATTTTGCAATATCCCCAAAAAATAACTCACACTCAGTCAGAATTAATCATGCCGCCCAACCCAATAACACTAGAATTTGAACATGCAGCTTATGTTCCATTTCTTAGCCTGGTCATGCAAGGATGAGATGATACATAACGAATGCAATTCCTTCAATGATAAAAGAAACACAAGATCGAAATACTGAAACGAATCTCACTAAATCTCTTTATTGATAAAACAAGATTAATAATCAAATACAGCCATCAGGTATGACGCAACCGTCTTCTAGAGTTTAATTTGCCAATTTTAAACCTTGGATTTTGACTATAACTCAGGGTTGTATTTGATTATTACCCATAAAACAAATACCTACAAGACTCATTCACATGCCAAATCCAGCCACAAATTAATATCAGGCTCTATCTCACCATTCACCAATTAAGTTTGTTCGAGCAACAATCTGTCGTTTCCAAGATTTTTTAAGCTATAAAATCCCGTAATACGTTGAAACAAAGGTTGGTCAAATTAGTCAAGCGCAAGAATAGTGTACGCCCCAGTATAAGAAGACAGCAAAGTTGCAGTCCCAAGATGAACAAGCCTATGCCTACACACAAAGAAACTTAATACAGCAGAGATGGTTAGAGACATACCAGATCCTGCCGCAGTAATAGCCTGTCTATATTTCTTATCCTGTACGTCTCCAGCGGCAAAAACTCCACGAACACTGGTCAATGTCGTTCCCGGCTTAGTCACTATGTAACCCTCAGGATCCAAGTTCAACTGGCCATCCAAAAATTTGGTAGCGGGTTCGTGTCCAATGGCGAAGAACAATCCAGAAACTTTTAAATCGGACACTTCTCCGCTGAGCACGTTCTTCACCCTCAAGCCTCCCAAAACTCCTCTGTCTCCATCGCCGTAAGCCTCAACTACCTCGGAATTCCAGAGCAGCTCGATCTTAGGATTTCCTAATGCCCTTTGTTGCATGATCTTGGACGCCCTAAAAGAATCCCTCCTATGTATTATAAAGACTTTAGAACCATACTTGGTGAGGAAATTCGCTTCTTCCATGGCTGAATCTCCCCCTCCAATCACCACCAGAGGCTTGTTTCTGAAAATGGGGGCCGCCCCGTCACACACAGCACAAGCCGAGATCCCCTTGTTCCAAAACCCTTCAGAACCGTCACCAGAGCCAGGGAAGGACAACCGCCTGACCACGGCGCCAGTAGCAACGACGACCGAATCGGCGAGAATGATCTTGGATTCAGCGAATATCTGGAAAGGACTGGCTGAGAAATCAACTTTGTCGACAGTTTCAGTAAAAATCTGGGTACCGAAGCGGAGGGACTGAGCACGAAACCTGTCCGTAAGGTCAATCCCTAACATGCCTTCCGGAAAGCCAGGGAAATTCTCGACGTCAGTGGTGGTAGTAAGCTGACCGCCGGGAGCAATGTTGTTGGCCATCCATCCTTCGAAGAGGATGGGACTGAGTTCCGCCCGGGCAGCGTATATAGCGGCAGTGTGGGCGGCAGGGCCGCTTCCAATGATGCAAACCTTGGTTTTGCGGGTTTCGAGACGGACTCCGTCCATGGCTGCCGAAGGTGTGGTTGAAGAGAGAGAGAGAGAGGCGAACGCGGCTGAAGAGGAAGCAATGGCAACGAAGGCGCGAGTCCTTCGTAGAAACGCAAAGAGCATAGATTTTGGAACTTCTTCCCGTCCCCTCTTTGATTATGCACCTCCATTCTTGTCCAATTCCCGCGGTTACTCCTAATTATCCATGAAACCCTAAATCATAATTCACTTTAGCTTGAGGTTTTTCAATTTATATTTTTTTATTATAATTTATTTTATAAAGTTATATTAATTGAAGAAATAAAATGAAAAACTATTTTTCCTCGACAACCAACTTTTACGATGGCAATTGAAATGAGATTGGCGATCACATCTCCACATCACCTTATACAAAAGGGATGTGCAAAATCAACCGAATCAAATAATTGGATCAGAACTGAGACATTTTGTTTATAATTATTTCTACTATTTTATTGATTTTTCAATGGTTTTACGTAGGGATGTTCATGGTCCGGGTTGGTCCGGTTTTTTGTAGAAAAAGTACCAAACCACGAAATTTCAGTTTCTAATATGAAGGACCAGAACCAGACTATAAAATGATCAGAACCGGACCAAAAAATGACTAAAAATTTGGTTCGGTTCTGGTATTTCCCATTAAAAAAATAAAAATAAAACATTAAAAAAATATATAATGTAAAATACCGAAATAGCATAATTGCATAACATACTACAACCATTCAAAAATTCAATTTAAAGGGCATCAGTGCATAGCATACTACAACCAATCCAAAATCAAAAGAACAACAATTAAAATAAAATAACAATGTCGAAAACTAAATGTAAAATAAAATAACAAAGTCGATAAAATTGGAATTTCCGAATTTCCATCATGTATTAACTTCCATTGTCTTAAACATCTGCAAAGAATACAATTCATCATCATTAAAAAATATAGAATCTAATACAATATTAATAAAATACAATAAAATATAAAATAAAGAAAAAAAAATCTAATATACCTAAGAAATGTGGATGTTCTCATTGGTCACTAATTCTAATTGATCCGCTTACTCTACCAGTAGCATCTTCACCTGTAGCATTAGAAGAGAAATCTACAAAATAATGTCAAAGTAAGCAAATAAGGTCAACATATTAAAAAATAAAAAATAATGACTTATTTTTATTTTAATGGTCTGGTCCGGTTTTATGACATTAAAACCAAAACCGGACCAAGATTAATCGATTTCTTACTATAAGGACTAGAACCAGACCATGAGAACTCTAGAACCGACCAGAACCAGACCAAATGTGCCGGTTCTGGTCTGATTCTCTAGTCCGGATCGGTTCTGGACATCCCTAGTTTTACATAGGGCTGGGCAGACCCGACTCAATCCGACAAACCGCTTAGATTGGATCGGATCGAGTATGATTGGACAACGGTATTCGGTTGGCAAAGTCGAGTTTCGATCCAACGTTCGGATCGTTTATCGGATCGGATCGTTATTGGATTCGAAGGCGATCATATCAAATCCGAACGTCAGATTGCCGTTTATAATAGAACTCAAAATCTGAAATTCCAAAATCCGTAACCCGGAATCCCGACGATCGACTCCGAACGACGGAACCCCGACGATCGACTCCTCCTCCCCGCGACGAACCCCGATGACTCCGAACTGTTTCTTGTGAGCATTTTTTCAAGTAACAATCATTCAAATTTAAAATGCAGTTGTATTGTCGCCTTCATAATGCATGTTAAATTCTTCATGATACCACTTTTTTTCTACAAACCACATGAGAATGATGCTGAAAAATAAAGATCTTTAGAATCCATAGCTTTTGCATATTGCTTTATATGTTGCTCAATGTTATTAACTTCTAGAACAGAAACTATAAATCAGTTCCTTACCATTTTTATTAGTGAAAACTTCCTGGTTATTTACAATTATGTACTTCATTTATTAAATTATCGATCCCAAATGTAGATCATAGATGATTTTTCTGTTTTGGCTCTGCTTTTTATTACTTGCCTGCCTTATCGTTGTCGAGACGAATTTGATCTTAATATTGTTATAATTCTGGTCAAAAGTTGCAAAAATTTATGTTGGATTTGGATATTACTGTCTGTCTTTGTTATTTGTTTGAGAAACTTGCAAAAAATTTAGATGAATGAAAGTTTTTCAGATTGAGAATGTATTATTTGATTGGATCATATTGATTAGATTTGAGATTTTAAATTTGATTTGGTTTGTTTTTTGCAGAATGGAAAGTACAGCTTCTGCAACTATCGACACAATGATACAATCAACATCTATAACTCCTGCGATAACTACTAATCCTACTGAGCATGCCCCTAATACAAGAAAAAGAATGTTGAAGGCTGCATGTTGGGATCATTTTACATTGGATGAAGGATGTGATCTGGAGGATCCGAGAGCTAGCTGCAATCATTGTGACAAAAAATATGCTTGTCATACGAAGAAGGCAAGAAGTTCAAATATGACAAAACATTTGAAGAGTTGCAAAAAGTATTTGTTGATCACAGATCAATTACAGAAGAAGTTGTCTTTTACTACGCTGAAAGGGGAACAAGTTCGTCTTCTGTATCATCTTTTAAGCAGGCAGAAGCGCGTGAAGTACTTGCGAGTATGATTATAACTGATGAACTACCGATGAGAATGGTAGAAAAAGAAGGATCCAGAGAGTGGTGCGCATATCTCCGCCCCGAGTTGGTTCTACCTTCGCGCAAGTCAGTGTCAAGGGATATCGAGACCATTTATAAGAGGAAAAAATCAGTTGAAAGAATATTTTAGTAAAAGTAATCAGAGAGTTTATCTAACTACGGATACTTGGACGTCGGCGCAGAATACAAACTACATGGTTTTGACAGGCCACTTTATTGATGGAGATTGGAAATTGCACAAGAAAATTTTAAATTTTTGGCAGATTTGACGACCACAGAGGAGAAACCATTGGAAAATTAATTGAGAAATGTATGCTTGATTGAGAGATTTAGAAGGTGTTCACAATTACGGTAGACAATGCCTCCTCAAATGATGTGGTCATTGCACATATGGTTTGGAGTTTGCGACATTGGAATGGATTGATTTTGGATGAAGAGTTCATTGACGTGCGATGTTTTGCTCATATCATCAATTTAATTGTGAATGATGGGCTTAAAGAGCATCAAGCTTCTATTAGTCGAGTACGGAGGGCGTGAAGTACGTTAAATCCTCACCAGCACGTTTAGTGAAGTTAAAAAGTTGCATTGACATGATGAAAACAACATTTAAGGGCAATGTGACATCTGATGTGCCTACTCGATGGAACTCGACATACCTTATGTTGGAAAGAGCTGAGAAGTATGCAGCTGCATTCGACAAACTTGCAAAATCTGACACTTAGTTCTTAGCATATATAGGAGAAGAAACTCTTCTCACAAACGAAGATTAAGTGAATATTAGTCAATTTAGCAAATTTTTGGAAATTTTCTATGATTCGACGGTTGCAGTATCGGGTTCCTTGTGTGTGACCTCCAACATGTATGTTAGTGAGGTATGTCGAATGAAACTTAATATTCAAATGCACGTTGACGGTCCTAATCCATTATTGAAAACAATGGCGCAAATTCAACAAGTATTGGGGCGACGTTGAAAAAATAAATAAACTTATGTGAATTTCAGTTGTTTTGGATCCTCGATGCAAAATAAATATGTCAAAACTTTTTTTGACCATTCTGATAGAGGACGAGCGGGGCGTGAATATTATAATAAAGTAGATGTTCTTTTGCACCGACTTTACAGTGAGTATAAGGGTTCAAGTGACGAACCATCGAGTTCGTCCAATGTTAGCGCACCAGTACTGAATAATCCTTTATTTTCTAGATTATACTCCGGGTCATCTTTTACCCAGTCTAGAATTAGTAGGTCGGATCTTGACGTCTACCTACACGATGCTGTGGAAGAATTTTCTGATAATCTAGACATTTTGCTATGGTGGAAATTGAATTCCCATAAATTTCCAATTTTAAGTAATATAGCGAAGGATGTGTTAATCGTTCCAATTTCTACAGTTCCGTCAGAGTCAGCTTTTAACTGTGGTGGTCGCGTTATTGACTCATTCTACACTTCTCTGTTACCGAAAACAGTGGAGGCTCTTATATGCACTTAGAGTTAGATCTGTTCTGAATCTAAAACTCTATTTTTGTCAGAGGTATTGAAAGATTACAAAACGATTAAACCTTTACATTATGCATAACTAATTCTGAAAGTCTAATTATAATATTAATGTAGTAAAATCATTAAACTTGAATCATATTGCAAGAAATTTGTAATTGTAATTGTATTTTATTATAAAATTTTAATTTTTAATTGAGATTTTTATGTAGTTTTAATGTATTAACATATTTTTTAGAATATTATATCTAATTAGATTATTTATTTCGGTTGACAAGTTTTCCAATTTTTTCCTTGAAAAATTTAATTTGTTTGTATTAAAAAATTAATGAGAAAGACTCGACGGGAACCTATTATAATCTTCTAGTAGTGCAGTTCTGGTCTAAAAATTTTAGAAAATGATTTTAATAATTCAGTCTTATTTTTTTAAAAGAACTAAATTAACCAGACAAGCGACTTATGTTTCTTCCATCACACTTAAAATGATTCTAAACATCTCTAGAAAAAACAACCTCGTCGAGTGCATGAACATGAACTGAGGAATTAACTGCAGTGTTAAAACGCTCGGCTGCACCCGTTTCGACAGCAAGCATGTCAGCTCAATAGATTAGGATAATTTGATGCTACTTATGTGTTTATTTTTATTTTATCTAGAACTAATAAATAAAAAAATAATGTAATATAGCATAATAGAATACGTAATGGCACACCAGTTGGACACACTAAATTGTCACAAATTACATAAAAAACATAACTCGGACTAATTTGAGAGTGTTGAACAATAAATTTGTAGCAGTGAGGTTGAAAGTAGAATCAAGTGAGACAAAGAAAACCAACTACACTGATGCCCTACAATTATACACTGGAGACCACCTAAGCTCACTCCGGCCGCTCAAATGGGACTCGAACAAACAACTGTCCGTGCAATGTCACAACTGCAGATGTCTGATGAGGGTCGATCCTCGAAGGAAGGCTAACCACCTGCTGCACAACACATCGCTAGTCATAGTGCCAAGGATGAACCACAACAGGCAAGCACAGTTAACAATCTAGAATTATTTACAAAAATAAGCAAACTTTGATATCTTATTATCCCCAGTTATATGGATTTCAAGTATGTTATATCCACTTTATACACGTCAGGATCATGAAAACCCGAATCAGGTCTCGATGACTCCACTTATATTGTTAGTGATGTGAGCCATAACAGCCGAATCTGAATTCGGATTTCTTAAGCCTCCTTAATTTGCAAAAGCTGCCAATGATTCTATAATATGAGTTCTAATCTCAGTACCTTCTTGAAAGGTGTTACGCCCCATGGATTGTCATGATGCTCAGGTTCACCACTAATAACAAGTCTTCCTGCAGGATCGGATTGAACACGGACCTGAGATTAAAACAAAATGAATAAATTATGGTCTTCATTGTCTCTTATATTATGTATATAGAACCAACTAACATTATATAGGAACATTACTTTCAATCCTAAGCCATAATTATCTTATGCTAATTGAAATTTGGCGGGGAACAATGACATCAGCTAGTTGATTAAAAAATGAGTATAATACTAAACCAACAATCAATGAAGGGATAAACATTAAAAAAAAAACAGAACATTTAAGATGTCCTAGATATAGGTAAAGACAGTTACCTCCTCTCGCAGAAGTCCAGGAACTAAAGCATAGACCTCATAACAATCCTTCTGTTACGAAAAGTAAAACCAAGAACATAAGAAAGATCATCCAGCTGAGTATAATACATCCACATACCCAAAGGGACCTGAAACAAAAACTTACAGTTTTCTGTACATTGATCTTCACCCAATCCGCTGGAAGTCCAATATCTATTACTGTTGTATCCCTTCTAGCCATAACGTAGAAAACAAAGCATCCACGTCAGAAATTTCCTTCTTTTTCAGACTAAAAAACAAGATGATGAGTTGTTGTCATCATTATTCTAACCAATTGACCTTTTTCCCTTAAAAATAATGTGACCTGTGCCCATGAAAAACAGTAAAAGCGCCTTAACTGAGATTTTGGTGTTTTGTTTTGCACAGCTTTAACATCGTGCTCCATATACGGTGATTTCTTACGTTTGAATGCACCTATACCAATGGAGGGAAATAATGATTTGAGAAACTTGCGAGCTACATTGCAACTAATCCTGACAAAAAATGAGTGGACCTACCAATGTTTTTGAGCTGTTTTTCACGCATTCGCACAGAAAGACAATTCTTATCCTATATATTCAAACGATAGCATATTTAGCCATGATAATAACAACATGAATGAATTAAAAAAACTAGTAGATGACAATATGCAGAAGTTTATGCACCAGACCTTCATAACATGGTCACTAACTTCACCATTGCCAAGAAGACGTTGTGAGTGCCATCCCTGCATAGCACGTGCAGCAGCGTCCCTTCTTGCCCTACCAACAGCGGATCCCTGCAAAATTATGCTGTGACTGGAAAAGTTTCCCATTTGGTATTTGTCGATCATTTATGGACATATAAGAGGACAAAAATTTGAGCAGTGTATTGCTTTAGAAAACATAGAGCTCAACATAGCAGAGTCAAGCAGGCCAACACCTTTAGTTGATCCATTCAATCCAAAAATATTAAATCATATGTCAATTTCATAAATAATATTCCATTAGTTGATCGAGACACAATTGGCATAGAAAAAGTCAAGTTAACTTTGATATCATCACAATTTCACTTTTGTTTAAGAAATTAATCAAAAGAGTTACCAAGTTGTTCTATAATTAGAACACTCGCTCACACTCTACTCATCTCCCTTTTAGATACTAACTTGAGGTCATCAGCTCCGAAACAATTACAATAGCCATCCCAAGTAATACTAATTACAACCACTATTTATTTAGACACTTTGACATAGGTAAATGGTGTCCTATCATATCATTGATGTGATGGTTTCCTATCATATCATTGGCATAGTCACAAATAAATAAATCAAAATTAGTAGATCCACGTTAGAGTGTCGAAATAAATGCAAATTCTTTAGATTTTTGCATATCAAATATTAAATTATTAAGCAACAATGTCAACGCTGATGATAAATACAACACGACACAGTAATATCGACAAGCCATTATACATAGTTTTAATTGTTTTTACGGCAATCATCTATCCAAATAATTCATTCAACAAATGCTTTTTTCTGTACAATATAACCAATTACATAAGCTTGAGTGAGTAAGTTTAACTTGATGCTAAACTTCAGTAAGAAAAGCTAGCATGCATAGAAAAAATATTATCATTTCCTTTATATTGAGCATTTTGATATTTCAATAAAATGTTAGTCTAACATACCTGGTTCTCCATATTTATTGACTCAGAATTGGACATAGTAGATATAGGAAGCTCTGCCCCTTGAGTTTGCCTCTCATAATCAAGAAGTGCCTTAAAAACAACAAAACACATTAAGTTAAAAACTTAACGAAGTCAAGACCATGAACAAATAAAACAGAAGATAAAAACTAAAGATGATTTGAGTGTCATGCATTTACTCAGGTCGTGACTAGTGTGCAACAATAATAATATCAAGATCTTAACCTTTCCTTTGGAAAATTAAAAAAAATAATCCAACTGAATGTGAACTAGGGAATTGCACGTACCACAATGGAATACAGAGATGAATTATAAGGCAAATCATCTCAAAAAGACCCACTAATTCATAAAGAAAAAGAGAGATTGAAAACACTAGCACCAAATACGGGGGTACTTAGTATCTGATGAGGGCATCACATCATATGTCATATTTTATACTTTATTTAATGAAGTTGTAATTATTATTATATTCATTTTTATTTGTATTATTGAACTTGATCCTCACCTTCTAGGGTTAGTCCTTTTACCTTCATTTTATTTCTTAGGGTTAGTGTTAATTTTACTATTTAAAGTATCGTATTGAAATTGAACAGTACATTCTTTGGATTGTGATTTTGAGGAAAGGAAAATATTGGCAGAAAACTGAAACCATTTTCTGTGGTGCTTCAACCCTCCGTCTATTGAGCTTCCATAGAAACCACCCTGGTCATGGATTGTTCATTCATATAAATGGAGGAGGATCTCTATTATAAATAACATTACATATCATTATTTGAATACCTGTGTAGAATATGATTTGCCAATATTAATGAACTCTGTGCCCACAGTAAATACTCGAATCATGTCTTTGGTTGAAGAAGAACAACGAAAATATGTTTCTAATTTCACCACAGTTTGGCATCCATTTGAGAATAGTAAGTTATACTTTTTATAAATTCTGTGGCTCGAAGTCAAAACAAATCTTTTAAATTGCTAATATTTTTCTTACTGAGAAATTACAGCTTATTGCCATTACAGTTTATAGCAAGCCCAGTAAACTGAAGACATTTTGTTAAAAAGTTGTTCCTACCTTTTGATGCTTCAATGGAACAAATGAGCATATTTGCTTAATTGATCCACCATTACAAACATTGTATAAAAGTCTTCAAATTTTAGAAATATGTCAATGAAACTATAGAAATGCCTCCTCCACCAATGTTACATCAGAAATCGGGAATGGTTGTAACAATCCTGCCGAAGCAAGAGTTTCTGTTTTATCTTTTGAAATACAAATCTTTCTGTGTACCAATCCAAAGAAACTTGGCCATTTGATTGTTTAGCAACCTTTGTGATATCACCACACAGTATTTGAAACATAAAACTAGATTCTTCAGTTCAAAACCCTGCTTATTCAAAGCCGCAATCTGTTTTTAATCTGTGTCAAGGCTTCATCTAGGTCCGCCAATTATAATACCACCCCTCCATCGACAGAAAAATAGTGCTCATCAAACCCGCTAATTCATAGTCAATGCCAACTAGTGGTTGCCTAGATAGTGTGGTTGGCTAGATAGTGCATCAGCCTTGTTTTCAAGCCTAGCGTTACATTAAACTATTAAATCTTGTGTTAACAATTTTGAATCGCATTTTTATGGTCTTGTCTTTGATCCAACATAAACTTTGAACTCGCCATTTTAAATTGGAAAATCATTGGCCATATGCTCTCTCATAAATTGATTTAAAAATTTGCCTTGTTTAGAGAGTTTTTTACAGTAAAAATGCAATTGGCCACTGGTCAATACATTACCTAAGCTATTACCTTAAGCATCTGTTTCGACAACAAAATTCTAGTTAAAATCAGGCAAAGCTAAACCTTAACATTGCATGTCACCCTCTTTCATTCTTGAAAAGCATTTTCTGCATCATCTACTTGATTGAACTGGTCTTTCTTGACATGCTCTGTCCTCGGGATACCAACAAGGCTATAATTCTTAAGACTTCCGTTAACAACCATAAAGTTCTTAGAATCTACTCAACTCTATAATAATTTTGAGAGTCGACCATCCTTTCTCTGGACCTACAGAAAAATGTGTCGCAGATTTTTTGATGCATATATATGACGAGTTAATTAAAGTTATTAGATTAATATTATTAAAGGATAATTTAGGTATTTTGATTAGGTTATTTTCTCTGTAAACAATTGCATTAGTAGATGTAATAGTCAACTTCTATCTTCTGGGCAAGCCTGTTGTGTTCACTGGAATGAATAGTACAGGATCATGGAGGTATTTTTCTTATTTTAATGTTTTATTTCTACCTTCTCGAGGTTAGCACGTTTCTTGCTAATCAATGGTATTAGAGCCGATGTAATTTGATTCGGTCCTAGCACGATTGGAGGAAATGGTGAAGAATGGTTGCTGCGGCAAGGTTTACCCCCATTTCTTCCTCTATTTTTCTAATGAACCAAGCTGGAGACATTACACTTTGCGGCCTTTGATGAGAATGATTTTTAATTTAAATTTGGTTAAGCATTGGATTAGAGGAATATGGGCTCAAAAAAGTGACAAACCAGTTATTTTTTTATGAGCTGCACAGACAACAAAAATATATGGGCATTTAAAAATTGGCTGCTTAGCACAAGATACATGAGGATTTATTGAGCTAGGGTTGGCATTTACACAAGTGGACTTCGAACACAAAAGTCTTGTCTGATTAGGTTATTTTCTCCATAAATAGTTGCATTAATAGATGTAATAGTCAACTTGAATATTAATATTGTGAAAACCTCTCTAAAAAGTTTCTATCTTCCAGCCAAGCCCATGGTGTTCACCAGAATTTTTACTGCCAGACCATGGAAGAATTTTTCTTATTTTATCATTCTATTTCTACCCCCTCGAGATAAGCATGTTTCGTGCTCATCATTCTCTAACTTTGTTGCATGAAAAATGTATTTATTTTCAGCGAAAAAGAACTTTGATCTGCCAAATTGTGGAAAACAGTATCTTAACGTGAACATGATCAAACATTTATTTGTTGTAAAACAATGCATCATTAAAGAAATAAAATAAACGTAATACAAATATTGTTTGATTGTTTGATTTTTCAAAGATTGGAAGGTTGTAGGTTCATTACAAACCACAAAAGTAACAAAAAATTAAAACAGGTAAGATAGTTCTCCCTTAGGAACCCTATTTTAGGAAATTCTTTTCATGATTCATTAAAGCAACATTTTTCGTTGCTTTCATATTAAAGAATCTAATTAAATAGTCAATATTTATTGCCAAAATTACCCATATAACAAGTCTTCTAGAATATTCTTATAGGACCCACGTATGAAAATCAACAAACCAACAATGAACATCCAATAACAAGATAATAAAAAGTAAGAAAAACATTGCTAAAACGATCAATGAAATAAAAAGCAATTTGAGGACATTGTTTTCTCCCAAGCACTTTAATGGTGACTAACCAAACACAAGAACTTTATCTTAAACTTATGGATTGGCCTAATCAATAGTTTTGGGTTATATTATTACTCCATAGCCAATGAGTCCTTTTGTCATCCAGATGAAAAAATGACAATATCAATCGACAAGAAACAAGCCAAAGACGGAGAAGAGACCACAAAAACAAGAGTCATACCTTTTGGAAGTGTCAACCTTGAGAAGTGAAAAAGAGAAACAAAGGGAGAGCGTCGAAGGGAGAAACGATTGAATCAAGGAGTGAAGGGGGAATAGAAATGAATCAAGGAGAGAAGGAAGATCATACGACTATGTGAGATTGCGGTTTCTTCTCACCGAAAATGTGAGTCAAGCGCTAGAGGGACACATTCAAAAAAGTAGAGGTTGTTGTCGTTCAAAGAGGAAGAGGAATTAGGGTTAAGAAAATCAAAAGGCTGGGCTCTGTCACGTTGAAGGCCAACTCTTTGATTTTCCAATGGTCAAAAATATTTGATAAACAAAGGATGAGTGGTCCCAATCAAGCCCTCAACATCACACCCATTCCATCAACACTTAAATTCATGAGTTTCAAGCATTGCTGAAAAAAAGTCAGTAAGTCCATAGTGATCACAATAGAGGCCAAATTTTTTACTCAAAGAAATTGTCGCACTTCAATTAGGAAGGCAACTCTCAAAGAAAATATAAGGAAGATGAATAGGGTTATGGTAAGTTAGGCTTGGATTTAATGAAAATGGAGCCCTATTTATATTTTTCACCTTGATAACAAGGTGACTCTTCGGAAGGCACAAACGATAAGGCCCAAATCTATAGATTAGGCTCAGTTTGAAATACTATCTATAACTATAATAGTTGTGGATTATTAAGCTAAGGAAATTTTAAGGTAAAGTTCCTTGCCATCATTAAGTTATTCAGAGGAAGCAAACTCTTTCAATTGTTTGTAATTTCGTCAATCGTTGAATCAAAAGTGTTCTTCCATTTTACTATCTTGTTCTTGTTTGTTTGTTCTATGTTGTTTGATTTTCATAGGAGGGGCCCTATCATATTCCTACTTTTGCGGTCTATGAGTTGGTTGTATTTTCAAATAAAAATTGATGGTTGAAGCGGAATTTTGAAATCTTCATTTTTTTTACTTTTTTTTTCACCTAAAGCTTCTAACTTTCTCTTTTCAAATTAACTTCTTATTATTTTTATTTGATCCAATTCAACTACAATATCTTTATTCATTGATAGCCTTCAAGATCCAAGAGCCATAATTTCGAATTTTTCCTACTTAGTATTATACAATTTCAATGATTTAAGCAAAACAAAAGCCATAATTTTCATTTTCAACTCGTCATAATTTCTAAGTTTTCCCTAGAGATGAAAAATGCTACATTGAGCTGATAAAAAGAGTGGATACGTTAACCCACACACCTTTGGCAGACTATAGGCACTACTAAGAAGATTAATGCATAATAATATGACGATTTCTAAATAGGAAATTACCTTTTCGTAGAATCCTCGAAAAGTCCATGAAACTGTAGTGCAAGTCCTGTAGAAATAAATGATAGAAGAGCAAAAAAATAGAAATAAAATATCATTAACTAATGAATTAATAAGGAAGCTTATTTAATATACTTATTCTTCATGTATTTTGGATTAAATTATCGACAGAAATCATGTTATTTCTTCATACAAAGGCAAAAGGATGTAAAATTCAAGATCAAAGAATAATTGCTGAACAAAATGTAGGTGGGAATGGATGAAAATGGCTAATTTGAGAAAAGTAACTTGCTGAGGGATCATGTTTGTCTTCCTATGCCTCTTCTTCATTCAGATGGATTGGCCAATCAAATCTAGCAAAAGACACCATTTATTTTTCTTTGTAGTTCCTCTCAGAGATATTGGCTCACAAGATTTCATCTCACCAGCAAAAATATGCAGATTAGTTTCAGCTATTCCCTTGCTTTTGTCACGGTCTTATATGTTTTCCAATTTAGCCTATGAAGAATCAGAGATCTACAAGTGATTCCATTAAAACATGAGGGATGGTTCCATGTGCAGCAAAATTGAAGTTGATGGCTAAAAAAGCAATTTATCCTTTCTCCATCACCACTCTAATCCCCAGCATAACTTTCCATATTCTTCAGAGTGGTGGACAAATGAACTGTTACTGTTAAGTTTGTCTGGGTATTTCAAGAGTCAAACATTGTTAGTAGACCAGTATTCTCCTCCGCGGCCATCTTCTACAGTTTACTTCACATCTTCTCACCACACACATTTCACGCACTGGTCCATAACAAACATGACACATCAGCAAGTCATTATTCCCAAATTACTCCTTTTCGTTTGCTTCCAAGACTAGGTGTTCATGTGGACTAACATTTTGTTCTATCCCTAAATGAAAAATTACCATGTAAATTTATAATTGTTAATATCGATTAATCAATTGCTATTGTTATCTTTGTCAAGGTAATTTTGGAGTCAAACATAGTTGCTAGACTAGTAGTCTTCTACCAATTCTCCTATTGCAATTTACATCACATACTTTCCGTCTTCACATTCAACTCACTCGCTGTTCCCAACAAATTTTTTTTTTTCATAATTAATGAATTAGATGAACAATTGAATGTCAAGAACTAGGTGTTTTTGCTGGTAACAATCTGTTATGTCCCTAAAAGTAAAAAAGACATGTAAATCGTATGTGTTAATATAGACAATCCTATACATGGTGTTTGTGAATAAAAATATCTTTGTACTACAAAATTTTGTCAGCATTGATAATAATAATGAAGTTGAAAAACTACGACCATGGCAACAATACATTTTGGCATATATTGATTTTGCTCTTCTAATGATAAATTGAAAGTTCAGTATCCTCATTTTGATCTTGACCAAGAAATGACACAAGTATTTCAAACTTATTGTGTAAAATAAAATACTTATCATATGACTGCTATAAATAACTTAGACAAATGAAATATATAAGTAGGCTACATGGATTATTCACGACTTCATCTACAGTTTCTTACTTTGGGGGCCTGAAGGACTCTCCAACTTGTCGCCATAATTTGCATGAAGTTACCTGTAAAAAAATCATTTCACATACAGGCTTGTTTGGTCAAAGCCATCGAAGAAATTTAATACCATTCCACTGGGACTAGTGAAAAAAAAATTATATAAATAAACCATGGTGGGTGATTTCAATAACAAGAATCTAAGAAGTTAAAAACTGATGAATTTTCACATACTATCATCGTTGAAGTTCCTATAACCAAGGACCATTTGAAGTTACTATCTGAGATCAGAACAAACTGCCATATCATTTCCTTATTCTGATGAGGAATAGCTAAGAGTAATGATAGAATTATCAGCCAAAAAAGTCAAACACAATCTATAAACTTGTTGGACATTTAATTTAATCTAAACTAGTCTGAACAAGAAAATAACAGTCACTCATTTCTCAATAAAAAAAACGTAAAGGGAACATTGTACAATAATGAAGATTCACACAAAGATTACCTTTTCGTAGCCACCCAATCTATTCACAGCTCTCCACAACCTTAATACCACAACAGTATCACATGAATTAGAAAAGACTGCAACTCATCCGAGACAAGAGGGGCAAACAAATGACATAAGGATCTCACTTGAGGCAATTCAGGCCCTCTCCATAGAACTTGGGTGGCTTAAATTCCATTGCTCTCTCCCTGAAAAAATTTTCAAGCTCCTTCATGAAAGCCGACTGCTCTTCTTCTGTTCCCGACTCACTACCATCATAAACATGATTTTCATCCAAAAGAAACGAATGCATCACCATAGAATTTGGATTAGGCTCAGGAGAAGATATCTCTTCTTTTCCTATGTTAATTTTCATCTCTTTCCCACTTTCGTTATCAACACCAGCAGGTACCCTGGTAGAATCTAAAGAATGATCCTCTTCTCTAGTAATATCATCCTCAAGAGCATTACTTTCAGGAATTTCCGAAGCTTTGGGCTTGACATCTTCAGGGTCTTCGGTAGCTTCAGGATGCCCACTCTTAACAATGATGCAGTCAGTTCCACTTCTATCACCCTCCTCTCTGGTAATATCATCATCAAGAGCATTACTTTCGGGAATTTCCGAAGCTTTGAGCTTGACATCTACAGGGTCCTCGGTAGCTTCAGGATAACCAGTCGTGACAATGACGCAGTCAGTTCCACTTCTATCATCATGAGGCGATTCATCAGGTTCACCGAGTAAATCCGAGGTGGTTTCTGCGTCAGGCTTTGTGGAGTCGTCATCTTTATCGGAAGGAGGCAGCATTAAATATCTGCGAAGAGTAAACTTACGATGAAACGGAGAAGAGGAGAAAAGACTGCGGCGAGAGCGGCAGCGAAAGCGATGCTTTGGCAAGGAGAAAGAAGTTGCAGAAAGACGGGGGAAGAAGACGAAGCGCCAGAACAGAGTGACGGAGTTGGTAGATTTGGGGACAAACTGCTGAGAGGCCCAGCTAGTTCTGGGCTTGCCCGTGATTTAGGTGTTTGTGCGAGCCTGGAATTTCGCCTCGCTTGCTCCCGGTCTTAGACTTGCTCCATAGAAGGGTTTGGAAGCGACAATGCCATCTCCAATTCACCTCAAATTACTTGGTATTTTCGTATGGTCGAATTTTCAATTAATAATCTAGGAACCTGTTTTATTCTAAGATATAAACATAATTATAAGTATTTTATTTATTAAATTAATTACATCAATAATTATTTGGCAGGTTAGCAATTATATTAGATTGTGAAATCAAGTAAATGTATCATTCGTGTCTTTGAGGGTAATCTTTTTTTCAACAATGTTTTCAAGTTTTAAAGTTAGATTTTATTTACGATTTTTATATTGAAATTCAAAAGTTGGAAATTCATTGAATCTTGATTATTGTTATGTCTTGGTTTTGTAGATTTGGAGTTCTTTGCATGCGAGTTTTGCCGAGGGAGATAATATTTCATGTTTTTGTCATTAGTAATCATGCAACTCTCGTTACTTCTCGAGCGTCGAACATTAGTGATGAAAAAGCAGAGTCATAGGTCGACACCTCAACAAGCAGCAACTGTAGCAAACTGTTATTAAACTAATTAATGTTGTCGCAAGCATGTCAGTGTTTACATATCTATACGGATGTTTAATTTCTTTATTTGATAAAGTGCATGAAATCTCAATCGGTTTAGTGTTGAGTCGACTAGCTAAGTTTTTATTTTATGTGTTTCTAATTATTTTTTATTGCAATAACTATAGAACGAAGATCCATTAAATCAAATCATGCATGCCTTGTGTTAATTGAATGTGGTATTTTTACAGTACCAAAACATATAACAAGGCGGTCATCACAAGCTTTGTAATACTTGTAGTTTCTATGTAATGACATTTATTGTGTACGAAGTTTTTTCATACCTGTGCGAGTGGATTTGTACCGTCCCATTTTTTCCTTGCTCAATTTCTTTTTTCTTTTTTTTTGTAAACACATATACTAACTTTTAACAATTTAAGGTAAAACTTATCAATTTGAAATCCTTGAGATAAAATACAGCGGAAGACTTTTATTTAACTTCATCAAAACCAATTATATTCATAATAAGTAACCCAAAACATACTTGTACTTTAACATTAGAACCAACTTATTACAAAACAGTTATAAACTAAATATAATATTATACATTAGTTTTCAAACAAAACATTTCAATTTACATGGGTCGCCCACGGGTCAAAATTGCACTAACAGCCGCAAACTTCCGCAATGGACGAACTTCACCACCTCAAGCATTTATCCCTACATTACAAAGCTTAGCTAATGAGCCTAACGCTCAGTAAGTTAATCCATGATAATAAAACATTTATGAGGCCTTTATGCATATGCTGCTTTATAAAAACAATGCAGTTTCAGTATCTTTCATTTCATTTCTTTTCTTTCACTTAACAGTCCAACTAATGTGGGTAATACTGTTTTGGGGAGAGTAGGCATCATTTGGTCCAACCTCTTGGGACAGCCAAACTCAAACCCCGCCCAACATATAACTATTTACGTACATTTCGTTCATTTCATTTCTTTCATTATTTGATCGTTGAAGGTACCACGGGAGAGAGTAGACACCATTTGGCCTCCCTCGAGGCAGTCTAACTCGAGCTCCTCCCTCAACGACCCGTCGCATATTATCATAAAAATCATGCATCCAAATCATTTTCATATTTTTCTTAAAACCATGATGCACGAACAATTAAAATGCATGAACATGTTAACATGCAATAAAATATACAATTCAAACATTACAAGCATTCTAAACATGTATCTTTATTCTAATACAAAAAATCAATCAATCATCAAACATGGCACACAAACATATCCTCAAATAAATTGAGGTCTGTGTATTGTGCACTACACCCCAAACAATTCAGCATATTCCAAAATCATAAAATCATAATCTTTGTAATGTAGTCCCCTTAGGGCCAATGACATGCAACATTAACTTATCTTAGCTGTTTTCTTGATTCAATCCACTTTAGTCCCTTTTTAATCCAATAAATGACCTAAACATATAAATCATATAAGAATCAGAAACTGCATAAAGTCTTAACTTTCTATTCAAACTTCAATTGACTATAACTTCCTCGATAATTATCTATTTCTGATGATTAAGGTGTCAAATCGTTCTTTAATGAGTCTACTATAACTTCTTAGAAGACATCAAATTCACAAAACTAACGCATGTCGACTTATGTGGACAAAACAGAGGGCATTCACTGTTTGAACCACGAATCGGTCGACCCATGTCGACAAAACAGAGACCGTGTGTTTTTAATTTGAGAATCGGTCGACCCAACCTATAAGGGGTCGATCCCCAATTTTTGTACACTAACTTCCAACGTCCATAACTTTCTCTACAAAGCTTCAAATTGAGTGATTCAAACGGCTATAGACCACTCTAAGAATCTACTTTAACTCTTATGAAGGAAACAAACTCCAATTCGCATCACATATTGACCGAATCACAAAAACCCTAACCTTGCACACAATCAACTGATTTCTTAACAATCTACATGAAATCCTTCATTTTTATCCATCAATTCAACCAATACCATCACATTATCCTTACTGAACTTAAAAGAAACTCAGAGATTAGAATAATACCTTGAACTTCAGTTTCCACAAAAGCTTTAGAGTTTTCTACCTCACCTCTCTTGAGATAACTCACTTCCTTACTCTTTTCTCTCACAAAATCTCTTTTCTTTCTCAATCTCACTATCCCTTGATCAAGACGTGAGAGCTCAGAGAAAAATAGGGAGAAGAAATCGTGCTAGAAGGAAAATGGCAGACCATGCCTTCTTATCTTCTTAATTAAACAAAAATCAACATTTCCTTTAAGTCCACCAATGAAAACTCTACATGTTTTGGTTGACTTTCCAACTCAAATTGGGGAAGGAGTTGTTTGTGTCGACCACTCGATCTTGGCGTCGACCGAATGTGTTCCCGAGAATGACTTGTGTCGACCCCTCTTAAATTCTGGGGTTGACCTAAAGTATTCAATTGTGTCGACCCCTCCTAAATCCTGGGGTCGACCTAAAGTATATATTGTGTCGACCCCTCCTCGATCCTGGGGTCGACCGAAAGTATTTCGGATGGTCTATTGTGTCGACCCCTCCTTGATCCTGGGGTCGACCGATAAACAAGGTGTCGACCGCTAATCCATAGCGATCGACCGGTAAACAAAGTGTCGACCGCTAATTCATAGTGGTCGACTGGAAATCAATTATTGCCTTCATCACATTCAACCTACTAATTCACCAATATCCAAAATACCTTAACACTCTAATATTTAAGCGACATTCATAAAAATAATCTTAAACGCTTTCATCTTAAAATCACAAAATTCATAAAATAACTGAGGGTTGTTACATTCTACCCTCCTTAACAAAATTTTGTCCTCAAAATTTAGATGTCAAAAAGTTCCGGATACTTCTTCATCATGTTTTGTTGCCTTTCCCACGTGGCTTCCTCTATAGTATGGTTTCTCCATAGGACTTTGACCAAAGGGATTTGTTTGTTTCTCAATTCTTTTGTTTTTGAATCCAAGATCCTTACCGGTTTTTCTTCATATGTCAAAGTAGGCTCGATGTCAATACTTCTATCTTCAATCACATGAGTAGTATCACGTACACATTTCCTTAACATTGAAATGTGAAAAACGTTGTGGATTCCAGCCATAGATGATGGCAATTTCAACATGTAAGTTGTTTTGCCTAACTTCTTTATAATAGGGAAAGGTCCAATAAATCGTGGAATAAGCTTTCCCTTTTTTCCAAACCGCATTACTCCCTTAAAAGGCGAAATCTTTAAGAATACCTCATCGCCTTCCTCAAATTCTAGCTCTCTTCGCCTTTGATCTGCATAATGTTTCTGTCGATTTTGAGCTATTTTGATTCTTTCTCGAATAATTTTCACTTGATCTGCGATTTGTTGTAAAATTTCTGGACCATACAACTTTGCTTCTCCAACTTCATCCTAATACAATGGAGATCGACATTTTCGCCCATACAATGCCTCATACGGGGCCATACCAATTGTTGATTGGTAGCTATTATTATATGCAAACTCCACTAATGGTAACATCTTACTCCATGTAGTTTGAAAATCCAACACACATGCTCGTAACATATATTCCAATATTTGAATTGTTCTTTCGGTTTGACCATCAGTTTGGGGATGAAAAGTCGTGCTAAAAGTCTATGTAGTCCACATTGCCTTATGTAAACTTTTCCAAAATTTTGAAGTAAATCTTGGATCACGATTTGATACTATCGATGCTGGAATTCCATGCAGTCTTATAATCTCTTGAACATATAATTCAGCATACTGATCCATAGAAAAATTCATTCTGACAGGTAAGAAATTGGCTGACTTTGTTAATCTATCAACAATCACCCAATTAGCATCATGCCCCTTTGTTGTTTTCGGTAATCCCACAACAAAGTCCATTGTTATATGCTCTCATTTCCATTCCGGGATTGGTAAAGACTGAAGCGTTCCTGCAGGCCTTTGATGTTCAGCTTTAACTTCTTGACACGTGACACAAAATTCCACATGTTTTGCTACGTCCTCCTTCATATTCAGCCACCAAAAGTGCTGTTTTAAATCTCGATACATTATAGTGCTTCCCGGATGCACCGTAAATGTAGAAGAATGGGCTTCCGATAATATTTTCTTCCGTAATTCTTGCCTTTTCGGAATATACCATCTATCTTTAAACTTCAGAACACCATCATTCGAACACTTAACATCAGAAGAATTTTGGCTTTTTGCCCAATTTATATCGTTTATATTTTGGATCTTCCAATTGAGCTTCTTTGATTTCATCCATAAGAGTTGGCTTCAAAGATAAAGTTGCAAGCATACAACTCAAATTTGACACTACTTCTAAGCCAGACTTTTGAATTTCAGATTGAAGCGTTATAGACATTGCCAATTGGACTGGTATGAACTTCTTACTCAATGCATCAGCTACCACATTAGCTTTGTCGGGGTGGTATTTGATTTCAAACTCATAATCTTTTACGAATTCGAGTCATCTTCGTTGCCTCATATTCAGGTCTTTTTGGGTGAATAAATACTTCAAACTCTTATGGTCTGAAAATATCTCGCATTGTTGCCCATATAAATAATGCCTCCATATTTTTAATGCGAAAACAACTGCAGCTAATTCTAAATCATGAGTAGGATAATTTTGCTCGTACCCTTTTAATTGCCTTGATGCGTAAGAGATCATTTTTCCTTCTTGCATCAATATGCAACCTAATCCAATTTTAGAAGCATCACAAAAAATTGTGAATTTACCGTCCTCAGTTGGAATTGTCAAAATTGGGGCTGATGTCAATTTTTGTTTCAAGTTCTGGAAACTTCTATCACATTCACCTGACCACCAAAACTTTATGTTTTTCTTCGTTAATCGGGTTACTATCTTTGTAAATCCTTCAATGAACCTTCGATAATATCCAGCTAACCCAAGAAAACTACGTACCTCATTAATATTCCTTGGTTGTGGCCAGTCCATCACTGCTTGGACTTTTGATGGATCAACAGAAATACCGTCCTTGGATACTACATGTCCAAGAAAGTTAACTCTATCAAGCCAGAATTCACATTTAGAAAACTTAGCATATAAGATATGTCGTCTTAAAGTTGATAATACTGCCTTTAGATGTTCCATATGCTCTTCCTCTGTTTGAGAATATATGAGAATATCGTCGATAAACACAATTATGAATTTATCTAGATACTCTTGGAATACGCGATTCATTAGATCCATAAAGGCAGCAGGAGCATTAGTCAATCCAAAAGACATCACCAAAAACTCGTAATGTCCATATCGAGTTCTAAATGCTGTTTTCGGGACATCTTCCGCTTTGACCTTCAATTGATAGTATCCTGATCTTAGATCGATCTTTGAGAACACCTGTGCACCTTGGAGTTGGTCAAATAAATCATCAATCCTTGGAAGTGGATACTTGTTCTTGATCGTTAATTTATTTAATTATTTGTAGTCAATACACATTCTCAGTGATTCATCTTTCTTCTTAACAAATAACACTGGAGCTCCACATGGCGAGAAACTTGGACGTATAAAGCCCTTGTGTACTAACTCCTCCAATTGTGCCTTCAATTCTTTTAATTCTACAGACGTCATTCTATATGGATTCTTTGATACTGGTTCTGCTCCTGGATATATATCAATTACAAACTCAATTTATCGATCTGGGGGTAGTCCTAGTAAATCATCTAAAAATACATTTGAGAAGTTTTTCACCACCGGAATATCTTGTAATTTTGCACTACATTGCATTCGAGTATCAATTATGCTTGCTAAGAACCCAAAACAACCGCTTCTCAATAATTGTTGGGCTTTAATAGATGATATGATAGGTGTTCTGTTGGTAATTTTCATTGCTTGAAAAGAATACCATTCAGCTTTCAGAGGCTGGAAACATATTGTTTTGGCTCTACAATTAATTGTTGCAAAATGCTGAAATAACCAGTTCATTCCCAATATAATATCATACCCTTTCATATCCATAATTATAAAATCAGCTTGTAAGTTTCTACCATATACCGAAATAATACAATCCAGCATGACATAATTCAGGTGTAATTGCTCTCCAGATGACAACATTACATCATAAACGTGTTCAGCTACCACCGGTGAACATTTCATTTTAACCATGAATGTAGATGACATGAATGAATGAGAGGCACCAGAATCTATCAATGTATAAGTAGTAACGCCATTAACTAAAATAGTACGTGACACCACCACATGTTGTTCTTCATTATCAGATTCGATAAGTGCAAAAACCCTTGGTGCCACCTTTATTTGATCTTTGTTCACTTTTGGACAATCTCTTACAATATGACATATCTCCTTGCATTTGAAACACCTACCAGTCCCCAACTATGCATTCTCAAAAATGTTGTTTCTGGCACTTCGGACATTCTTCAGCTTGAGAAAACCCTTGCACACGTTTTCCTTTCCCTTGCTCAATCTTTCCGTCATTGGGTCGTTTTGCGCCTTTTGATTGCTGGAATGCCTGATTTGGTTGATGCTGCACTTCTTTAAAAAATTTCCTCAGAGACTCCCTCTCCCTTTGGAATTTTATTTCAGCCTCTTCCACTTCTAGGGCTTTTGTCACCACCATTGAATAAGGCACATTTTTCGTTCCAGAGATCTTTACTCCTCTATATATTTTGACTTTCAGCCCTTGAATGAATTGATGTACCTTGAGTTCGTCAGTGGCCACCATTGTGTGGAGAAAACGAGATAATGCTTCAAATTTCCGTATGTACTCCGATACGGATCCAAATTGGCGTAATTGAACAAATTCCACCAACTTACTTGTTCGAACTGCATGGTTGAAATATTTGTCGTAAAAGATCTCCTTAAATTTGTTCCATGACATTTCTTTCACATTTGCAGTTGCTTTAATAGTGTCCCACCAGTAACGTGCATCCTTTGACAGCATAAAGACTGCACAATTAATTTTCTCATCTTCCTCAATCTTGGCATAATCATACATATCTTCAATTGTTCGGATACTCTCTTCAACACAAGTTGGATCTGTTGCCTGTCCATCAAAGTTAGGTGGATGAAGTCATCGAAATCTTTCACAACTTAACTCTCCAGCAACATTCAAACGAAAACCTCCTTGTTCTTCCTTTGCAATGTATCGTTCTAATTGCTGAAACTGACGATCCACTATATCAGATAGTTTTTTAATTGCATCATCTCTGCCTTCCATTTCCCTTCTTTGTCCTCTCGGCATATTGAACTAAGCCTTAACAATTTAGCAACCTATAAATACAAACAATAATATAATCATTAATAAACTTACAGTGTATGAAGTATCTCCATGTGAAGGTTTGTGTTGTTAGTCGTTCTAATTGCTGAAACTAACGATCCATTATATCAGATAGTTTTTTAATTGCATCATCTCTGCCTTCCATTTCCCTTGTTTGTCCTCGCGGCATATTGAACTAAGCCTTAACAATTTAGCAACCTATAAATACAAACAATAATATAATCATTAATAAACTTACAGTGTATGAAGTATCTCCATGTGAAGGTTTGTGCTGTTAGGCAGTCTGCAGAAATGATTTTAAAACCCGGTGCGCTCTGATACCATATTGTAACATCACATTTTTTCCTTGCTCAATTTTTTTTTTGTAAACACATATACTAACTTTTAACAATTTAAGGTAAAATTTATCAATTTGAAATCCTTGAGATAAAATACAGCGGAAGACTTTTATTTAACTTCATCAAAACCAATTATATTCATAATAAGTAACCCAAAACATACTTGTACTTTAACATTAGAACAAACTTATTACAAAACAGTTATAAACTAAATATAATATTATACATTAGTTTTCAAACAAAACATTTCCATTTATATGGGTCGCCCACCAGTCAAAATTGCACTAACAGCCGCAAACTTCCGCAATGGACGAACTTCACCACCTCAAGCATTTATCCCTACATTACAAAGCTTAGCTAATGAGCCTAACGCTCAGTAAGTTAATCCATGATAATAAAACATTTATGAGGCCTTTATGCATATGCTGCTTTATAAAAACAATGCAGTTTCAGTATCTTTCATTTCATTTCTTTTCTTTCACTTAACAGTCCAGCTAATGTGGGTAATACCGTCTAGGGGAGAGTAGGCACCATTTGGTCCAACCTCTTGGGACAGCCAAACTCAAACCCCGCCCAACATATAACTATTTACGTACATTTCGTTCATTTCATTTCTTTAATTATTTGATCGTTGAAGGTACCATGGGAGAGAGTAGACACCATTTGGCCTCCCTCGAGGCAGTCTAACTCGAGCTCCTCCCTTAACGACCCGTCGCATATTATCATAAAAATCATGCATGCAAATCATTTTCATATTTTTCTTAAAACCATGATGCACGAACAATTAAAATGCATGAACATGTTAACATGCAATAAAATATACAATTCAAACATTACAAGCATTCTAAACATGTATCTTTATTCTAATACAAAAAATCAATCAATCATCAAACATGGCACACAAACATATCCTCAAATAAATTGAGGTCTGTGTATTGTGCACTACACCCCAAACAATTCAGCATATTCCAAAATCATAAAATCCTAATCTTTGTAATGTAGTCCCCTTAGGGCCAATGACATGCAACATTAACTTATCTTAGCTGTTTTCTTGATTCAATCCACTTTAGTCCCTTTTTAATCCAATAAATGACCTAAACATATAAATCATATAAGAATCAGAAACTGCATAAAGTCTTAACTTTCTATTCAAACTTCAATTAACTATAACTTCCTCGATAATTATCTATTTCTGATGATTAAGGTGTCAAATCGTTCTTTAATGAGTCTACTATAACTTCTTAGAAGACATCAAATTCACAAAACTAACGCATGTCGACTTATGTGGACAAAACAGAGGGCATTCACTGTTTGAACCACGAATCGGTCGACCCATGTCGACGAAACAGAGACCGTGTGTTTTTAATTTGAGAATCGGTCGACCCAACCTATATGTGGTCGACCGCAGCTCTCCCCAATTTCTGTACACTAACTTGCGACGTCCATAATTTTCTCTACAAAGCTTCAAATTAAGTGATTCAAATGGCTATAGACCACTCTAAGAATCTACTTTAACTCTTATGAAAGAAACAAACTCCAATTCGCATCACATATTGACCGGATCACAAAAACCCTAACCTTGCACACAATCAACTGATTTCTTAACATTCTACATGAAATCCTTCATTTTTATCCATCAATTCAACCAATACCATCACATTATCCTTACTGAACTTAAAAGAAACTCAGAGGTTAGAATAATACCTTGAACTTCAGTTTCCACAAAAGCTTTAGAGTTTTGCTACGTCCTCCTTCATATTCAGCCACCAAAAGTGTTGTTTTAAATCCCGATACATTTTAGTGCTTCCCGGATGCACCGTAAATGTAGAAGAATGGGCTTCCGATAATATTTTCTTCCGTAATTCTTGATTTTTTGGAATATACCATCTATCTTTAAACTTCAGAACACCATCATTCGAACACTTAACGTCAGAAGAATTTTGGCTTTTTGCCCAATTTATATCGTTTATATTTTGGATCTTCCAATTGAGCTTCTTTGATTTCATCCATAAGAGTTGGCTTCAAAGATAATGTTGCAAGCATACAACTCAAATTTGACACTACTTCTAAGCCAGACTTTTGAATTTCAGATTGAAGCGTTATAGACATTGCCAATTGGACTGGTATGAACTTCCTACTCAATGCATCAGCTACCACATTAGCTTTTCCGGGGTGGTATTTGATTTCAAACTCATAATCTTTTACGAATTCGAGCCATCTTCGTTGCCTCATATTCAGGTCTTTTTGGGTGAATAAATACTTCAAACTCTTATGGTCTGAAAATATCTCGCATTGTTGCCCATATAAATATTGCCTCCATATTTTTAATGCGAAAACAACTGCAGCTAATTCTAAATCATGAGTAGGATAATTTTGCTCGTACCCTTTTAATTGCCTTGATGCGTAAGAGATCACTTTTCCTTCTTGGATCAATATGCAACCTAATCCAATTTTAGAAGCATCACAATAAATTGTGACTTTATTGTCCTCAGTTGGAATTGTCAAAATTGGGGCTGATGTCAATTTTTGTTTCAAGTTCTGGAAACTTCTATCACATTCACCTGACCACCAAAACTTTATGTTTTTCTTCGTTAATCGGTTCAAAGGGATTACTATCTTTGAAAATCCTTCAATGAACCTTCGATAATATCCAGCTAACCCAAGAAAACTACGTACCTCATTAATATTCCTTGGCTGTGGCCAGTCCATCACTGCTTGGACTTTTGATGGATCAACAGAAATACCGTCCTTGGATACTACATGTCCAAGAAAGTTAACTCTATCAAGCCAGAATTCACATTTAGAAAACTTAGCATATAAGATATGTCGTCTTAAAGTTGATAATACTGCCTTTAGATGTTTCATATGCTCTTCCTCTGTTTGAGAATGTATGAGAATATCGTCGATAAACACAATTATGAATTTATCTAGATACTCTTGGAATACGCGATTCATTAGATCCATAAAGGCAGTAGGAGCATTAGTCAATGCAAAAGACATCACCAAAAACTCGTAATGTCCATATCGAGTTCTAAATGCTGTTTTCGAGACATCTTCCGCTTTGACCTTCAATTGATAGTATCATGATCTTAGATCGATCTTTGAGAAGACCTGTGCACCTTGGAGTTGGTCAAATAAATCATCAATTCTTTCCTTTAATACCACCAATGAAAACTCTACATGTTTTGGTTGACTTTTCAACTCAAATTGGGGAAGGAGTTGTTTGTGTCGACAACTCGATCTTGGGGTCTACCGAATGTGTTCCCGAGAGTGACTTGTGTCGACCCCTCCTAAATCCTGGGGTCGACCTAAAGTATATATTGTGTCGACCCCTCGTCGATCCTGGGGTCGACCAAAAGTATTTCAGATGGTCTATTGTGTCGACCCCTCCTTGATCCTGGTCGACTACTAATCCATAGCGGTCGACCGGTAAACAAAGTGTCGACCGCTAATTCATAGTGGTCGACCGGAAATCAATTATTTCCTTAATCACATTCAACCTACTAATTCACCAATATCCAAAATATCTTAATACTCTAATATTTAAGCGACATTCATAAAAATAATCTTAAACGCTTTCATCTTAAAATCACAAAATTCATAAAATAAATGAGGGTTGTTACAGGATTAGTGTATAATTTTGATGAAATGAGAATCGTTGTGTGAATTTGTAGTAAAATAGGTAGGTGATGTTAAACTTAGGTTAGGCTGGTCGACAATTTGGTTTGTCGGTCAACCCTTCCATGCAGATGAAATTATGGGTCATTTTTTCATCCGCCAAAAAGTATATAGTTTGACACTTCCAAACCTAGTAAGTAATTTAGAAATTGTGCCGTCAACCTCGGAGACAGATCAATCGGGACTTCCCAAAGTTGGAAAAAGAAATGAAAAAAGATGTGGTCAACCCTTGAGATGAATTGTTTCTAGTGATTGCAAAGTTTGAGCATAAAGGTTCAATCAAACTTAGTAAGGATTAACACCTCCAGTGTCGACGATAATGGAGAAGCAATTGTGTTTAACGAATGAGGTATCTGTTGACCACTCTAGGTTGCGAAGTTGAAATTATAGAGAAGATCAATTAGCACTTCATGGATTAGTCGCCAATTTAAACAGTAAAAAAGGGAAAGTCATTTTTCTTGAGAGGTTAAAATGGATAGTTAAAGTAATAAAGGTGCACCATTTTTTAGCACGTGTGGAGGAAGAAAATGTTACAAAATAGGGTTAGGGTTTACGGTTTGTGAAGCTTGTGAAGTTTCAAAGTGCATTAAGCGAATGTATTAAGTTAAGCTAAGGACCTAAAGTAAGTAATGATGTCATGTTAGATTACACATTGTTTGGATAATTTGGATTGAACGTTTATTTTTCGTTTGTTTGGTTGATATGAATGTTTAAATGTCATATGATTGAATAATGGGATAGTACTAGGAATCTACGAAATTATCGTGCATAATTGTGGATGGTGAATTGTTGAATGCCATTCATCGTGATGCATCATGTTTTCATTTGTGTACCAAAAATGTATTCTTGTAATACATGTAACAAAAATGACATTTGATGAATGATGCTAATTTCATGTCTATGTGTAGTTGGAATAATGAATAAAGTGGATGAAATAAATATCGAAATGTATATTTGCCTGAAATGATAGTGAAATTTGGATTATAAATTTCATGTCTAATTTCATCTTGTTCACTAGAGACTATAAATATTAGATAAATTTGTTGTTGAGAATCAATCTATGTCCATTTATCTCATGGAAAAACACATCATCATTGAGAAATAGTAATGATTAGTAGATATCTTCAAGATGGAAGACAACCATCCCAATTTAATCATCGACGTCAAAAGGTAATTTGATTCTTTTTCACACTGTAATCTAAATGTTTTAAGTTGTTAATTTTTAAGCATGCTATATCAATTTAAACCACGTTAAATTTATTGTTTTTTGTTCTTGATTTATCGATGTTAATTGGTTTAATATTCACGCTAGAGAATTAGGTCATTCTTCTTCTAATTCTGCACATACCAACTTTGACTATCCGATTTCTAGCCAAAAATATTTTAATGCATTCATTCAAGTTACTTGGTGATGAGCTCTTGTTACAATTATGTGGCATTAAATTTGTGAAAGGCAAGATTATGGCCCAACTGCATTGATATTTGCCATGCAGATGCTACTGAACAAGATGTGTTTCTATTTATCAACAATATCTTTCGTTTCGTCCAATCCGAAGTATCTACTTTATTGGGTGGAATGCCTTGTGGGTTATCAACCCACTCTTAGTATTGGAATGGCTTCTTTACAAGGAAGAATTACTTGTTACAAGGAATAGTCCATAGCTTCCATTCAAGCAGTTTATGTGCTTACTACTGTATTATCAAGAGGATTAGTCGCCAAAGGTATCTAGCCAACAGTAGATACTTTAGATTTTTGCCGAGGAACTCTGCTGTACATCTTGCTGCTGCCAATAATTTACTTGATGGAAAGAAGATACTCTATTAACTTAAGATGAGGATACACCATTTGAGGTTTAAAGATAGAGATATTGGGAAGACTACATTTAGAATTAGATATGAACCTTATGAGTAGTTCTCGATACCCTTTGATCTTACAAATGACCACCAACATATATAGAGTTGTTTCTGGCTTAAGTTGTCTAATTTTATTGAAAATTTAAGATCAACCATGAAAATTGTTTCCAATTTTTCAGACGGAAAATGGCCCAATAAAAATAGGATCTGATGAGGACTAAAAACATATCATTTACTCAGTCTGATCATTATCTGCGTTTTAGCATTCCCATTAAAATAAATCTCAGATAGAATTGGGTATTGGGACCATACTTAGAGAATTTTATATTTTAGGTTAGGTTCTAGGCTCACCTAGTGCTGGCAAACGAGCGAGCCGGGTCGCCGGCTCGCTCGGCTTGCTCGGCACTGTAGCGGCTCGAGCAAAAGCTCGATCCGAGCCCGAGAGTGCAGCTCGTTCGAGTTGGCTCGTGGGCTCGGAAATACCGAGCCAACCGATCCGGCTCGAAAGCCAGCTCGAGAGCTGGCTCGGTTGGCTCGGACTACTTGTAGTGCGGTCGACACTTAGTATACACGCGGTCGACACTTAATGCATATGTAAATTTGGATGGCCGACCGCAAAATAAGGTGTCGACCGCTATACGTTCCAGAACGTTTTTAAGTGTCGACCGCTAATTAAATGTCGACCGCAATACGCATGATTGTTGTGAAAGTGTCGACCGCGTGGAAAAAAGAGTCGACCGGTAGTTGTAAAAAGGTCGACCGTTTTTATAAAGAGGGGCGACCGTTATAATGTAACGGCTATAACTTCCATATGCAACGGTAACGTAAGGTCGACCGTTTTAAAACTGAAGGTCGACCGCATGTAGCTGTTATGCGTGAATTCTATAAATTGTAGAGGTTAGCTGATAAATGTTTTACGTAAACTCCTTTGTGCAAATCACTCTATAGCCTTCAAGCATCGTTCTACTGCAATTAACAAGCAGCAACAAATCGGTGAACGGTATTAAGTAGATTTTTTGTTCAAAATAGTCATTATTTATTATGGATTCACCGTCGAAATACGTAGAATTTGAAACGTTTCCGTCTTCCGACGACGAGGTACAAGAAGTTGCACCTATGAAGCCGGCTTTTTCTGTCGGATTAACATACACATCTGAACAAGCATCCACGTCTGGCCCTCGAGTAAAGAAATCAAAAACGTCGGAAATACAGAAACATTTTCAAATAATATAAGTGAAAATAGGGCACAATAGAAAATAGGGCACAATGTAAATATTGTGCCAAACATTATGCTTATGAATCAACAACTAGCACAATGAATCGGCATTATAAAAAAAAAATCACGAGCAACTGCATATGAAAGATTGTATGCAATCTCAATTAAACGCTCTGGGAACCGGAAATTTTGTTTATTCACATGATAGAATGCGAGAAGATGCTGCAAAATTTGTGGCACAACGAGAGTTACCGCTCTCAATCTTTGATCACGAGGGAACCGTAGAATTTATACAACAATTCATTAATCCAAGTTTTAAGCGAATTCCTCGCAGTACATTGCGAGGCGCCATAATAAAATTGTATGAAAAAATGAAAATTGATTTACTTCTTTTATTTTCGCATGCGCTCACGATGTCTATATGTATTACTTCTGATTTGTGGAGTGCACCCAATGCACTTCACCGGCAGCCTCACCCACCGCTGCTCCACCTCCATCGGACGATACCCCTATGGAGTAGGTTCGTTCTTTTGTACTATTTTCGAACAATTAAACAACTTTTTGTAACATATTTTACTTTTTAATGGCACAATGAATGATTTCAGTGTTTCTATTTCGATTCGTACAATGCATGAGTATTAATTGTTAACTCTTTTGCGAATTGATTTCAAATTGGATGCTTTCAGTGTTTCTATTTCGATTCGTAAAAGACATGTTTCATGCTGTTGATTCTATGTTTCGAACTTTCGATGCTATTGTCTTCGAGTTTCTTTGAGATATTTATTCGATGGTATTCTTTTCGTGTTTCTTTTGCGTAATGGAGGCGATACATACAAATGGTATCATGCAAAATTTTTTTTGGCTTGAAGAAAACAATATGCATAAATTGGTCATTACATAATATCGAATAAGTTATACAACTTCAATATACGAAATTTTTTTTTTCTTGTTTGGCTCGGCTCATTTAGGCTCGACAGGCTCGACTGGCTTGGATCGGCTCGCTCATTTAGGCTCGAGGCTCGCGAGACGGCTCGAGCCAAATTTTTTTTAAAAAAGCTCGACAGAGCCGGCTCGAATAGGCTCGAAAGGCTCGGCTCGTTTGGCTCGTCAGGCTCGACGAGCCGGCCTTTCCCGGGCTCGAGCCGGCTCGATTGCCAGCACTAGGCTCACCCACACATCATGAACAATATGCTCAACACACTACATGAAAATTCTTGAAATAAAAATTAAATCCATAAGATTCAAAGTTTGATGGGATTGGCTACGAGATATATGGGAAAGGATTCTCTTGATTTGCAGCCGCACTAACTAAGCTAACTTGCAAAGGTGAAAAAAGATGGATTGGAATGAAGTGTTGGTGATATCTCCACTATCTTTAGTGCTCTAGAAAGTTGATATCTCCACCTAACCTTATTATTCTCAAAAAGGAGAGGCCTCAATCTGCCGTGTGATGCTTTATTGCAAGGGTGGCCTATGTCCCTGCGGAAAATGATCAAGTAGATTTACCACTCGTTAATGCAGCTTCGTAAGACTGGCGAAAACTTATCGCTCTCTGGATCTTTAAATCTTTGGAAATGCTTTGAGCGGTAGACACTTCATCTTGGAGGTTTACAATTAGAGCTCTCTATAATTCCATTTTGTCAAAATATGCATGAGAGTTCAACCTATGTTTATGGGCTATTGACACTTCAAGCGTATATTCCAATTTTTAATGTTTTAAATTGCTATAGATTTTATATTCTTAATTTAAAAAACTTAAAAATAAGTATTTAATATATTAAATACTTTTCTTAAAGGGTTTCCAATGATAAAAACTAGGGTAAAAAAAAAAACCCTCGCAAGAGGTGACTTACCCAAATTACCGATATGCAGCCCCTCCTTAAGGGGAGGCGAGGAAACTTGATACAATCAAAACATTTCATGCTTTGACTAATGAAACTTTAATTGTAATAAGTTTCCATCAAGAATCAAGAATATTGCACGCGAAAGCAAAATCGAGAGATCTAGATTTTAGGAAGAGAAGTGAGAATTCAATGACAAAGCTATAGGAGGATACTACAAAGAATTGATGAGACAACATATCGGAGATCAAAAGCAAGATTGTTTTGTGTATGATTCCGGAGTATTGATGGTAGATTTATTCAAATGAGAATGAAATGATGTGATTTGAGATGCATAGAATTCAAGCCCGAAAGCTCAAACTCATTACAAAGCAATGTATGATCAATAAAGATATTTTTAATTATTTCTTTTAATTTAGTTTTATTTTTTAAATTTTGAAATTTTCCTTTTCTCAAACTTTTTTATTAAACTCTTGATTTAATAACTTTGGTTATGTCGATAATGTTTGATTGAGACCAAATTCATATTACTTCCTTTGAAGGTGTTCATGTTTTTTCTAATTATGTGTTGTTAAGGGTCTTGACTTTAATTTACTCGTAGTTTCCTTTATTCTCTATTTCAGGCTCATCAAGCTTTACTCGAGTCTCTAAACACATGAAATTGGAAGTCCCAATTTTGCTACTTCTTCGTGCGCTATTGTCGTGGTAACATGCATGCTGTTCTATGACTCACATGTGATTTAACTTAGTTAAGTTTAAAAATACAAGCTATAACACTATATCTGTCTATAAAACTATATTCTTTATTATCATTTCCACTCAATGTTATGGTTCTTGGCTGCATATCAGTGTAAAAAAAAAGACATCTAAAACACATTTTATGTACGAACCGGATGTCCGTGTTGCTTTAAAACACAAAACAAAATGTGCATTAATCTACGTAACAAATATATGATGTTATTTTGAGATAACATCTCATCTATTATTGTCATTACGGAATAAATGAATAGCTCAGAAGAAAGTTGAGAGCCAAATGAGATGCCAAGAAAACGCAGCAAAACGAAGAAGACATTATAAGTCCAACATTTACGTCGTATAACAAATGGATATGGAGGACACGACATTCTACTTTGTTTGCCTCGTCTGCCTCCTCGCTGCTCTCAAGCTTTTCCTTAAAACCAGTAGCCATGGAAGAAAGCTGCCCCCTGGCCCGTCTTCTCTCCCGGTGATCGGCCACCTCCATCTCATGAAACATCCTGCTCACAAAACATTTCTTAAGCTCTCAGCCAAGTATGGTCCTGTAAAGACCCGAAATTTTAATTCCCAGATTTCAAGGAAAATTTTTCGCGAAGTTTGACTAATCAAT
>QAOC01050958.1:0-19337 GCA_003255005.1 Begonia fuchsioides | reverse complement strand
CTTTTTCCAGCTATGCCTATAATCGACATTGTATCATGTATATCGATTATTTAGCATCATTCAATCGTGTTGAAAAAAATGTTTCTCTGATTTCATGTTGTCGGCGTTCATAGACATTTCTCAGCAGAACACTTCAAAAGATGTAATTTATTTCAAGAAGAAAAAAAATGATCACCTCGAGCTCAAAAGATTTCTCGTTCAACTGTTCCACAAGTTCTGCAATTTTCTGCAGATTTGAACCAGAAACACAACTTGGATTTGTGTAAAAAATAAAGAAGTATTATATTCGCAGAAAATATTAAAAATTAAAAAGCTATACCGATGGCATTTCCGTATGCAAAGCATCGGCAATTTGTTTCTCCAACAAGGCTATCTGGTCATTTTTGGACTTGATTTTGACATTTAATCTTTTCATCTCCAGCTTAATACAAACAAAAACACCTCATGGGTGAAGGATCTCTAAAAATCTTAGATAATGACATCAAGCAAGCCATGAAGATAAACTCATACCTGAATCTGGTCCTTTTGGGGCTTGCCAACAGCCTCCTCAGTCAAGCTCTTCAAAGCACTCGAATGAAGCACCACCTCTCCAAACAGAATCTTTTGTTGTTCTCTCAGAAGATCAACCTGATCAATTGATTTTATGCTAGCCTGGAAGAAAATGAATGCATAGATTGAGCGGATGGATAATTAACCAAAAAAGATGAATAACAGACATCATGACAAAGAACAAAAGATTTCAGAGAAAAATGAAGCAATTAATAACTGACATGGCTAGAGTTATGTGATGCAATGCATGGCAGGGTATACGTGAAAGGAACTTTCCTTTCAAGAGTCATAAAGAAATTCTATAAAATTGCTGAATTGGGTACTAGGTACCCATTACTTGAAGACTAGGACATGCCTTCTCTCACTGCAATTTTTAAGTAAAGAAATTGATACTAGAAGAAACATAAATAATTCAAGAAGGAAGAATGGACCACTTGGCTATAAATTTTTGAGTCATTTTTTCGTTCAACAAAGAAGAAAGGAATTCATAATTAGAATAATGCTACGTTTACCTTATTAACATATTTTTTTACTGTACAAGTTGACATGTCGAGTTGTGTTTGGTTTAATTAAAATGTATTTAATGTATTTACACTTAAAATAATTATTTAATATTTATTAGATCAATTACAACTTGACATGTTAGCGTGCACAATAAAAAAGTTTGCTAAGAAGGTAGACATATCAGTACCCTTTAAAATAATAGCGAGCAAGAGCAAAAAAAACTAGTTGTTTGTCCCTAGCTTTCCAAAATTGTAAGGAAATAATATGGTTTATCATTCTACCTCATGGCTATCAAAAACCCAAACCCAAAGTTAAATTGGCACGCGTGCAATATAACCACGGGAAAATAACACGCAATCAATCACATACCAAAGGGGTTTCTTCGCCCAAGAAACTACTATCAGGGACTTCTCTCCCTTCTATAGCTTCAGACATGATATCCGCAGATGGAGAGCCTTCAGTTAGAAGTGACGTCGAAATTCTAGATTCTGTAGGATGATTACACTGATCTTGGGGTGTTGAAGGTGTGCTAACAGACTTCACTCCGCTTGACTTGTCACTAGGACTTGTCACGGCCCCCACACCACTTTCTCGTTTCTTCAAAAGTTGGTGACAAAAACAGAAGACACAAAAAGTCATTTTTATAAGAAGTATACACTAAAATTTAAAAAAAAAACAATTAAAAGCATGCTTCTTTGAACATACCCGCGGCTTCAACCAGTTTAGCAGACCATGTTTCTTTGCTTTTTTCTCCTTAGTTGAATCATCATTCGGTTCATCATTCGCCTCCACAGACACATATGGGTCAATATTTTCATCATCTAAGACTAGGTCGCGCCTTTTGTAGGGAAGGTAGGCAAGCTGCACAGTTACGAACTATAAAAGTCAGTTGAAATAGAAAAATGATCAAGTAATCAAACAAAGATTTGTATACTAACTCAGAGTTATGCTAATAAATGAATAGGCATAATTAATTACTTGTTAATAGTAATAAAAAAATACTTCAAATACCAAATGAAGAACAGAGAAACACATAAAGCAGGGATTCAAATAAATGAAGTCATACTTCCTCCTCCCCAAAAGAATGTCTTCTCCTTGGACCTGGTCTGTGGGAAAACCGTGATGATTGTGATGTTTTTGTCGACACTAAAATCAACTTTGTCAAACGTTGAATTCTTCCCAGCAATGCAGCTTTTGCTTCTTCTTCTTCTTCAAGTCTTGATTGTAACTTGATTTTTCCGTCTTCTAACTTCTCATACGCCATGAAATTTATTTGTTCATACATGACCAATAGAAAGGAGAAAAGATCATTAGAACTCATACTTTATCTGATGGAATCTTCCTAAAAGATTAAAGGTAATGTAATTAACTATCAACATCAAGTGATGCAAATTTCCAGTTCTTTGCACAAGGGTTTTAAGAACTAAAGTTCATACATTGAGTAAGAAGGTTAAGGCATTTTTGAGTCATCAAACAAATTATTGAAATTTTGAGAGTTAAAAACATTAAAAACTGAAGATGTGGTGATAACAGATTATCCATATTTAAGCACCCATTAAAATTCGCCAAGTATTCTCTCCAATTAGTATAAAATGCAAACATTACAAGAAAAAATTCACATCTTTTTCATTTCAAAAACTAATACTTCCATGACCATACCCGTATCTTCATGTTAATATTTTAGTTTTATATACAGGACAGTATCAAAGGTCAAGAAGAGCTAGTAGATAAATTTCATTGGTTAATCATTAACGGTAATAGAACATGAAAACCCCTATACTTCAACAAAAAACGATGTCCTAAAAACAGGAGCAAATTTTATACTATACAATAAATTTTACCTTTTGTTTCAAGAGAACAATGTAATTTTCTCCATAATCCATCTGTTTAGGAACAGCCACAATACCCTTCTTTATCTGTTCCAACTCTTCTTTTAGACTTCGGATCTCATTTTGATATTTCTTGATAAGTGATTTCTCATCAATAATCTGAAAATTGAAGATTTTGCAAGACTGATTAACTGTTCTGATACTGAAATATTAGAATTTTCATAAAAAAACATGTTGAAAACTTACGTTGTTTTGTGCTGCTAGAATTTCGATGTGTTTTGCCCGATGTGCAAATTTTAAAGTATTATGTGTCTCTTCCGAACAGCTCGATGATGGAGTCACGGTACAAATAAGCTGTGATTTCAGAAAATTGAAAATACAGTAAAAGAACCTTCCATTTGAATCAAGTGTGATTAAGATACTGTCTATCATAATAACAAGCATAACCATAGAACACATCTAAAAAGCCTTACAGAAATACGACCATGACCACTGAGGGAAGACTGCAGGAGTCTGGTAAGTTTTGAATCTCTATAAGGAATATGAGTAGTCCTCCCATCTGTCAATTTTGATATTACCTGAAAGATGATAAATTATTAAAGATTAGGTTGAAGTAAAAAATCATAAGGACGAAGTCATCAATACAAACACAACACATAATGTTCTCTATGATGCATAGATGAGGTCTTCCTATTGAATTCAGATAATATCATGATATATTGAGTAGCTATCGAGTTCAATAGAAGAATGTGAGAGTCGAGAATTCCTCCCAGAATTAAGTAATCGAGTTGTCAGTATGTTTTTCACTACATTCGTGTTAGGAAGATTGATTTTGGACCGAAGGTAACTTTTTTTGCCTCCCTAATATGGCCAATGCTTCAAGCTTAAAGTGAAGGTTTTTTAATCTATTAATTCAAGTGAAATACAAAAAATGAAGAAAATTAAAGCATTGGGTGAGAGAAAGAGGAAATATATTTCACTGTTTTACACTTAAAATGATTCTTCCATGAGAACATAGTTGAAGAAGCTGAAGGCTTTTTCAGAATTTGGTAGGTATTTCAAATATTATTGGTGGCTGATGGAGTTGCCATTCTTTCTTTAATTAAACATTATCAGTGGTCATGATTGGATTTGGATCCTTCTTCAATGTCTTGGACTTATAATCTGATGTTTTTTATCTTCAATTAAAATTAATGAATGATGGAAAGAGCGGAGTTTTAAAACAACGAGAAATAACATATACAATATACAAGAGATGATGCTACCAAATTCTACATTGGTAAAAACAACAGGTTATGCATAAAGTATATGTATAACATATAGTCGAAACTGGCTCTCTAACTTATCTCTTTGGACCTGAATCCTTATTGTTTACAAGAAAGCATATTCATCTCCTCTTTAAAAAACAAGAAATCTAGTGCTATAAAGAGCCTTATACCTTAAATTTGGTAACAAAAAATAGTTATTTAAGAAAATTATGCAGTCACTCTATGACCCCATTTTAACTATACTAATCTGACAAACCTTCCGTAATTTTGATATTTTTGTACTATATTAGTATAAATGTATGTTTGTGTGCGTATGAGTATTGCTGTTCTCCTTTCTCGAATGTAACTTCTAAAAGTTTCCTGGCATGATACTGTGCTTCACCAACACTAAGAGCAACAAACACACCAGTATAAAAAAATAATTTTCACATTCCAAGATCGTATGATAAGCTGAGCCTTTTTTTGCTTTGTAATAAAGTTTAAATGAAGAACCATAAGTGTTTGCAAATCATACTGAGCAACTGATCAAAGACTCACTTTAGATATAAATCAGACAAGAAAAAGTATGAAGCCTCACAGTTCCAAGTGTTAGGAGACTTTTGTTGATATAGGATCCTTCTTTTCGCCTTATGCCAGTAGTTTCAGCTTTTGAACTCTCTGAACCCGCCAGATCAATGAGGTTCTGCGGATATAAGTAAACAGATAAAAGTGTTACAAAAACCGCAGATGCTTGGTAGACCACTTCAAAACATCATCGTGTGTCATATAACTTAAGATGCACATTACAATGATCACGTGCTCTAAAGTTTTTTGTATTACCAATACTGAGAGGTTCACGGCTCCTTCATTATATTCTCCACAAGGACTACTCTCTATTGTCTGTTGACGAGAAGCAAGAAAGAAAGCATGATAAAAAAATTAATGAATATATTATAAAGTATTTGACAATGAACTCCGATTTTCAAATTATTTGAAAAACAGTGAGAAGCAGAAGATAGAAGTTTCAAAAATTCCTAAGAAACTAGAGAAAGCTTACTCAGGAAACCATCAAAAATCTGATAAATATGCAAATACATGCTGACATCACAACAATATTTTTTTTCTGTAGAGAAAACCAGCGACCAGCTTGAAAAGTGGTTAAGGTCAACAAAATATGATGGAAAAATTTACCAACGTAAAGATTGTATGGCTTCTGCTGCTTTGTAAATTGAAATTTGTTGACCCAACATGCCTGTGCTCTATCGGAAACAAACAAAATATTAGAGAGATACGCAAAAGAGCAGTTATGATTAACACTGCAATACAAAGTGAAATGGCACACAACTTTTTTTAACAGTTTATCCACTTGTGCTTGAAACTAAAACATATTTTGCAACTACAGCTTCAGTAAGAAAATATAAACTGATATTTGTCAAAGAACATAGTCAAACCTGAAACATGTAACACCTATTCAAAAGGGAATGTGTAATCTATCATCCAAAATTTTTTGAAAACATTTATACCTTCTCCAGCAGCTATAAGTGAAAGTGCATGAGCTGGGGATAACACCACTTCTTCCTTTATTCCTTCAACAAAGGTTCCCTACAAAAAGAAATGACATGAAAAAAATTAATAAAATGTATTTTAACTCGAAATAACAACTAATAAAAAAAATTGGAAGACACAATGTATGCTCCAAACTTCAATAAGTAAGTTATCCTATTGGAACATAAGCTGTAACATTTAGTCCTTTACAACTGAAGGGATAAATAAGGCATTTTGGAATAAATAAAAACAAAAAGCATGGTCAGAAGTCACCTGAGAGTCCTCTCTAATTCTTAAATTTTGTCCAGCTGGATTCAACAAGTCATTAACAACCTATTGAATTGCAGAAATATTTAACAGGGGTTGATTTGACACCACACTTCAAACTATAAGGATTGGAATTGTAGTAAATGGAGCTGTTGTTACCTCATTATATATTTCGAGATATGAAATGCGAAGAAGAAACTCTCGTGTTGGAGTCTAGTAAAATGCAAATGTATAAAAAACCATAAATTATTTTAAGACAACAAGATAAAGTTAAAAGTAATACAAAAAGCTAAAATTCCATTTACCTCTTGGATAATGCTAAAAGCATCCTTCACAGCAAGAGGTATTATTCCAGGGGACCTTTGATCGCCCTGCATATTAGTGTACAACTATAAGATTCTTCTCAAAACATTTAGTGCAACTATATATAGCTCCCTAAGAAAGACATCATTTAGCTATCTAGTCTGTACGTAAAAACCATAGCTATATAAAGCATGAAGAAAATGGTAAGTTTAAGTGAAGGTAATAATAGGCTTGTGATCAGTTCTTCCAATTAGAATTTGGTCCATATACCATTCTCCTATGCTACATGTCACAAAGGCACTTGTTAACAAGCTTATAAAGTAGACAAATAGAGTGCCACGTAACAATTCAAAGTTGAAAGCTTTGAAAGCAGTCAAACATAAAAAGCATGTTGGAAGAATTGTAGAATCTCACATAGGCTACTTCCAAGCACTTTACATATTAATATGAAAGAGTATGTGTTTTAGTCAATCAGTCAAGAGTCATTTTTTTAAATATTCATAAGGCCTCTCACACTTTAAATTGGCATTGCATTCTTTCACTTTGACTATTGATCTTCTTTTTGTTCAAAAAATAATAATGATATGTTTAAAAGTAGAAGCACGAAAGTTCATCTCACATGCATCGTGTGCGTCTTCCCACTACTTGTCACCCCATAAGCGAATATTGTACCTGAGAAGATTAAAAGGATCAGACTTGATTTTCTAAACATCAAACAGACCAGTGCCAAGGACTTTTAGTAACTGCAACCCAAAAAAAAGTGGTTCTTTACCCCAAAAATTACTATTGACAAGGATGTTAACCACCCGATAATATAAATTTTTATCAGTTTTAACTAGCCTATAATTTTCCATAGAACAACCCATCTTGATCAGCATCTTCAAACCGACCCGGGGTTTTTTTACAACTGGCAATTTACAGCTAGGCCTATAAAACTATTTCTTAATGGCAGCTAATGCCCTGATGGATGGTTGCATTGGCTCCTGATGGTGTAAGAGGCAGGACAAAACAGAACGAGGATATGTTTGTCTCACAGATAATAAAATGAATTCTGTCACGTTCCATGCAATTCAATTAATTAGCCTCCTCCAAACATCAAAACTTAGATCTTTTGTGCAGGTTTGGATTTTGCTTTCCTTTTCTTTTTCTTTCAAATGATGAATCGGCAAAAAACTAATATCGATCTCTAACATGGAATCTAAAGATTATATTCACCAATTTTACCCAAAATGATAACACTTCTTATGTTTTAGTGCCTCCAAAGTGAGAAACCATTAGAACTGATAAATAAATATCAAAGACCCAAATAATTCTCAAGATATTTGGATAATGAAGGTAAAAGACATTAATTATTATTCATTATGCCAAAGAGAAAAATATATTACCATTAATGCCCTCCATTGCACCACTAACAACATGTGCTGCAAAATCATAGACATGATGTGTGGTTGTTGTAGGGCCAAAAACCCGATCTAGGAAAAAGGAATAGAATGAAACAAAAAGGTTAAGACTCATAATGGTCAACTAACAACCAGTCAGAAAGCTGCCTGTAATGAAACATTGAAATAGTTAATAATGTGATGATAAGATCATTTTTTATCATTGGATATAGAAAACCATGTTATAATTTTGTTTTGAGAATAAGTGAAGAGTAACAAGAGTTTGAAAGAATCTACACCGTGACATAAACTTAGAAGAAAAATAATACGCGAACATTATAATGAATCCTCAGAAAGACAATATGATAAGTCCATTTTTGAGATTTACAGTAACTAACCCTGAAAACTGGGTGGATATTATCATGCCAGTTAAATAGGCAAAAACTTGTCTGCAAAGTGCAAACTCATAAAAGTAGAAACAAGACAGATAGTAATGACAATCCAGACTAACACAATTCATTAACTCTTTAACGAAAAGACACCAACCAGCAGGATTTTTTAAATTTAAGAAAAAAACTTTGCTGGAATCGATCATTGAGACAGACTTACTCAAAACTTCAATGAAACAGATGTCCAACAGCAATTTGAGGGCTTGGATAGTACCAGTCCCTAACTTCTAATTTACTAAATGATCCAGATAATTAATGTATAAAAGTATTCCGGCTATCCTAAGCTTCGACCAAGTAAAAAAAAACTCAGGTGCATTGAAAACTTCAACCCATAGAAGGAACAATATGTAACATTTAAGTTATGTATTTTACCATACGCATAAGCTATTGTCGGATTATGCTCATTTCGGACAATAGATTCTCCATCTGCATACCATGCAATCTCTTCACCATGACGAATTTCCCTTGGACTGCCAAAATAGAATTGACCATCCACGTTCCTATCATTAGTAAATAAAACCTAAAAATGAAATGCAATTTGGTAAAGCGAAATTCACCTCAGTGGTCGAAAGCGTACAGTGACAGTAATATTCTCTTTGGATCTTTCAGCATCTGAAGGCAGAGTTTCTGAATAATAACACTGAGGCTTGCTTCGAGCTGATGATGACGCAGGAGAGCTCTGACCATCAATAGACGTTTCTACGGCGTGTTTTGATGATGATGTCGTTGAGGATGAGGGTGAATTAGCAGCTTTGGAGCTAACAGATCCCAAAATTCTTGACCTACCCCCTTGTTTTGACTCCATTGCCACCTAAATTTAATCATCCATCGTCATTTATCTAACTAGTTCAGAACACGTGTTGAACCTCTTTTAATGTCTTCCTCAAGTGAGCTAACAATTCGTGAAAGCATTAGGGTAATGAAAACAAGTAGGGAAGAAAGATAAATAGAACCTCATTTCGAAGTTTTTCTTGAACTCACCCCTTTAGCACATTACAACCTAACAACTTGGAAGCAAGAACAATAATATCCGTAGTTGAAGCTCAATAAGCACCTACGAGAAAAATGAGAGAAGTTTCACTGTTTCAGCCTAGAATTCCATCGAAGAAGGAAGGAGAATAATAGATCGAGTAGCATAAAAATCATGAGATAATACCATGGAAACATCAGTTTTTCTCAAGTTTTTTCCAGCGAACTAGAATAGGCCAGAAGAAAAGGAAGATGGCTAAAACAGGTATTAAAAGAAAGACATTAATCAGAGGTCGAATGGAACTACATCCACATTGACTATTCACTTATAAGTTCAAGCATTTTTCTCATTGTCTCCATATTCGGAGCAAGAGAGAAACAAGAAAACAGAGATGGTGATTACCTCAGCTCAGAACAAATCAGACCGCCATTGGAGAGGATTTTATCGAGCTGAAACAGAAACAGCGAATTTTGCTGAAAAATCAACTTCGAAACCAGAGAATTACAGATCTAAAAGCAAGGTAGCAACTGCGCAGGAGCAAGCAAACAAAAAAATCATCGCGTTAATCAAGCATTGTAAAGAGATAGAGAGAGAGAAGGGAGTGTCACATTTGGTAATCAATTCGATCAGTAATTTCTCATTTCTTGCCTTCGAAGCGATGACCTTCGCCAATGGCAGTCCGCACTTTCAATCGACCTTTTAGAGAGAGAGAGAGACCTCGCAGAGACGGCTTTTCAAGCGCAGATATCGCGATGAGAGAGAAACGAAAAACTGAAAAAAGTGTCCAATCAGTGTCGAGGAGAAAATTAGAAACAAGTAAAAGCGTAGAAGACTGATTTTCAGCTTTTACCTTCTTACAAGGTAAAGTTATATAATATAATAATTATAATAATTAACTACAACAATATTTAATGAGATAAAAATTTTAAAAAAAAAATAATTTTCTCACCAAATCTATACTTATACCCGAAAGCGAAATCTCTCGCCCTCAGGACCCTCACACTCCTGCCCGACAGTTTGTGAGGGGGTTAACAACTCCCACACTAGGACAGCGCAAACGTCAAACCTAGACTCTTGTACTCAATCTACTATCTCTAAGCCAACTGAGCTATGCATGTGCGGACCTCACAAATCTACACTCTCACTCAATAGATGAGTCATGTAACTCATTAAAATTGAGCAATCCAATATCATCGATCATGTGCTATATCTTCAAACTCTCGAAAACTGCAAATAAAATTGGCTTGGCCAACACTACAACTAACTCATATACACATCAAGAAAAACATTCTCTTATATGACTGATTAAAACTATATGGAATCAGTTGTTACTAGTGATCGTTGCACACATGCAACTATAGTGTTCGAAGGTCGATATTGTCTCTCACCGTCATCCCAAATCTCTGTGAAAAAAATGACAGAATTTATAAAAAAAGGTAAAACCATAACTTAGGAGTTTAATCATTTATTAAATTAATCAAATTTTATGATTTAATACAATTTTCAACCTAAACAAATATCACTAATAATGATGGGAAGAAACAATAATAAAATATAAATAAATTTAGCAAGCTGCCTAATAAAACAAAACCAATCTAGAAAATTGACAGGTACAACTTACAAGTTTTGGTCAGAAGAACAGCCACACGTGCACACCAATTAAGATAATTAATTAATCATTAATTAGACCGATAATTATTTATTTAAATATTCACTAATGTGGTCACATAAAATCGTTAAATATGATCTACAGTAATGGGCCGGTGGGAGTGGGCCAATAATGTAACGGAGAAGAAGAAGATTATAGCCCAACTTGGTTCAGAGGCGCTGCAGTGCAGGCACTAGGTGAGCTTATTGACCCAAGGTTGGTTAATTCTCTTCTCGTACCGCTTGAAATTCAATGTCGTTGATTTGTATGTATCGAAAACTTTTTCATTCTCGACTATTTTTGTTGGTTACTTGTCTTTTTCTCGATTGAATTCTTCCAATTTATGTCTAAATACTTCTGTTTTGATCGCGATTGCTTATTTGAATCGCTGGGGCATCGGAGGGTGTAAATATGATTGATCGTTATACGATTACGATTTAGTGACTAAAAATACAAAAGTCGTCGTAAAGGTGAGCGAAAATGGTTTTTTGATGCTTGATTTGCGTTACTTGTCTATGAATTTGCTTGTTGTTTATTCTTAGTTTCAGTCTTAGTAGCTTTAATAAACCCCAAATCATCTAACTTGAGTGGTGGAAGTTCTGGCCTTGAAAAGGTTCAAATCTGACACGGTGCTAAGCATTCCTAGGGTTGCAATGGCATCTTAGCCTGAATTGTGTATATAAAATACTGATTCTACACTGCACGAGTTGGTGGAACTAGTAGAAGTATGTCTAATTCTCCTGCCCAACCATTCTGAGACAGAAAAGTGTTGATTAGATGTTACGCTTGGATCATTTCAGAGATGCTTCATTATTTTTTTATTTACTTTTTGCCTCAATCTTGCTTTACAGTTTGGTGGTTATGAAAGAAAGGAAGACTACTACCTCTACGCTTAAGCGCATTTTAGTAGCTTGTGCAGTCCAGGTTCGGGGTAGACCCTTTTTTATTTTATTTGATTATGTTCCATTTGGAAGTAAATCAATTAGATTGAGAGTTGAAATATGAGATCACTCCTCAAACTCTGCAAAATAAACTGCTAATTTTGAATACTTGACAAGCTATGGAGACTATCAGTTGGTTGATAAGTCGGATATTTCGAACAATTTAGCGGCACTGGCCAATTATGCACACATCTTGAGCGGCCCCCGCTGGTGGGGCATAATATTGGAATAGCATCATGTGATTAACACTTCTCAATTAGTGAAGAACTAAAACAAAATATAATTTTTTTTACAGTTATAGACCTACATGTGATTAAAACGACATCATGTGAATCTTATGATTCTAACCAATGTATAAGAACTCATTTGATGTTAGTGACCGTGTGGATTTCAACCTATAAGCTGTCTATCCTCACAAGTATCTGAGTCTCTGACAGAAAGCTAGTTTTATTTCCCTTCTATAAGTAATTAAATGCAGAGTCTTAGAGTAGTGTAACAGCTATGGAAATACCCTTTTCCTTGATCTATTTGAGCTGTCAAAACAGATGAGTTTATCCAAATGGTCACCACATTCCTAGTTTCTATTAACCTTTTCCAATTTAGGCTAAAGACTATGGAGCTTGCATTGCTGCAAAGGTCCCAGAGATTGAACGCGACGTCTGTTTGAAAGAATTTTATGCGCTAAAGAGTTGCATGCAGAAACTGGTATGAATCATAAGCTTTTTACAATGTTATTGAGTGTGAGAATAAGTAATTCTACACTTATCCTTCCTATCTGAGTAGTGTCCATAATATGTGTTTGTTTTATTTTCTGATCAGCATCAAGGCAAAAGATAACATCGAGTCTTCTGATTATCATTGCTTTGTTGGTGGTCTTATTAAGGTGTGTATGCTTACTCTCTTTATTCAGCAAACTGAAGTAAATCCAGTTTTACCATTTTCTTTTGTTTTTTTCATATTTTTCAGTGTTTCTTTTGAGTTAACAAACTCAATTTACAGTGATTTTCGGCTGCAAAACCAAACTGGTCCGGTCTTATTTCTTTTCTGATAACCGGACCTGTATGGGGGTATTTTTTATTCCTAGCTTGATCTAAGATTTTTTTATGGAGGTATTTGTGTTTCATACCTTGAATTCTAGAAGGTATTGATGAACTTCTTGAACTTTATCGACAGGTTCGATGGAAACTCTATTGTTACGATATAATAACATTTTTTGTCAATGTAGTTTATATTTTCTATCAATATAGCTAACATTTTTTGTCTATTGTTATGGAAACTCCCCAAAGATGAAGTGGACACGGTCCAACGCAATTTCTAGATGAAGTGGAACTGGAATGGGGAAGTACGGTGTCGTTTTAAAAATTAGGATCCTTTAAGAAAAAAGCTGGGTTCTCTCTCCTCGGATTCCTCTTGGTTTCATTGTCTCTCTCTCTCATTCACTGGCTGTCTGTGTCAAGGACATTCTGCCGTGAACTAAAGTCATGGACACTCTTCTACAAAATTTCATTCACATTTACTCCTTACCAACCTCTCAAATAATGCAAGGCTATCGTTGTTAAGAAGAGCACCGGGGTCTCCTTTCCCTTCATTATCTTCAAACTCACACTAACCCTTCAGTAATGGCGACCCCTGGAGTCTCGAGCTACCTCGAGCCATGGCGTTTCCTGCCTGGCAAAGTGGTCATCGGGCCTTGGCCGAGAACTTTGTCTCGATCTGGCTAGCGTAGGCTACAGAATCATTGCTGCGGCCAGGCGTGTCGATTGCCTTCACTCCCTCTGTGACGAAATCAACCAAGCCAAGTTTTCGGTATCTTCTTCTTCTACCACGGTCGACACTGTTGACATAAGAGTTCCTCGAGCTGTGGCTGTGGTGCTCGATCTGACTGTGGACGGTCCTCCTATTGAAATGTCCGTCCAAACGGCTTGGAACTCATTTGGTGTCATTGATGCATTGATCAACANAAAGTCTTCGAGTCATCAAAATGATAATTGTTGATTCTCTCAATTAGATGTTTTTAGGCCTGCAAAAGAATTAAATTAGTAAAATATATGAATTTATAAAATAATCTATCATCGAAGAAAATAGAAATCATACAGTTGTTAGTCGGAGACTACTCGATTTCGATGTACTGATTAGATGCAGTACGATAACTAAAGTCTGCAAAAGATGAATTGTAATTAAAAAAACAACCGTTGAAATTTTCACTTAAAAAAAATACAAACCTTTTTTAAAATTATCAACATCATCAACTACATCATCGATTTCGGATGAAAGTTGATTTGATGATCGAAGCCAGCTTTGTGTGCAAATAAGTGTCTCCACTGTCTTTGGTGATAAAGAACTACGAAATGCATCTAGTACACATCATTCGCTACTAAAGGCCGACTCCAAATAAGTTGCGTTCACTCTCCTCGACGCCGAATCTGATCACCAACACTTGCTTTTGGGGAGGGTGACGAGAGACGATGAGAGGCGACAAGATGCGACGAGAGAACAGGCGTCGAGGTTTACCGGTTAGGGTTAGGGCGTTGAGACTCGAGAGAACGAGAGAACGAGCGACGACTGTTGGTTGTGGCTGCAGCCTGCAAATGCAAATAGTTATGGTTAGGGGTACACTTGTTTTAAAATAAAATAATAATTAAAACTTCTAGTTCGGTTTTTATCGTTTTTTAAAGGAATTAACCAAAAAGTAATAAAAAAAACTTTCAAGTTTTTATATCTTAAACCGAAACAGTAATTTTTAATTGGCAAAACCGATTTTTTTCGATTTTTTTTTCGATTTTGGTTCGGTTTACCAGTTTCGATTTTATTATGCTCACTCATACCAAGACCGGTGTAAATGCTATGACACACATAACTAAAGATTGACAAAACCGGACCGAGACTATAAATCAAATTAGTTGTGTTGGACCAATCATCAATCTTCATTTTTAAATCAGGGTGAACATGGTCTAGTCTGAACTGGACCTTGAAAAAAATAAGATCAGACCATATGACAAAAGCCAAGATTGTAAATGATCAAAATCGGTCAGAACCAGACCAAAAAGCTATGGTCTGAGTGAGTCAATCGATTTGAGTCGGTTTTAACCACTTCTATTGTTGGCCTAGGATTTCAGTTGGGTTCATGGCTTAATCTAATAAACTTGAAACAAGCCAAGGCCGGGCCCATGAGCCGGTCCAACAGTTGGGCCCATTGATTAATCATTTAGCCCACTTTTCTTTGTGTTGACATTCTAAGCAAAAACTTGTAGTATGGCTCGCTTGGAAAACCCAAAGTCGAAGCCCAGTTAAAATAAATCGTTGACTTTCAACATGTCGTTGACTTTCAACAGAATGTTGACATTCACAATAACGTTGACTTTCAACATATGGTTGACTTGTTCTGCTCATGGTTGAGTAAAGACGAGGCAAATTACCAGTTTACGCCCTTGACCAATTCCAAGGGTAAAAGGATAAATTCACGAGGGATAGACAAAACAGGTGGCAGATTACTATACGCTGTCAATATTGGAGGCGGAAGTGCCCGGTTGGTCATTCAATAAGGATATGATCGTCAGCGACGCATCGCCACGTAACGCAAAACCCTTGAAGGCAATTCGAACACGTGTCTTTTTGTTTCCAAAACTACCCTTATCCAAACCTTCTTTTAGTTATAACATACAGTATTTGTCGAATTTCAAAACAAATAAACTAAAACAGCCAATGAGGAAAAAGTGGGTTTCTCTCTCCTCGGTCTCCAGCCCCCTCTCTCTCTCTCTAAACGCGGTCGACGAAAGATCATTCAAAGTCTCGATTTTTATTTTCACCCACTATTCGGAGGGCAAAACCGGTTTGATTTGGAGATTTGCCGAGATTTGTTCACCTGATTTTGTTCCCACCCACCATGAACGGCGTCTCATTTTCTTCCAAAATTCCCGAGTTTTTTGGCTCACTCTTGTTTGGCTTACCCTGAGCGAAATCGAAGAACAGTCCACCCTTGAATTCGTTTTGACTTCCGATTTCCTGGTTCATCGTCTGAATTTCAGTAACATAATCTCTGAGAAGGATAGATAACGTAACATCGGCAATTCTGGATAATTTCGATTTTGGGTTTCGTCAAAATTACCTGCGATTGGAGGTTTAGGGTGTAATCTCATCAGATTGTAATCGATATCATTCAATTTAAATCGATTCGCATGGTAGTAGCTCTTTAATTTTAGAGATTCAACCATGGTTTCGAAGAGTTCTTCCTCGCTGGATTATTGGAGAAATTACTTTCTCACAGCGAATTCCGATATTTTCGCCGTAATCGAACACGCGATTTTGGTTGCGGCCTCTGATTGCCCTGAGGAGTTCAGATTGAGAAGGGATCGAATCGCCGAGAGCCTGTTTTCGAGTCTATTGAATCGGTGCCCCGGCTGCGAACGGCCGGAAATAAGAGCTCCGGTCGCCGGAGATGAAGAAAACGACGGTCATCTCGCCGGAGAAAACGAATTCGATAGAGATGGATTTGGAATTGAGGCTAGAGGAAGTAAAGACAGTAAGATTAACAGTAGTAGAGGTAATCAAATGGAATTGATGATGAATCCAGTTAGCAATTACAGCTATGGAGAAGCTGTGGCATTGACTGATGAAATTGAAGAAGAATCTCAGAATTTCGAAGAGGTATTGAGGATCAAACAGATTCTACAAAAAAATTCCGAAGAGGTATACAAACCATATTTGTTGAATCTTTATGTTTATTTGTTTGGATTTAGTTGTTTTGATTCTTGTCAAGAACAAATATGGTTTTCTCTGAAGAACATAAAGACATGAAATGAGAATCAAGTTTAACATTATGTAATTTAGATTCAAATGTTTTGTTTTGCAGTCTGATTCTGTAATACTCGATTCATTGAGGAGGCTTCAACTAATGGCTCTAACAGTTGATAATTTAAAGGTGATGATGATCAAATTTGTTTCTATTTTATCTCACAAAAACGATTCAGTTCGAATTGACGAGTTTTTTTTTTCTGTTTAGGCTACTGAGATCGGAAAAGCTGTAAATGCTATGAGAAAACATCGATCAAAGCAGATTAGCCGTCTCGCGCAGACTCTCATCAAGTATGAATTCTCTCTGTGCTTCACTAGTTGTTCGTTTCTGAATCTCGGAATAAACCTTAGCGATTTGTCATATAAACCGTAGAAACTGACCATGTTCAAGTAATTTGTTTATCGATCTTAGATCATGATCCATCTTAGATCAATTTTTTTGATAAATTTATGGATGTTAATTAGTCATTTTTACTGTTCTTGCAGTGAATGGAAAGGTCTGGTTGATGATTGGTATAGAGCTGCTTCTGATGTTAAAGGTATGAACTTGTTCTACGAATATTGACTCTAAGTTTAGGCAAAACAAATCGTTCTTAAATTAAATATTTGTTCGATCAGTTGTCTGTGCAGAAGCTACGCCCGATTCTAAAAATCCGTCAATGGTCGTCGACAAAGTAGGACTTCCTTCTCCTGCTATGGACGATGCATTTTTCGCTAATCAACCAATAACAATGGAGCTTTCACAAGTATATTTTCTTTGCTAATCGAGAAATATCATTGCTCATTTCTGGTTTAATAATCGAGTAAATTCTGATTAAAGTTTATTGTTTTGTCGGACGATTTTGCTGAGCGAAGTTCTTCGATGGCATGGATGATGAAGGAAGTGAGTTTTACATGCAAATTTTCGATTCTTCATTTGAATTCCCCGCGTGTTAGTTATCGTGATTATGAACCGGGGATCGTTATTGCAGATCCTCGAAATGGTGGGGAATTCATCAAGAACCGAGCAGCCGGGAGAAAGCCGTCAATGGAGGATGATACTGTAAAGAGACCAAAACTGCAAGTTCCTATCTCGAAGCTGAATAAACCAGTGAGCACCATAGCCGATCATGAGAGGTTCGAAAAACGAAATCCCGAGCATAAGTTGAGCAAGGAGACCAAATCCGAGCAAAAAACAGAGAGACCACCAGTCCGAAAAAGGCCAATTGTTAGCCAAAGCGATGTATGTTGTCATAAAACATGAGAACCAGATCGAAAACGGAGCTTATAAATGTTCTTAGTTGTTTTGTTTTGTGTTGATTTAGAAATCGGGGTGCTCGGATGAGATGTCGGTCCAAACCAAATTTGATGCAACAAAGAGGAAACTCCATGAGCTCTACCAACAAGCGAATAATGGTATGCTCGGTTCTTCCTCGGTTTACATCCTTTAGATGAAATCGAATAATCTCTCGTAAAATTCTTATTTTTTCACGCTATTGATACCGAAACTATCGTATTTTTTGACAGCGAAAAAGCAGCGAACTATACAAGTCATGGAAATACGGGATCTTCCGAAGCAGGGTGTCGGTCACCGGGGCCACAATCGGCACCGATAGAACCTGAAAAAGAGCTGAAAAACGGAGCCTTTCTCGAACTCAATAAACATATTATTGATCAGCAGAATAGGGGTTTGGTTTTAGAGACTTCTAATGCAGTTTAAGGTGGGAAACAATTGAGTTATGGATGCTCTGAACCGAACCGAACCGAACCCTCATGACTCTCTCTCTCTCTCCACCATTTTTTCCCTCTTTCACTCTCTAGATACGTTGTAATTTGAACATGCAGTGTCATTATTATCATGGGAATAAAAAGTGTATTGCCATGTTTAGCTTGAGCTTCCACTATGCTGTGTGAAGATTTAGATCGATGACGAAGGAAACTTGTAACAGAGCAAGCACGTGCGTAGCATGTGTCTTTTTTTTTTTTAATTTACCAAATTTATTTAATAACTCTAATTATTTAATATCTTTTGACATGCCAATAATTAATATAATAATATTATAAATAATTATTTTATTTTTACATTTTAATTCGATCTATTATATAGAATATATGCAAAGAGCTTAACTAAACATTTATCGCAGTTGTTGGAAAGCAACTGCGAGAAATGTCTGCGGCGACGAAGCTTTGAGAGAATTTGCGCAAAAACTAGGTTTTCAGAATTTGGATTCAAGTTTGAGAATTGGCTAAATCGCCGATGGGATACAGGTTGATCCACCATGGAAGGCTAGGTTTGGTCGGAGAGACAGCACCTCCGACGCCCAAACAAAAAGTCTGGGATCTGTGGGAAGTCGGAAAGCGATAGAACAATTGGACTGGTCAAGACTTTGCGAAGGTGGGAAATGATGCGATCTTCTACCTGTTTGGGCTTTTCGTCGATATGACAGTGGTGAGAGGAGGTCGCCATTTTTACTTCATCGAGCTTTTCACCAGCCAACTTTCCTCTCCCCCATCACTTCGACGATTGTGATATTAAGGAAGGAAATCTTAGATATGCTCACAAGCAGGTTTAATATTTAATTATTATTTTATTAATTATTATTTCATTATCTGCGGGATATTAGACAGTTTTTTATTTTAAATTAAGTTAATTTGTAACTTAGGTATACCTTCAAAATTTATCAATCAATCAATCAATCAACCAATCAAGGTTACTTGTTATAGGAATAAATTCTTTAACGAGAATCCTAACACCAACCCTCTGTTCTTTCCTGGTAATAGTGGATTAAGTTCGGTTCTCCCTCAAATCAAATTAAGTTCTGTTCTCGTTTGTGCTTTTGATTTCTGGCTTACTTTTTCTTTTTCGCTCCTTAATTCGTTTTCGTTCCGTTTTGTTGAAAATTTGATTTGATGTCAAACTTTTAGAATCTGATAAG
>QAOC01050957.1:33973-74517 GCA_003255005.1 Begonia fuchsioides | reverse complement strand
AGAGTGTGCATTTTTTCAACAAAGTAGTTGAAATCCTAAGGGGAGTTGGTATCAACAGGTTTGAATTATTGCAACCTTAAGATAGAGTCGTGATGGCCAGATGTTGGGGATGTATGATGGTAACCCCAGTGGACTGCAGTGGCTGTTATCCAACTAGGAGGTCGATCGCCATGTTTGTTTGTATCTGGGTCGTACCTTGGTTTTGATCATGTAATGCACGGGTATTCAGATAAATGTGTGGGAGTTAGATTCACTATGAGTTTAATATAATTTTATACATAAACTGATTTTCAAAGTATGAAACGACGATTCACGAGTCTGCAATGATAGTAGTTGTTTATCGTAGTGGATCGTGTGCGATGATGATAAATTCTATGCTGAGAGATAGGTATGTGGTATTTCTTCTCTATGACAATCATTTTGCATGGTAATTGACAAAATAAGTTTTCAGCAAACTTGATTGTACTACTCATGGATTAGTTTGATGAGATTTTGATATGATTGGCTTCATGGATACTCCAAACCGAGAGATAGAAATATGAATCAATCTACTCTTGGTCGCCACATCTTTCTTTTATTTTTTCCGTATAACTCCTATTGAGTTGCCGGAATCAAACAGTTAGCTTGATGATGTTGTAAAATGAGGGTGTATAGAAATATGAGTCAATCTACTCTTGGTTGCCACATCGTTCTTTTATTTTTTTGTACCGTATAACGCCTATTGAGCTGTGAGAATCAAACAGTTAGCTTGATGATGTTGTAAAATGAGGGTGTATCTAGGAGAGTACATTCATGTGGGGTATACATGTATTATTTGTGAAAAAAGCGGATGGACCTCAACGCCTGTGCTTAGATTGTCGCAAGTTAGACCAGGTACCAGTGAAGAATTAGTATTTGCTATCAAAATTTGACGATTTGTTTGATAAGGTAGGTGGATCTTGGTATTTTGAAGATTGACTTGAGATCGAAATATTATTAAGGAAGATTCAGGATGAGGATATTCTAAAGACTATGTTTAGGCTGAGATATGAACATTTTAAGTTCAAAATAATACTCTTTGGCTTAACTAATGCACCTGTTTTATTCAGTGATATGATGAATCGAGTGTTCAAATTATATTTAAACTATTTTGTTGTGGTCTTCATCGACGATATCACGGTGTACTTAAGATCTCGCAATAAGCATAAGGAAGATCTTGGATATTGATCCATAGCTTGTCATACGCCAAGTTAAGTAAAGTGTAAATTATTGATGTTGGAGGTGAAGTTTCTTGGGCATTTCTGATGACCATTTGAAAATTGAAGTAGTATTGATGTGAGAACCTTTGAAGAATGTGCTTAAGATCATAAGTTTCTTGGTACATGAGGACTATTATTGACAAATTGTGAAGGATTTCTCGAAAAAAGCAGCAATGATGACAAAGTTGACCAAGGAAGGTTTGACGTTCGAGTAAGTTGGGTGTGGACGTAGAACAACATGTTGTTGTATATGCATTGGGATACTTGAAGTCTCGTGAGAGAAACTTTCTTACCCATGACTTGTAATTAGCACTCGTAATTTTTGCACTAAAAAATCTTTAAGAGTTTTTTTGTGAGATTTTAGATTTTCTCATACCTTATGATGGCTAGGTGACTTATGCATATAATGATTGATGGCATTGTCAATTTCTTTCGATTTTCAAATCAAAACAAACATATTGTTAAGTCTGGAAAAAGACCTAATTATGTTCATTAAATTTATTAAAATTGTTAAACTTTAAGTCATAAATTGATGAATTTTATGCTGAAATCTGTATTAAAATCACGTTAATTTTGGCAATTTCAGAAATTATGTTATCTGTTCGATTGGTTTCCTTTTATGCAGAGATTATGGTGGATAAGAATGAAAAACGGGAGCTTAAAAGAGATAAGATCGGAAGAATTTAAATAGAAAAATTGGCGGATTAGAGAGAAAAAAAAATCTCCACAAATCAAGAGATTCCTAATTCAGTTTTGGAGAGAAAAGGAAATCCCCACAAATCAAGGGATTCCTAATTCGATTTTGGAGAAAGAAGCTAGCTGCCATGATTTTAAATAGAGAGCGGAAGGAGGAACCATTCAGATCTAGAGAGTGGGAGATAGACGGAAACGCAGATGAGACGCAGCTACGCCGTGCGATTTGAAACGGATAACCGGAGCCGAATCAAGAACTCGCGGGACGCCAACGGGGTTTTGAAGAAAGCGACGGTGAATCTGTTTATATCTTTTTTGCGTGCTGTAATTATGTTTACCAAACATATTTGCGTTGTTTTTAATTCAAACACGAGCTAAGTTTTTATTAGGTTGGATTTGGGAAGTACCTGTTTATGATTTCTCGATTTTTAGCCATTTGATTAATTTAACTAGATCTTAATTGTTTATCGTGTATAATCTGGACGCCACAGTTATAAAAAAATTAATGAGATCTAAAACGCCATTAGAAATCACATAGAAATTGGTTAAATTACTCGGGTTGCTAATATTTGTTTTGAATTTTAACAAAATCGTTTTTGTTTAACTTAAACGATAGATCGAAGGTAAATGATTAAGATTTGTAATTAAAGTATTTGGATCTCATTGTTTTTGTCATAAGATTGGAAGAATGTGAGAGAAGAACCGAATCGGTAGGCGACGCCAGCCATCGATTAATTCGAATTTCTTTCCGTCAAAACGTGCTGCAACCGGCGCTGCAGCACAGGCTTACAACCATGAATGAATAAATGGAGAAACCTGAATCTAACCTTCATTTTTACCGAAGTTTGACTATCTTTCCTTATTTATTTTAATTATATTTATTTATATTTTTATCCATAAAACCATTCAAACTTTTTATTAATTTTTAATTAATTATTTTGCATCGTATTCGGAAAATATTAGATTTTATTATCCTCGTGGGATCGATATCTTTTATATTACTTGATTGTGCACTTGCAGTTTTTAACGACACATTCGCACCCAACACATATGATGCATGATTGATGATGATTATTGAGTAGTATTGGAACGAAAAATAGATTGATGGTTTAAGGAGTCAAATTAGAGAGTACTTTACTTTTCGGCCTATGTTGTTGTTTGCAGTGATAAAAAACTAAGATTAAATGTCATGATAAAAATTAATAGTCAAGTTGATTCGTGAGATGTGCAGAACAACCAAAAGAGCTATGCAGACCTCAGGAAATGGGAGTTGGAGCCTAAGGTCAACAATATGTTTCACATTTCTATGTAAGTAAATGTACAAACGGCCCTTTGCATGTCCCCTCTTTGAGTATCGTACCTTTTTAGAGAGATGTAACTTATTAGGAAAAGCCTGAACGTGGAAGCCCTTTGCATGTGACACTCAGACACATATTTAGAATTAGAGTGTTGTGAATCAAAATTGGACAATTATTTTTGGATTAAGGGATAAAATTCGATTTTACAAGACCATGGACATATAATCGTGCAGGAAATTTTTCAGAAAAACATTGAATTCAAATCCGGAATTAAAAACGCTATTGGTTAATTGACAAAAGTTGAATTGGAAGTTTACAAGTTATTTCCCACATAGTTGAATTGGAAGTTTGACAAAAGTTTACTGAACTTTCAACGTGATTAGCTAAAGTTAGAGGCGGCAATCGAGCCGGCTCGAGTCGGTTCGAGCCCGAGATGACCGGTTCGTCGAGCCTGCCCAACCAAACGAGCCGAGCCTATTCGAGCTGGCTCTGTTGAACTTTTTTCAAAAACATTTGGCTCGAGCCGGCTCGCGAGCCTAGAGCCTAAACAAGCGAGCCGATCTGAGCAAGTCGAGCCTAAACGAGCCGAGCCAAACGAGCCCAACATAGAAATTTTATTTTCGTATATTGAAGTTTTATAACTTTGTTTTATAACTTTTTCCGTATTATGTAATTCTAAATTTTGATGAACAATTTATGCCTATTGTTTTCTTCAATCTAAAAAAAATTTACATGATAACATTTGTATGTATTGTCTCCATTATGCCAAAGAAACACGAAAACAATAGCATCGAATCAAGATCTCAAAGAAACTCGAAAACAATAGCATTGAAACATCAAATCAATAGCATTACAACTTCAGCCACGACGCGGCTTATATTACGGATGGGTCCAGAGCATTTTTTAGGTCGATTCGGGCGTTGGATAGTCGATCTGAGTCTTTGAAAACTCCCAAAGGAAACGAACTCAACGTGGTCGCTCGAGTGATGCAAAATATGATAACTCACACATGGCGGATATTCATAAGGGGGTTAAGAAAAATCTATATATTGTCTTTATACTGGAACCCAGTTTAACTCGAGATATCTAGTGTTGCGTCACATCACGGATATTCATAAGGGGGTTAAAAAAAATCTCTCATACGAAGTTTTGATAACAAAACTCATAGAGTATATGTGGAGAGATTTCTCGTGATTATGAGATGTGACTGTCGCGGGCCCAAGATGCCTTCAATCGTATTTAGCTTCGGAGGATGATCTTCATAGAGTCTGGCGACACGTGGGTCATCAAGAGAGATACAACAGCCGGTCATATAAGCTTCGATCCGGACGTCGATCTTCCAGCTTATGATGACCTGCTAGATTTTACACAAATGCTCACTCCTCTATATGCTGACATGGCGAGACGTCTTTTGATTAGATGTCAAGACCTTACAGTTCTTCCTACAATTAGATGCTAGAGCCGCCCTCTCATGATCCATCGCTAGCCTTCATGATAGAGCAGATGAGTCTGTTTCATGTCCAGCTGATGCAGAGGATGGATAATTATCATACGCAGCAGATGGAGCGGCTTGACAACTATCATACTTAACAGATGACTAGGATTGATGTGCTTGAGCACATAGTAGATGAGATGCGACGCACACTGGATATAACCGAGCTCTTTCGAATTTCTCCTTTTACCCGGATCCTCCACAGCCTCCACCAGATTGTGACGATTTTCAGTAGTTTTGTAATTGTATTTTTTTCTTGCTTTATATTAAGATTGTACTTTTTTATTTTTAAAGGATGATATTTTGTTTCCAATTTACTATACTTTTTTATTGAATAAAACATTTAACATTATACTCAATTTACAATTCATTTATAATTTTTATTTTTGGGTTCTCCATCTCAGTTAGGCTGGCCACCTTTAGATTTTGGGAGGTTAAAAAATTGAAGCTTCTAGATTATTTTGGGATTCTTGTGTGACAATGTTGAATCTCATGAATATCTCTTTCTTCGCATCAGATCGTTGTGAGTCTGGGGTGGATGCTCTTCTAGGACATGATTTCTTGTTATGTCACTCATCTTGCTGATGCAAGTTGATTTTCTAATACTCGAGCACAAGTATTACTATCAACAAAGATTTTAATTTGAATTTTTTTTTCATCTTGCATCTTTGAAGCATTAAGACGCTATAGACATCCTTTTATGGACACTGCTATTAATTGCTTAGGATCATTTCTTTTGAAGGTGATCTCGTATCCATTTGACAAGACATTTTTTGTAATTTTATCTTTTAAATCCTTAACAGATTTATTCTTTTTAACGTGATAAAACTCGCTCTCAGCCGTCACTAGCAAAGTTAAAACTTTGTTTGCATCATCATCGTCCGAGTCGAGTGGCGTAGTTAAAACCATCATATCTGCCTCATCTGAGGAAGATTGAATCTCTACATCATATCCACTATCAAACGATTGAAAGTGAGGCATATAGGTATTGGGTTCGTATTCCCCAATCCATATTTGCTTCATTTTTTTTACTTCGCCAACGTTCCTCGTCGTATCTAGCCACCAATTGCTCGAGCTACCGGCCATTGTAGCAAATATAAAATTTTTTAATATATGTATCTCAAAATTTGTCATTGTTTTTCGAATGTACGATTTTCAATATAAGGATAATCCAATTTATAGATTTTTCATGGGTTTGGACGCAATATGCATCCGTTGGGAGGTCATTGTGTTTGATTGGGAGTCACTGCGTCTGATACAGAAGCATAATGTGTTTGATACGGACGCAATATGTGTCCGATGGAATGTCGGAACGTCCATATCGAACGTCCGAGAAGCTCAAATTTAATTTTTTTATAAACTCATGTCCAAATGAGACTTTTTACATGAAACTCAAGCCTTTTTTTTGGGTTTTTACTCTCACAAAAGACTAGGCTTCTTCTTTCATTAGTCGCAAGAAAGTGGGAGGTAAAAGAGAAATTAAGAGAAGTATGAGAGAGAAAGAAAAAAAAACTCCAGTAACCGCTTGTCAGGAGAGGAAAAAAGGACGTTACAAGCTTTGATTTGAGGGATCGTGTGTCGATTTTTGTTCGCCCGTTTGAAAGAAACGCTCTTCGGGAAATCGTCTAACCTAGCGTTTATGTTTCACTCTCTCCTCGAGTCGTGGGACCAATGAAAGGCTTCAAATCAAGAGATCGTCTACACAGCCATTGTTGGCGATTTGATTACCTATTCTTTCTGGTATGAACAACACAAACCAATTCTTGGCTGAGTAACAAAAGCTGACCAAATTAGAATTCAGACGTGTCGTCCATATTACACTGCCCACCCAATCCAACGCAAACTCGCGAAGGCGATGTAAATTAACCAGCTCAAGCCTGAGTCCACGATTCTCGCTAAACTCATATTTACCAAAATTAGAAACTCGTTATTCAAAGCAAATAGATCTTAAGAATGAAAATGAAGGATTGATCCATAAGGTTCCCGGATCTGTTGTTTTTTTACCTAATTAGAATCCCACATCGGGAAGAATTGTTTTTGGGGGAACACTATAAATTAACATCTTCTCCCTCCATTCTTCTCATCTCATTCCAAAATTACTTATATCTCTTTGGTAATTTTGGTCTTACTCCTTCTCTCTTTGTAATATTTCTTTGTGAAATATATTTTGTAGTGTCCGAGGACGTAGGGACTGTTGGCTTTAAAAGTGTTTTTTAAAGCAATCAATTATTTTTTATGATAATTATGTAACATAAGCATGAAAGATAAAATAAACTGCTTTACAATGTTTAAATTAGACTTAACCATTCATGAGAAATACCTGCTTTAAAGGGTTCAATTAAAGTCTAACAATTTGTTTAAGTGCTGCAGAAATTTCAAGTAAATCCAGTGTTTTGTGTCGACCCAAAATACCTTGTGTCGACCCTTGTAAAATCCAGAAGCTTAACCCAAAATGCTTTGTGTCGACCCACAGCGTATTGTGTCGACCCCTGTTCAAAACAAAGGCCGAGTCTTCCAACTTGTGTCGACCCACCTATATAACTTGTGTCGACCCAAAATGTAGTCCAACGTGAAAATGTGTCGACCAATCCAAACTGTCTGTCTCGGCCCTAGAAAAGTCATTGTGTTGACCTTATCATAATCTATGTGTCGACCCCTCAAAGTTGAGTCTGCACTTTACATGTCGACTCCATCGTTAAAAATATGTCGACCCAACCTACATGTGTCGACCCCAGTTTTTCCAGAGAGGGATCCTTTAGAATTGTGTCGACCCCAACCTACATGTGTCGACCTCAGATTTTCTAAGAGACGTATTCTTCAGAGTTATTTCGACCACACAAACATTGTGTCGTCCCCAAAGATTCAAGAGAAGAATTTATGTCGACCGCAACAAATAGTTATGTCGACCGATCAGCACCAGCAGACAAAAAATTCTCAACGGCTATATCTTCGCTGTGTCTAACGAATAGTACTTGTGTCGACCCCCAACAGCAATGTGTCGACCCATTTGGGCAGATCAGCAGCAAACTATAAATAGATGAAGCAAGCTCATTTTGAGTAGAATATTTTTTACGAGATAAAACTACGCCGAAATACTGCTAAATTCTTCTCAGCTTTTTACTCTCTCAAATCCTACTACAACTCTTGTATATCATTCTTGAGATTGAGTGAGTCGGTTTTTACAACCGTACAAATTGTATTCGTTTCTTTTTTAACGATCATTGTAAAAGGGGTGACGCTCCTTCAAGAAAAGAGTCAAATGTTTGATTGACACCCGTAAGTCAATCGTAGTTCAAAACTCAANTCTCGATCCTTCAGGGACGTAAGCATATTTGGCCGAACCTCGTTAAATTTTGGTGTTTCTTTTATTGCTTTATTTAATAGCCGTTTGTTATTTTGTCGGGTATAGTTGTTGTTATTTATTGTACTATTAAATTACTATGATAATTCTGGCTAGGTAAGACTTGGTACTTAAGTGGTCCGTTGTGATCCACCTCTCTTACTTGGAATCTATCTAGTTTGATTTTTTAGTACAATAGCTTATACGTTATTTGAAATTGTCCGAGCTTCCGCAACAATTGGTATCAGAGCCTAAGGTTTTGTAGTATGCTCTGTGGTTGCAGTTTTGTCTGTACTTCCACATCAGAAACAATTCTTTAGGATTCGCTGCTATTAAATAAATTGTTATTTGGTGCAGAAATGACAGACTCATGAGAAATGAAGTCTTCTACTTCCTCAATACTATCAAGAAATGTATTGTCGAATGCAAGATTTGCTATGAAGATTTTTTATGGCACAGGTCATTTTAGCATGTGGCAAAGTGAAGTTCTAGATGCTTTATTTCAACAATGTCTAAACGTTATCATTGAAGAAAAAAAACCAGAAGACGTTGAGCAAAGAGATTGGATGACGCTAAATCGATTAGTGTGTGGTACAATTCGATCGTGTCTATCAAGGGAGCAGAAATACACATTCTCAAAGAAAATTTTTGTAAATAAATTATAGATAGCACATGAAGAAAAATTCTTGAAGAAAAACAGTCAGAATAAACTCAACATGGAGAAAAGACTGTTTCGCTTCAATTATGTTCCAGGTACCACACTGAATGATCACATCATGAGTTTCAATCAGTTAGTCATTGATTTGATGAATATGGATGTGACGTTCAAATATGAAGATCAAGCTTTGATGTTGTTGTGATCCCTTCCCGAGGAGTTTGAGTTTATTGAAACGACTCTACTTCATGGGAATGTTGAGGTGACTCTTAGTGAAGTGTGTGCTGCCTTGTACAGTTACGAACTGCGAAGGAAACATAAAAAAGGAAGCACCAGTGGAGCTACATAAGCTCTAGTTGTGAGAGGGCGTCCGCAAATCCAGATCAAAGGGAAGAAAAAGAGATCAAAATCGAGGCAAAAAATGGGTAAAGATGAATGTGTCTTTTGTCAAGAAAAAAGACATTGGAAGAAAGATTGCCCCAAATTGAAGAATAGAGGAAAATCTGACAAAGAAAAAGCTATTGCAGATTCAAATGTTGCTGAATGCAAAAGTGATGCAAAATCAGATTATTCTCTAAGTGTTTCACGTTCAACATCGCATCCAGATGAGTGGATTTTGGATTCTGGTTGCCCCTATCAGTGTCCAATTCGGGAATGGTTTTTTGAATTTAAAGAAATCGATGGAGGAGTTGTTTACGTGGGCTATGATAATTCATGTAAAACAACTGGGATAGGTTCAATCGAGCTGAGAAATCATGATGGATCCACCATAATTTTACGGGATGTGCGGTATGTGCCAATGCTAAAGAAGAATCTTATCTCATTGGGGGCTCTAGAATCTAAGGGCCTAGTTGTGTTGTTGCTGCAGATGGAATTCTTAAAGCAACTTCAGGAGCACTGGTGATGTTGAAAGGCGTGAGGAAGAGCAATTTGTATTACTATCAAGGTAGTACAGTTGTTGGGGCAGTCGCGGCAGCAACTTCAAGTCCCAAGAAGGATGCAGAGGCAACAAAACTGTGGCACATGCGATTGGGACATGCTGGCGGGAAATCCTTACAAATGCTTGCCAAGCAAGAATTGCTGAAAGGTGCAAAGACTTGCAAATTAGAATTTTGCGAGCATTGTGTTATTGGAAAACAACGAAGAACAAAGTTTGGTACTGTAATTCATAATACCAAGGGCATTCTGGATTATGTACACTCAGACGTGTGAGGTCTAGCTAAGACTCCGTCTCTCGGAGGGAGACATTATTTTGTCACTTTCGTTGATGATTGTTCCAGAAAAGTTTGGGTGTTTACTATGAAGAACAAAGATGATGTGCTTGGAGTTTTTCTTAAATGGAAAACTGAAATAGAAAACCAGACAGTAAGGAAAATAAAGGTTCTCCGATCAGACAATGGTGGATAATACAAGAGCGATCCATTCCTGAAGGTATGCCAAGATTGTGCCATAATTTGGCACTTCACCGTTAGAGGAACACCGCAACAGAATGGAGTAACAGAGCATACGAACAGGAAACTTGTGGAGAAAGTTCGTTGTATGTTGTCTAATGCTGGATTAGACATGAAGTTTTGGGCTAAGGCTATAACATACGCTCAACATCTAGTCAATCGTTTACCATCATCTGTTATAGATGGCAAGACTCCATTGGAAGTATGGTCCGGAAAACCTGTTACTGATTATGACACTTTATGTGTTTTTATTATACTGCATATTATCATGTGAATGAATCAAAGTTGGATCCAAGAGTAAAGGAGGCTCTGTTTATGGGTTTCAATACTGGAGTTAAGGGATACCATTTATGGTGGCTAGCGAGCAAGAAGACGATAATCAGTAGAGATGTTACCTTTGATGAAATTGTCATGTTGAATAAGGTAAATCTAAAAGAGGTTGAGAGTACTTCGCAGCAGGTGGAGTATACTACGAAGCAGGTGGAGTTTAAACAGGCAGTGATGAATCCAGCAAGTAACACCAATCATGACTCACCGATGGCAGAAGGAGAGTCAAATGAGGAAGAAGTTCCTACACAAGAACTTCTACATCAATCGGAACCAATTGCCATTAGAAGAACAAGACGAGAGATTAAAAAACCTGTTCGCTTTACTGACATTGTGGCTTATGCACTTTCGGTTATTGATAATGTTCCATCCACCTACCCAGAAGCCATTCAAAGTTCAGAAAATGATAAATGGGCAGGTGCAATGGAAGAAGAAATGCAATCTCTTGAAAAGAACGAGACATAGGAGTTGGCGCCACTACCAAAGGGGAAGAAGGCAATTGGATGCAAATGAATATTTGCAAAGAAAGAAGGATTTCCTGACAAAGATGATATCCGCTACAAGGCGAGGTTGGTGGCTAAAGGCTACGCTCAGAAGGAAGGAATTGATTATAATGAGATTTTTTCTCCCGTGGTTAAACATTCCTCCATTAGAATTTTGTTAGCCTTGGTAGCACAGTTGAATTTGGAGCTAGCTCAACTTTATGTGAAGACCGCGTTTCTGCACGTTGATTTGAAGGAGGAAATCTATATAACTCAGCCAGAAGGATACAAGATTGATGGAAAAGAAGATTGGGTTTGCAGACTGAACAAATCATTGTACGGACTGAAACAATCCCCGAGACAGTGGTACAAACGATTTGACGAGTTTATGAACGGTCAAAAGTACACAAGAAACAAATACGATCATTGTATGTATTTGCGCAGAATTCAAGATGGATCCTACATCTACTTACTCTTGTATGTTGATGATATGCTGATAGCATCAAAGAGTCAAGTTGAGATTGACAAGTTGAAAACTCAGTTAAGCAAAGAGTTCGAGATAAATGATTTGGGGGAAGCTAAGAAGATTCTCGGTATGGAGATAAACAGAGAAAGAGAAAAAGACAAGTTATATCTAACTCAGAAGTAGTATTTGAAGAAGATATTACAGTGTTTTGGTGTTCATGAAAATACAAAACCTGTAAATATCACACTTGCTCCTCATTTCAAATTATGAATCTGTTATCTCCAACAACATATGAAGAACGAGAATACATGGCAAAAGTCCCCTATGCAAATGCAGTCGGAAGTTTGATGTATGCAATGGTGTGTACGAGACCATATATTTCACATGCTATTAGTGTTGTGAGCAGATATATGCATGATCCGGACAATGGATTCTGCGGTATCTCCAAAATACCGTAGATGTTGGATTAGAATTTGAGCGGGATAAATCTTTTGGTCATGGTGTAGTTGGATATTGCGATTCTGACTATGAGGAGATTTAGATAAGCGACGATCTAGAAGTGACTATTTGTTTTCTTTAGCAATGCGTCAATTAGTTGGAAGTCTACTTTGCAGCAAAAAATAACTTTATCTACAACATAGGCAGAATATATGGCAATTACAGAAGTTGTAAAGGAAGCTATTTGGCTTCATGAGTTGCTAAAAGACTTGAGAATTGGTCAGAAACAACTTGAGGTATATTCTGACAGTCATAGTGCTATTCATTTAGCAAAGAATCAAGTATTTCATGCACAGACGAAGCATATTGATGTTTGCTATCATTTCGTGCGAGAAATTCTCGAGGAAGAAGAAATACTTCTCCAGAAGATTCATACTTTGGAGAATCCTACAGATATGGTGACTAAAGTGGTTACAATAACCAAGTTTGAACATTGTTTAAACTTGGTTAATATCTTGCAAATTTGAGTAACGACGCAAATTTAGAGACACTGCAAAAATCGTTTGATTGAGAAGATTTATTTTTGTGTGGGATTCAAATTAAGTCAAGGTAGAGATTTTTTTATTTTTTGACCTAATTAGAATCCCACATCGGGAAGAATTGTTTTTGGGGGAGGGAGTAAACACTATAAATTAACCTCTCCTCTGTCCATTCTTCTCATCCCATTCCAAAATTACTTATATCTCTTTGGTAATTTTGGTCTTACTTCTTCTCTCTTTGTAATATTTCCTTGTGAAATATATTTTGTAGTGTCCGAGGACGTAGGGACGTAAGCATATTTGTCCGAACCTCGTTAAATTTTGGTGTTTCTTTTATTGCTTTATTTAATAGCTGTTTGTTATTTTGTCGGGTATAATTGTTGTTATTTATTGTATTATTAAATTACTATGATAATTTTGGCTATGTAAGACTTGGTTCTTAAGTGGTCCGTTGTAACTCACCTCTCTTACCTGAGAATCTATCTAGTGTGATTTTTTAGTACAATAGCTTACACGCTATTTGAAATTGCCCGAGCTTCTGCAATACTAAGAACGGCCACATCTGCGACAATATCTCCATCTTTGTCTCAAATTATGATGTTTGTCCCTTTCTATCAACATGGCAGACGACTTCTACTTCTTGTTGATTTATACCGGAAGAGCTCAAGAAGACAGTGATTGAGAGTCTCGTAACTGTCTTATAACAACAAAAGGTTCATAAGTTTCCTCTCCAGATCAAAGATGTCCTGGAAAGCTTCTACAAAAGAGATAATCTCGTAAATTTTCAGGGTTATTATTTGATTTTAGCTAAGGAATTATGCTGATAAATTACTAGGATAATTCTGGCTATGTAAGACTTGGTTCTTAAATGGTCCGTTGTGACCTACCTCTCTTACCTGAGAATCTATCTAGTGTGATTTTTTAGTACAATAGCTTACACGCTACTTGAAATTGCCCGAGCTTTCGCAACAATTGGTATCATAGCCTAAGGTTTTGTAGTATGCTCTGTGGTTGCAACTTTGTCTGAACTTCCACATCAGAAACAATTCTTTAGGATTCTCGGCTATTAAATAAATTGTTATTTGGTGCAGAAATGGAAGAATCATCAGAAATGAAGCCTTCTACTTCCTCAATACTATCAAGAAATGTATTGTCGAATGCGAGATTTGCTGTGGAGATTTTTTATGGCACATGTCATTTTTGCATGTGTCAAAGTGAAGTTCTAGATGCTTTATTTCAACAAGGTCTAGACGTTGTCATTGAAGAAAAGAAACAGAAGATGTTGAGCAAAGAGATTGGATGCCGCTAAATTGATTAGCGTGTGATACAATTCAATCGTTTCTATCAAGGGAGCAGAAATACACATTCTCAAAGAAAATTTCTGCAAATAAATTGTGGATAGCACTTGAAGAAAAATTCTTGAAGAAAAACAGTCAGAATAAACTCCAAATGAAGAAAAGATTGTTTCGCTTTAGTTATGTTCCAGGTACCACACTGAACGATCACATCACAAGTTTCAATCAGTTAGTCACTGATTTGATGAATATGGATGAGACGTTCAAAGATGAAGATCTAGCTTTGATGTTGTAACGACTCAATGAAGGTTAAGGGAAGGTTGAGGTGACTCTCAATGAAGTGTGTGCTGCCTTGTATAGTTACGAACTGTGAAGGAAAGATAAAAAAAGAAGCACTAGTGGAGCTACATAAGCACTAGTGGAGCTACAGAAGCTCTAGTTGTGAGAGGGCGTCCACAAAGCCAGATCAAAGGAAAGAAAGAGAGATCAAAATCGAGGCCCAAAATGGGTAAAGATGAATGTGTCTTTTGTCACGAAAAAGGACATTGGAAGAAAGATTTCCTCAAATTGAAGAATAGAGAAAAATCTGACAAAGGAAAAGCTATTGTAGATTCAAATATTACTGAATGCAAAAGTGATGCGAAATCAGATTATTCTCTAAGTGTTTCACGTTCAATATCGCATCCAGATGAGTGGATTTTGGGTTCTGGTTGCACCTATCACATGTGTCCCATTCGGGAATGGTTTTTTGAATTTCAAGAAATCGACGGAGGAGTTGTGTACATGGGCAATGATAATCCATGTAAAACAACTGAGATAGGTTCAATCAAGCTGAAGAATCATGATGGATCCACAAGAATTTTGCGGGATGTGCGGTATGTGCCAATGCTAAAGAAGAATCTCATCTCATTGGGGTCTCTAGAATCTAATGGCCTAGTTGTGATTATGCGAGATAGAATTCTTAAAGCAACTTCAGGAGCACTAGTAATGTTGAAAGGCGTGAGGAAGAACAATTTGTATTACTATCAAGGTAGTACAGTTGTTGAAGCAGTCGCAGCAGCAACTTCAAGTCCTAAGAAGGATGCAGAGGCAACAAAACTGTGGCATATGCGATTGGGACATGCTGGCGAGAAATCCTTGCAAATGCTTGCCAAGCAAGGATTGCTGAAAGGTGTGAAGACTTGCAAATTAGAATTTTGCTAGCATTGTGTTCTTGGAAAACAACGAAGAGTAAAGTTTGGTACTGCAATCCATAATACCATTCTGGATTATGTACACTCAGACGTATGAGGTCCAGCCAAGACTCCGTCTCTCGGAGGGAGACATTATTTTTTCACTTTCGTTGATGATTTTTCCAGAAGAGTTTGAGTGTTTACTATGAAGAACAAAGATGATGTGCTTGGAGTTTTCCTTAAATGGAAAACTGAAATAGAAAATAAGACAAGAAGAAAAATAAAGGTTCTTTTATCAGACAATGGTGGAGAATACAACAGCGATCAATTCCTGAAGGTATGCCAAGATTGTGGCATAATTCGGCACTTCACAGTTAGAGGAACACCGCAATATAATGGAGTGGCAGAGCGTATGAACATGACACTTATGGAGAAAGTTCGTTGTATGTTGTCTAATGCTGGATTAGACAGGAAGTTTTTGGCTGAGGCTATAACATACGCTCAACATCTAGTCAATCGTTTACCATCATCTGCTATAGATGACAAGACTCCATTGGAAGTATGGTCCGGAAAACCTGTTACTGATTATGACACTTTGCGTGTTTTTGGTTCTACTGCATATTATCACGTGAATGAATCAAAGTTGGATCCAAGAGCAAAGAAGGCTCTGTTATGGGCTTCAATGCTGGAGTTAAAGGATACCGTTTATGGTGTCTAGCAAGCAAGAAGACGATAATCAGTAGAGATGTTACCTTTGATGAAACTGCCATGTTGAATAAGGTAAATCTAAAAGAGGTTGAGAGTACTTCACAGCAGGTGGAGTATACTACGAAGCAAGTGGAGTTTAAACATGCAGTGATGAATCCGGCAAGTAACACCACTCATGACTCACCGGTGGCAGAAGGAGAGTTAAATGAAGAAGAAGTTCATACCCAAGAACTTCTACATCAATCGGAGCAAATTGCCGTTAGAAGAACAAGGCGAGAGATTCAAAAACCTGCTAGCTTTACTGACATGGTGGCTTATGCACTTTCGGTTACTAATAATGTTCCATCCATTTACCCAGAAGCCATTTGAAGTTCAGAAAATGTAAATGGGCAGGTGCAATGGAAGAAGAAATGCAATCTCTTGAAAAGAACGGGACATGGAAGTTGGCGCCACTATCAAAGGGGAAGAAGGAAATTGGATGCAAATGGATATTTGCAAAGAAAGAAGGATTTCCTGACAAAGATGATATCCGCTTTAAGGCAAGGTTGGTGGCTAAAGGCTACGCTCAGAAGGAATGAATTGATTATAATGAGGTTTTTTCTCCCGTTGTTAAACATTCTTCCATTAGAATTTTGTTAGCCTTGGTAACACAATTGAATTTGGAGCTAGCTCAACTTGATGTGAAGACCGCGTTGCTGCACGGTGATTTGAAGGAGGAAATCTATATGACTCAGCGAGAAAGATACAAGATTGATGGAAAAGAAGATTGAGTTTGCAGACTGAAAAAATCGTTGTACGGACTGAAACAATCCTCGAGACAGTGGTTCAAACGATTTGACTAGTTTATGAAGGGTCAAAAGTACACAAGAAGCAAATACAATCATTGTGTGTATTTGCGCAGAATTCAAGATGGATCATACATCTACTTACTATTGTATGTTGATGATATGCTAATAACATCAAAGAGCCAAGTTGAGATTGACAGATTGAGGCTCATTTAAGCAAAGAGTTCGAGATGAAGGATTTGAGGGAAGCTAAGAAGATTCTCGGTATGAAGATAAATAGAGAAAGAGAAAAAGACAAGTTATATTTAACTTAGAAGCAGTATTTGAAGAAGATATTATAGCGTTTTGATGTTCAGGAAAATACAAAACCTATAAATATCTCACTTGCTCCTCATTTCAAATTGAGTAATCTGTTATCTCCAACAACAGATGAAGAACGAGAATACGTGGCAAAAGTCTCATATGCAAATGCAGTCGGAAGCTTGATGTATGTAATGGTGTGTACGAGACCAGATATTTCACATGTTGTTAGTGTTGTGAACAGATATATGCATGATCCGGGCAAGGGTCGTTGGCTAGCTGTGAAATGGATTCTGCGGTATCTCCAAAATACTGTAGATGTTGGATTAGAATTCGAGCGGGATAAATCTTTTGGTCATTGTGTAGTTGGATATTGTGATTCTGACTATGCAGGGGATTTGGATAAGCGACGATCTAGAACTAGCTATTTGTTTTCTTTAGCAAATGCGTCAGTTAGTTGGAAGTCTACTTTGCAGCAAACATTGATTTTTTCTACAACAGAAGCACAATATATGGCAATTACAGAAGCTGTAAATGAAGCTATTTGGCTTCATGGGTTGCTAAAAGACTTGAGAGTTGGTCAGAAATAACTTGATGTATATTCTGACAGTCAGAGTGCTATTCATTTAGCAAAGAATCAAGTCTTTCATGCACGGACGAAGCATATTGATGTTCGCTATCATTTCGTGCGGGAAATTCTCGAGGAAGAAGAGATATTTCTCCAGAAGGTTCATACTTTGGAGAATCCTGCAGATATGCTGACTAAAGTGGTTACAAGAACCAAGTTTGAACATTGTCTAAACTTGGTTTATATCCTGCAAATTTGAGTAGGCGCCTGACGGCGCAAATTTAGAGACACTGCGAAAATCGTTTGATTAAGAAGATTTATTTTTGGTGGGATTCAAATTAAGTCAAGGTGGAGATTGGGTTTAGGGTTTAGGGTTTAGGGTTTAGGGTTTAGGGTTTAGGGTTTTAGGGTGGGGGGGTAAACACTATAAATTAACCTCTACTCCTTCCATTCTTCTCATCCCATTCTAAAATTATTTATATCTCTTTGGTAATTTTGGTCTTACTCTTTCTCTCTTTGTAATATTTCCTTGTGAAATACATTTTGTAGTGTCCGAGGACGTAGACATATTTGGCCGAACTTCGTTAAATTTTGGTGTTTCTTTTATTGATTTATTTAATAGCCGTTTGTTATTTTTTCGGGTATAGTTGTTGTTATTTATTGTATTATTATATTACTATGATAATTCTGGCTATGTAAGACTTGGTTCTTAAGTGGTCCGTTGTGACCCACCTCTCTTATCTGAGAATCTATCTAGTGTGATTTTTTAGTACAATAGCTTACACGCTATTTGAAATTGCCCGAGCTTCTGCAATACTAAGAACGGCCACATATCTGCGACAGTATCTCCATCTTTGTCTCAAATTATGATATTTGTCTCTTTCTATCAACATGGCAGACGGCTTCTACTTCTTGTTGATTTATACCGGAAGAGCTCAAGAAGACAGCGATTGAGAGTCTCGTAACTGCTTATTTATAACAACAAAAGGTTCATAAGTTTCCTCTCAGATCAAAGATGTCCCGGAAAGCTTCTACAAAAGAGACAATCTCGTAAATTTTCAGGGTTATTATTTGATTTTAGCTCAGGAATTATGCTGATAATCCAATGTAGTTTCCCATTGACATCATATTAGCGATCTTGAGGTCTAGTACTAGATAGAGTAAAGAAAATCAATGCACTAGATCATTAATTGTAGCTTAGATTGAAGATTTAGTTGAAGCTTCACATGGTAGAAGAACAAGGAGATGGAAGAGTTACTGCTGCTGGAAATTGAGCTGCTGGAGTCTTGAAGTTAGTGCGGGAATTATAACATAAGACAACCACACATGCGTGAAAAGCTTCAAGGACTTTAACTACTCCCTGGTCTTTATTGCTCTACTATGTGCCGGGAAAAGCAGCAGAAGAAGCAGAAACCCAGCTCGCCACGGCCTCGCTCAAGCTCTTCTCTGCAGAGTAGCCTTCTGCTGCCACCGTTGGAACTCGTTGCGGGCATAACTCAGTTGGCTCAGAGATAGTAGATTGAATACAAGAGCTTAGGTTCGACGTTTGCGCTGTCCTAGTGTGAGAGTTGTTACCCCCAATGTTAGAGTAGTTCTTTGAGATATTATGTAAAAACCTCTTATCTCTGGATCGCCGAGTCACCGTGATTTAACCCCCTCACAAATTGTCAGGCCGGAATGTGAAGGCCCTCGAAGCGAGGAATTACAAACAAAGGAATGCTAGGAGAGCAACTTTAAAGCAATTGAGCACACTCTCGAGCAACAATTGGTAGTTTGAGTAGCACGAGAAGAGGAGGAAAGTGAAGAGAATGGAAATGAAGAAGCAAATATGTGCCGGAAAAGCTGGATCGGGGTTTGAGGAAGAAGATCCAGCCATGGCTGCAAAAAGACAGGTAGCTAATCTTGCTTATTAAGATGCCAATTTGGTGCATATAGATCGCTTTAGGAGTCTCATTTGCATCGAGAGTTTGGTAGATTCTCTCTCTCTCTTTAGAAAAAAAGGGCATTGAAAATGGAATCCTAAGATTTTACAGAGATCGAAATGATTAATCTAAGCGTTGGATAATTTCTCTTGTTCGCAGGCAAAGATCCTCTACATTCATAGGATGCCACTGCTATACACTGTATTTGATACATCTGTGCAGACGCTTGCGTGTTCCGGCCATTTGGGGAATCATTCGCTTAACAATGGCGGAATCAAATGGTGAAAAAATTGAAAATCTTTGGTGGTTTCCTACTTGTTTTTTTTTTTTCAGTAGTAGTTGGTTTCACCGCCTTCGTCTTCTCCACCCTTTCCTCTGCGGTTCACGAAGGGGACGAAATCGGCGTTGTTCTTCTTCGCCTCCGGCTGCCATGTCATGCGCCCGAACTCCTCTTTCAGATACCCACCGATGCCGGTTCCTTTCTCCTCGGTTTCTCCGACTCCGGCCGTCGCGGCTTGCTGAATTACTAGAACTGAGACGAGGGAGGAGAAGCTCGACGACACTAATGCATCTCCTAGTCCTCCTAACTCAGGGTTATCGCTCCACTCCGACAGCCCAGACGTCAGCGGCGAAATCGACCCTTTTCCCCTTCCGACGATGAACAGGTCGTAATCGTTTTGACTGGAGTTTATTTCGATTATGGTTTCTTCCCCGTTGTTCACCACTTTTTCCATGTAGTCGATCGACGCGTTGCCCTCTAATTCAAATCTGAAGCCTTCGATGTACTCGTTATCTAACTGCTTTTCCCTTTCGTGATCTGCTATGGCTTTCAGGATTCCGTCGTTCTCGTTATCGCTCTCGTAGCTATCGACGGCGGCTACCTCTGCGTTTTCTCCGGCAATGAAACGGATGACCGTTAGTGCAATCAATGGATGTCGAGACATTCTGGTTGCATACGCGAGCGCTTCTCTGTCGTCAGGTCCGCCGATGAAGAACATGGCAAAGCGGCGGAGGGCCCTTGCGATCCGGTTCGACTCAACGAATGAGACTCCAAGTCCACGGTCGACCAAGATTCCCACCGACGACGGCGAGCTACCCAAGACGTTATTATTGACGATGGCGACGGATGGATTAGCGTCCTCTGTGTTTCCATCAAAAGGGAGGATAGTGAGATTCACCCGCTTCTCCGCCGCTATCGCACATATGTCTTTGTGCATGGTGGTGTACGCAGAGACGGCGGTGAGCACGTTGACAGAAAACCCTTCGTTTTCCGTTTCCAAGTTTTCAAACCCAGTCATGATGTTCTCGGAGCTAGATCTGATCTTAGTCGAGGGGGTCTTGCATTGGCCATGGACGATGAGCATGGCAGATGCTCGGCCGGCGAGCTCCACGAGCTGGATAGCGAAGACGGATATGGGGGAAACCTTGGATGGATGGGAAGCTTCGAGGAGACTGACCATGCCGGAGACATTCCGGGCGGAATGGACGCAGGCCAGTATTCTGAACTCGGAGTCTGGCTTGAGTCTCTGTATTGTCTGGCACTTGAACTGCCTCAAATTTCTGGTGGAGTTGTACATGAAAAACAGAATGGGTCCTGCCATGGCGGTCATCACCACAAACGAGAGAAACATTGCCGAGAACGTCTCAGTCCCCAACGCCTGCCATTAACAGACAACTCAAGCTTTGAATTCGAATTTCAAACAAGGATCGATCACCGGAAAAAGAAAAGTAAAGAAGAGCAGTCACCTTCATATCCCGGCCGGTCCCCAGGATGATCAAGGCCAACAGCCCTTTCGTGTTCATCAAAACACCAAGGCCCAGACTCTCCCGGGGAGGGATTTTGCAGAGCACGGAAGCAAGAAAAGCGCTGCCAATCTTGGCAGAAAAAGCCACAACTAGGGTCAGAACCACCGTGTTCAGGCTCTCCTCCTTTGCCAGCGTAACCAAATTCATTCTCAGACCCATGGCCAGAAAATAAGTGGGCAGCATAAACGACTTGACGAACTCCTCCACCTTCTCCATTATAACCTCCTTGAGCACCCCCTTGGGCAGAATCACCCCCCACATCAGAGCTCCGACAATGGAGTGGCAGCCGCAAACGTCCGTAATCAAACCACAGGCGATGACTCCTGTTAGAATGAAGCAGATGTGATAGTCGTTGTATTCTTCGTCTTTTGCTGTCCATTTCATGATCCATTTTAGAGCTGGACGGAGAAGGAAGAGGCAAATCAGAGTAAAACAGATGGTAGCCATTATTGTGTATAGCTTCCCCTCGCTTGTAATTGCAATCGAGACGACGAAGAGAGCCCATGAGCTTAAATCGGTGATGAGCGCTGCTGACAGAGCAGTTCGTCCGATTTCAGTGTGGAGAAGCTTGAGATCGGCGAGGATTCTGGTGAGATCGTGAAAATTTGTGATGGAGAGAGAGAGACCGTAGAAGAGAGAGCCAAAACGTGCCTGCCCTTCCACTTTGGGTCGGTTGGTTTTCTTGAGAATAAACTGGTGTAAGGCGAAGCCGGTCAAAAAGGGAAAGACGAGTCCGGCGAAAGCCACGGCGGCGGCCTTAGACCCAGCTTGAAGAAAAGGGTCTAGATCCAAATCCAACCCCACCAGAAAAACGTAGTAAACCAGGCTTAGGTGCGCTATGCTCTCCAACGCCAACAAGCTCTTGAAAGGATAAATGATGGCCCTGAATAGCTCGTCCATCCCTAACATCGACGAACCCAGAATAATTCCGGTCTGAAGTCAAGGATTGAAGCCCCAAAATGCAGAAAAATGTGAAAAATCAGCCAAAAAAAGGAGCGAGATTGAAGGCAAAAAGAAAAGGAAAAACTCACGAGCATCTCTGCAACGACGGGGGGCTGGCGAAGGGGCTTAAGGAGGAATATGAGGAGGCGAGAGATGAAAATGGCGAGGGCAAGCTGGAAGACGAAGAGCGGAAGAGTGGAAGAAAGAGCGTTCTCAGCTCGCCATAGAGCGTTTGTCCGAGTTACGTTGCTGCTGTAGCAGGCGACCACGTACTCGTTTTTTCTTTCTTTTGTGTAGTAATCTGAAGGAGAAGGCCAGGCCATGATCTCCATTGCAGTAAGCTCAGACCCAGACAAAGAAACTGTGAATTCTGGAAGAAGGGGAGAGAAGAAGAATCAGGAGAACTGTAGAAATCCGGGACAAGCACTAATGGCAGCCACGAAAGGAGACAACTTTGAACAGAAATAACAATTCCAACCAAACTAGAAGCAAGAAATTGCATGTTCCTCAACCGATGGCGCAGTAAACAAATCCTCAAAACCAACGACGCCTAATTTAGCAACAGGGCCCCAAAAATGCCACGAAGGTCCGTTATATCATACAGTTGAGAAAAACTAAACCCTCCAATTCTCATGGTTACAAAATTGAAAACAAACCTAATCTAACTTGTTCAATATAATTAAATTAATGCTAGATTTATTTTCATATCATAACTTTTTAACTTAGCTTTTGAAATATTAAATTCTAATTNAATTTATGGGTAAATTACGTTAAGCCACTAAACTATCAACAAAATCGGCCACCAAATTTTGAAAAGGACAAACATATCAAACATGCAGCCAACTTGCTACTCTATCGACGCATACATGTCGCATCATGTTAACAAGCAGCAAGTGAAGGTGACAAGTTAATTTGATGCGCGACATATATATAGACCAACATGCAGCTGTCAGTACCCTATTTTTTCTATATATGTCTTCATTCTTTGTATTTTTTAGAATCCTCTAGTCTATCAAAATTTTAATTTTTTCTATATATCCAAGATCTCAAGCTTAATCATCATAAGATCCCCCTAGGCAACGAAGAGAGTCCTAGTGTTGTCAAACTTTGAGTCGATTGTAGCAGTTCGAGTCCGACTCATTTTTTTACAGTGTCGAGCTGAACTTGACTCGAGCCCAGCATGTCGGCTCGCTCAAGCTGGCTCGTGAGCTTGGGAACACCGAGTCAACCGATCCAGTTCGTAAGCCAGCTCGCGAGCTGGCTCAGTAGGCTCGGAATACCTGTAGCGCGGTCAACCCTTAGTGTAACAGCGGTCGACACTTAATCGACATTATAAATTTTGTAGGTCGACCGCTTAATGTTCCAGAATATTTTAGGTGTCGACCACGTTTATATATGTCGACCACAAAGTATTTATCGTTAGTGAAAGTGTCGACCGCCGATATAAAAAGGGTCGACCGGTATACACAAAGTGTCGACCGACGTTGTAAAAAGAATCGACCGGTATAATGTAACAGCTAGAATTTTCATATTCAACGGAAACCTCCGGTCGACCATGAAAATACTACAGGTCGACCGGAGGTAGCTGTTATGAGGGAATTCTATAAATTGTAGGAGTTAGCCGAGAATTTCTTACCTGAAACCCTTTTGTGCAAATCGCGCTCGGAAGCCTTCTAGTTGTTGATCGTTCTACGATTCCCTTAACATTCATCAAAAAATCGGTGAACGGTATCAAAATAGAATTTTTTTAAAAAATAGTTCATTGTCTGTTATGGATTCACCGCCTAAATACGTAGAATTCGAAACGTTTCCGTCTTCCGAAGATGAGGTGCAAGAAGTTGGACCTATAAATCTGGCTTTTTCCGTCGGATTTATATACACATCTGCACAAGCATCCACGTCTGCCCCTCGGGCCAAGAAATCGAAAACGTCAGAAATTTTGAAACATTTTGAAATCGTAGAAATGAACGTAGAAACGAAAATAGAAAATAGGGCACAATGCAATTATTGTGCCAATCATTATGCTTATGAATCCACTACTAGCACAATTAATCGACATTACAAAAAATATCACGAGCACTTGCACTCGAAAGATCCTATGCAATTGCAATTAAACACTCTTGGTACTGGAAATTTCGTTTATTCGCATTAGGAGTTCAAGAAGACTAGCTGCGACATTGTACATTAGGAGTTCAAGAATTTTTTCATTTCTTGTATGCGTGTACATTTGTGATTTCATGTAAACGTTAACAATTGTAATCGTTTGATATTTTGCACATGATTGACACTTAGATGAGTGTCAACCTAGTTGGGATGCATCGAGGGTGTAGTGATGCAAATGTCGACCTTGCTAATGCAAGCAACTTTCCATTCTTCTTTCGGTATTTCATTTTCCTGAAATAAGCGTCAGTGTCGACCGCAATTAAACAAGGTGTCGACCGCTTAGCAACAGTGTCAACCGCATTTATATGAAGGTGCCGACCGCAGCTCATTCCAGAGCGTTTTATGGTGTCGAGTACAAACTAAGGTGTAGACCACAAATTAATACAGATTGTTTTATGGTGTCGACCGCATGCTAAGGTGTCGACCGTAACTCATTTCAGAGCATTTCATGGTGTCGACCGCATACTAAAGGGTCGACCTCAGATTAATACAGAAGGTTTTATGGTGTCCACCGCATATGATGTTATCGACCGTCAGTTCAAGGTGTCGACCGCATAGTAACTATGTATCGACCGTCAGTTCAAATTAGATGCTATATATGTTGAATGCTATTGATTCGATGTTTCGATGCTATTGTTTTTTTTGTTTCTTTGGCATAATGGAGGCGATACATACAAATGTTATCATGCAAATTTTTTTTGGATCAAAGAAAACAATATGCATAAATTTTTCATCAAAAATTAAAATTACATAACACGGAAAGTTATAAAACTTCAATATACTAAAACAAAATTTTTATATTGGGCTCGTTTAGGCTCGACCGATTCGACTGGTTCGGATCAGCTCGCTTGTTTAGGCTCGAAGCTCGCGAGCCGACTTGAGCTAAATTTTTTTGAAAAAAACTCGATCGAGCCGGCTCGAATAGGCTCGTCAGGCTCGGCTCGTTTAGCTATTCGTTCCGAGCTCGAGCCGACTCAAGCCGGCTCGATTGCCCGCTCTAATGGGGACTACCGTATTGTCATGCCCTGTTTATGTGTGGTAGGCAATACCTGTTAGGCATTAAATTAACATGCCGCATTTACTTGTCACTTGTTAACATGATGCAACACATAGTCGTCCCCATTTCGATAGATCGGCAGGTTGGATGACATGTCAAACTTGCCACTCAGGGCAAGTTTATCCTTTTCAAAATTTGTAGTTGATTGGTTTTTTGTAGATATTTGGACAACTTAATTGTACTTTACTTAAAATTTACGGAAACAACAAGGAATGCAATTGAAATAATAAATTTTAATTTATTATATTAATTACATAAATAATTATTCTACATAATGATTTACGTGATTTATTAAAATATTGTTTTTGGACGTCACAAAAATATTGGCTAATGAAAGTCAAAGTTAATTGAGATAGACGTTGGACATGTAGTTTATTTTTTTTGAATGGATATAATTTTTAAATAAGGAAAGGTCAAATTGTATTAAGAAATTAAGAAAAATAGATAAGCTTATATTATAATTACTAATTAATGACAACCCACCCCCTTGGCTTTTTGTTTAGTCCAGTCCAAGCGGAAAGAGCGTGGACTGTCTTCCTCTGGCTCCCATCTCCTCCCCCAATTCCCAAACCCGAGACCTCCGTTGAAGGCGTCCATTAATTTACCGTTCCTACTTCCATCTCCCAACGACAAACGTTAAACGCAGGTGCGATTCTCAGTTTCTCCTCCCCCTTCTTCAATCTATCCCCACACTTCCCTTTCGATCTGTCGCCTCTACCTTTTTTTTTTTCACTGTATGTGTCTTGTTTCTCTTTGGGTTGTTTTGTTTTCTTTTGTTTTTATCGTATGTGTGATGTTTGGTTTTCGAGTGCATGGACTTTCCCTTCAGATCCGAGCTTCTGATCTGTCGTTGCATGCTTCCGAAGGATGGATTTGGGTTAATTTCGCTTTTCTTTTTGTATGGATTTTTTTCCTGGACATTTTTGCTTTGGGTATGTGTATTTGGTTTTAGAAAATGCATGCGTTGAATTTGGGATGTTGTGTTTTCTTTTTTGCTTCAGAATTGTTGTGTTCGATTTTTTAATTTGATGATGCGAATGTTTGAAATGTATCGTCATCACCCTTTCATATATTTCTTGGAAAAATGAGATTTTTTTTCGTTATACCCTTACCTTGTCAAGAAATCGAACTGGGTGAGCGAGAAGTATCCAAATGCGTTGAAGGATGTATCAGTTAGATGGTTATGGTGGATCTGCAATGCAAGAGCTTTAACAACCTTATATTAACAATATATGTCCGGGGTTATCTTTCTGTTCATGAAACTTTTGTTCATGAAGAAGTATACTTTTTTTTTGTGAACCACTTTATTCTGATTTCTATTAGTTATCGAGGAATCAACTGTGGAGTTAACTTTAACTTATGGCAAAAAGTTATCGGTTTGAAGGTAGAAGCCAGAAATTTTTTGCATCCCTCAAACTATGATCAAATTTGTTGAAAATTTTTGTATTCTAGTGTTTGATCATTTTATTTTTGTACACACAATTTTGGTCTTTTATGATCAATTAGAAATTTTCTTTCTTATTTACATGTATTTTTTTCTGATTGGCGTAAGAGTTAATACTTAATACGTTAGTTTGCTTTTCTAGTTTTAATCATCTCCTTGCCCAATAAGTATATGATCATTTCCCAAGCAGCTACGGAGCTTTTCTACTCAGTATTGTTTACATGAGACTTTCATCTTGCACGGATCCTTAGCTAAGTGATTAAAGAAATAAGAACTTATCTTCTTCCCTTTCTGGTTACCTTCTCTTAGTATGTTTAAGACCAAATCCATTTTGATTTCTTATCATGATTAATAATCCTCAACTTTTGGAGGAATCCTTCGTTAGTGGTTGTGAATGACTGTTTTTGCCTTTGGTCTGTCGGAGCAAATCCAAAAATTTGATAAATAGAACTATCTATCTGCCAATGTGATCCAGAGTTGGTTTTAGAAGACTAGTTATATATCATATTTCCATCGTTTCAATGTAATGTGTTCATGGACGTTGCTCTATTTGTTCACTTTGCGCATATAAATCTTTACTTATTTTTCAACTTTTATAGAATTTTCCGCCTCTCATTAGTGCTGCGTTATTGATTATTGTCTATAATTCACTCATGAACAAAACATGGACTTTTTGGAACACTATTGAATTTGATTGAGCAAAGTCTTTTACCTGTCTTACTTGAAAATCATATTGTTTGGTATGAAAGTGCAGGTAAGCTAGAAATTGGTTGCATAAAAATGGGTCTGGACGGCGTTCTACCATCGCCCCGTCGGGGATCACCATCGTTTCGAAGACAATTCCCACAAAACGAGTTGGGTAGCTGGTCAACACTCCTTCAAAGACTCCGATTTCTCTTAACGGCTCTAGTTCTCTTGGGTTTTCTATGCACTGTCTATCTTTACTTTGCTGTCACTTTAGGCTCTCCGCGCTCTTGTTCCGACTTGACTGGGTCTGAAAGAGCATTATGCAATGCCAAGGCTTCTCTTGCTAAAGGAAAACTCAAATTCTTTTGATATTTGGAAAACTTTATTCTCGAGCAAATTCTCGTCGATCGTGTTACTTAGTTGATTATTTTTAGTCTGTAGATGACTAACTTGTATTGGAATGCAGTGGTTTACCTTGAGTATTCGTGTAATTCACAAACGTGATATATACATTATATCGATACAATTATACCTTAATTTTATATCATGGCATGATGGTAAAATTTAAGTAAAACGTAATGCACGTTTATTTATTGTAACATACATATATATATATATATATACAACGAATTCATGTATATGTTTGTCCGTCACGCATGTATGTCACCAAAACTTTGGATATTGGAGAAGAGAATTTTATATAGAATGCAAATGAAAAGTTAATATACTCCCAAGCGTTCTATTAATATATTATTCTAAGGTATTCAAGGTTATTAATTAGTTTGAAAAAGATATATTATGAATTAATTAAATTATATTCTTTTTGGAAATGTTCTAAAAAAGGATATTTAGAAGAATTAGACCTATTAATATGTTTACTAGGTCTATGCAGTGAACCAAAAAGTAAGATGTAGGACAAAATTAAAAATATAATAATATTATTGATGTATATTATAATTTTAAAAGATATTTAAAACTTTTCATCTATTTTTGCCTCGTTACTACTAAACTAAAACTTAGTAGTTCGGTAATGTTAGCTCCAATTAAAACCTAGAAAGCTCAATCGATTATGTTGGTAGCGGTAGAAATTTTCAAGCAATAACCTTGAAGCACAGATGAAGAGAAGATTAACAGAAGGAGGTTCACAAATCGGTTGCATTTTCTTCTTTACTATGTCACTTGCTTTTATTATTGCTCGAGTATTAGAATTAGTCGATTCAATTAAGAGATAAACTTTATGACTAGAGATTGCTACTTATTCTTGAGTGTTTTGGAAGCCAGTCATAAAGTAGAGATTTTCTTGCTATATGACAAATGAAACATAAGATATAATTATATTATATGTCTGCTAGTTTTAAAAGTTTAATTGATGGATGCATAATATTTATTTATTTTTTATATATGCTTACTGCACGGCCTTCCATTAGGCTTGGTCTGGGTCTCCTAAACTCAGAATTGGAGATCGAGCCAACACTAAACTTATGAAAGTGAAAACCAATGCAAAAGCTGTGGGTTGCCCCAAATGACTTGATCAATTCCAACCAAGTTCAGGTAACATTCAAATTAAAAACATACATCACTAGTCTCTTGCAGATACCATTTTTAATATTTCTCAATTAGATTTAATTTATATCTACTAACCGCACTTACAACGTAAGATAAATCTAAACATGTGTAAATCATAAAATGCATTAGAGATCTCATGCATTAGAATATGAAACTCGAGAAAGAAAAAGCGAGACAATTAGAAAGGGTGAAACAAGCCGGAAAGCCTGCAATTGGTGTTGTGACTTGTGCTTCGACCTTCTTACCATTTCCCACATAATCTTCACATCTTGATATCCACAAGTTTCTACATCATCATGCAGCCTTAGAATTCCCCTGATGCGCAACATTCTAATGGAGCAATACGTTTTGGAAGAGTTTACAGCCGAAAGAAGTAATGGTTCGGGATAGGCATGTTCTTCACCTTGCTGCCATGTTTTAGCTTGATTAGGAATGTTCGATTTTGTGCATGATGTGTAATCATGTTGTGTGTTTTGCTGTTTATTTTGGATAGCGACTTGGTCGGGAAAGAAGTCCTATTTAGGGTCCTTGTTCTGTTTGAATGGGACATATTCTGTAATATTTTTTGGATGGAATACAGTGTCTTTCCAAACCCGTGGGTTTAGCCGGATTTGTGGGTGTGCGTAGAATTGTTCAAACCTCTTTGAATCGCATCATTGGTATCAGAGCCTTACTGGGAAAAAAACTGCGATGGCCAAACAAGCGCTTCGGAATGAAGGAGTAGGTGACTCCGGGAAGGAAACAAGCGAGCTCAAAAAAACGATAGAAGGGCACACTGAGCAGCTGAATCTTCTGAAAGAAAGACTCGGGAGCATAGAAGAAAAACTTAAAAGGGCTGCCAGAGTTAATGGCAGACCTTTCATACCTTCGGTCGGCGTACCAACCGTCACCACCGGCGCAGCCAGAAATGACCGGCCCGTCGGAACAAAAAGGTAAATCAACCGTTTACATACCTCCAGAGCAAAGGGAAAGACGTGGTAATTCATTGCTGCGTGCACCGGAAAAGGGCCCAGGATGGCGCGAAGGTCCGCGATTCTCCAGAGATTTTTCACCTGATGGTAGTAACAATCACAGAGCTAATGAAAATCAGCCAAGGAGGACGAGCGAGGGGTGGTTCCGAAACTATCTGCCGGTCTTCGATGGTGAAGAATGGGAGGCATGGGAAAGGAAGTCGGAGAGATTTCTTCGACTAAATCACGTTCCGCCGCAGGAGAAATGTCTTTACCTTTCAGACTATTTCGTGGGCAGGGCTTGGGATTATTTTGCATGGATTAGTGAGGAAGAACCCAATATAACCTGGGAGGAGCTGAAGATTGCAATGAGTCAGAGATTCGGGCCCAAAGATTTTAAATCCGTCCAAGAACAATTACTTGGCCTCAGGCAGACTCATGGGGTAGAAGAGTATGGAGACCAATTCCAAACATTAGCAGCCCGAGTGAGAGGAATGGACCGGGAGACAACCATTGGGGCCTTCATTAATGGGCTTGTTGTGGAATTACAAGATGATGTTCGTGTCATGAGGCCGCGAAATGTGTATGAGGCTTTAATGTTAGCCCTTATGTACGAAAATAAACTTAAGGGAAAGACTTACAGGGCTGGAGGGCCCAGTCCCGGGCAATCAAACTCCAGTTTTAAGCAGCCCGGTAGCTACTCATCCAACAGCAGGCCAAACTTTGGCCCGTTTCCTACTAACTCCGGTCCAAACTACAGAGAAAGCTATTCTGCTCCGAAGAACCGGCCCGTGCTGAATCTGAATACGAAAGGAGAGGCGAAAACCCTAGTTTCGCAAGCCGAACGACAGAGGCGGAGGGAGGCGAACTTATGCTTCCGGTGCGGCGAGAAATGGGAGCCCGGCCACCGTTGCAAAGGAACTCTACGTCTCATCGACGTAGAAACGGGCGACGACCTTGGAGAAGAAGACCCGCTCTTGTACGAGCCAAGGAAAGCTGATACTGCAGAAGAGGAAGCAGAAGAAGGACTTATGTTGTTTCAGCAGACAGTGTCCCTAGGAACGATAGCCGGGATCGATGGCTCTCAATCATTCAAGCTAAAAGGAAGCATTCGTGGGAGAGATATTTTAGCCCTCATTGATTCTGGAGCAAGTTGCACATTTATTGATGAAAGAGTGGTTGGATGCTTGGGAATACCAAAGACAACTATCCCTCAATTCCAGGTCAGGGTAGGGGATGGGTATTGTTCCAGCATCAACTCCGTCTGTTCCTCGGTACCCTTAATTCTTCAAGGGATTCAATTTGTGATTGACGCATACCCCTTCCAAATGCCGAGCGTTGATGTAATTCTCGGAATGGATTGGCTGAAGAAATTGGGCACCTTCCAAGCAAACTTCAAGCACCTATGGCTGAGTTTCGGAGAAAGAGGGAAAGAAATCACTCTCAAGGGCGAGACTACACTCAGCCGCCAAGGTATCTCCCTCAAAAACACCCTCAAATTGTTTAGACAGGGAGAAGAATGTTTTTTTGTCGAGATAAACAGCAAGAGTAAACCAGAAAATCTATTTCCGGCGGACAATGGGGCTTCCACAAGTCTAGTGATGGCATTAAGAGAGGAGTTTGCCCCTGTCTTCTCCTAACTCACTAGGCTACCCCCAAGGAGGTCCTTAGATCATTCTATCAGATTAATCCATGGCTCGGCAGCTCCTCATATCCGGCCATACCGTTATCCGCATTCGCAGAAGAATGAAATAGAAAGATTGGTAAAAGAGATGTTGTCCGTGGGGTTTATCCGACCAAGTCAGAGCCCATTTTCTAGCCCTATCTTATTAGTAAGAAAGAAGGATGGAGGGTGGCGTTTCTGTGTGGATTACAGAGAACTAAACAAGGTTAGTGTCCCGAATAAATTTCCTTTTCCCATTATTGAAGAACTAATCGACGAATTGTGTGGTGCAACTTGTTTCTCAAAACTGGACTTGAAAAGCGGTTACCACCAAGTCCGGATGGCCGATGATGATATTGAAAAAACAGCATTCAAGACGCATGAGGGCCATTATGAATTCCTAGTCATGTCGTTCGGCCTTAAGAATGCTCCAGCAACCTTTCAAGCACTCATGACAGATTTATTTCGGCCGTATTTGAGGAGGTTCGTATTAGTCTTTATGGACGATATTTTGGTTTATAGTGAAGACATTTCAACCCATGAGGAACATTTAAGGATAGTTCTACAAGTTCTTCTACAGGAGCAGTTTGTTTTGAATACAAAGAAAAGTAAATTTTTCCAATCTGTCATCCAATACTTGGGACACACCCTATCCGGAGAAGGGGTGGCAGCGGAGGAGGAAAAAATCCAAGCAATGCTACGATGGCCGACCCCAAAATCTGCAAAAGAAGTTCGAGGATTTCTGGGTTTAACTGGATACTATCGGCGATTCATTAAAGGATATGGAAGTCAAGCAAGACCTCTAACAGACCTCCTAAAAAAGGGAATATATGCGTGGAATCCAGAAGCTAATGCAGCCTTCGAGAATTTGAAGAAAGCCGTGTCCAACACCCCTGTTTTGGCTTTGCCGGACTTTAGCCTTCCTTTTGAAATACATGTCGACGCATCTGGAACAGAGGTTATCAACCCCGGAACAGCACAAATGGTTAGTCAAATTAATTGGTTATGACTTCAAAATTGTGTATAAACCCGGGAAGGAGAATAAAGTGGCGGATGCGCTTTCAAGGAGAGGCGGCTGGGAAGAAAACGAGACTTTAGCCCATATTTCCTGCCCGGACTTCGTTGACTTGGCAACCCTAAAGCAAGAAATTGAGAAGGATCCCAAATTGAGAGCAATCAAACAGGGCATCATAAGAGGAGAAAATTTAGACCCAAGATACGAATTGCATAACGGCATCCTATTATATAAGGGGAGAATCTGGATTCCTTCTTTTAGTAGTCTAAAACCGAAGCTATTAGCCGAATTTCACCAATCCCCCATCGGAGGGCACTCGGGAATTTGGAGGTTTTACAAAAGATTAAGTGCACAAGTTTTTTGGAAGGGACTTATGAAAGACATTCAAACAACGGTATCTTCTTGCGGTATATGCCAGCAAAACAAATCGGAATCTACACATTCAGCCGGTCTCCTGCAGCCGCTGCCCATCCCGGAGCAAGTTTGGGAAGATATATCTATGGACTTCATAGAAGGATTGCCTAAGTCAGGGGGGTTCGATGTGATTCTGGTAGTAGTGGATCGGTTAACCAAATTTTCACACTTCATTCCTCTCAGACATCCATATACAGCCAAGCAAGTAGCAGAAAAATTTTGCAGGGACATAATAAAATTACACGGAATACCAAGGAGCATAATTAGCGACCGGGATAAAATTTTTACAAGCTCGTTCTGGAGGGAACTCTTCCGCCTTCAGAAAACAGATTTAAACATGAGTTCGGCCTATCATCCACAGACGGATGGGCAGACCGAAGTAGTAAACAGATGTCTGGAAACGTATCTTCGCTGTTACACTGCAGAACAACCGAACCAATGGTCTAGATGGCTGATGTGGGCTGAATATTGGTACAACACCAACTTCCACAGTGCGATAGGTATGACTCCTTTCAAGGCAGTCTACGGAAGGGACCCTCCATCCTTGGTTAGGTATCTCGGCAAAGGTACGTCCATCAATTCACTTGATCAAATGTTGCTGGACAGGGACTCAATTCTCCAGCAGCTTCGTGGCAATTTGGTCCGAGCCCAGGAACGAATGAAAAAAATGGCAGACACATCAAGAACGGAACGCAGCTTTGAAGTTGGTGATTTTGTTTGGCTCAAGGCTCAACCATATCGGCAACAAACGGTGGCCCGACAGACCAACAACAAACTAGCACCTCATTTTTTGGGACCTTTCGAAGTTTTGGCAAAAGTAGGGGCTGTAGCATATAAACTACAACTTCTAGTAGGCTCCAAAATTCACCCGGTGTTCCATGTCTCCAGGCTTAAGAAAGTCATCGGGACAATCGACATTTCAGCAGCCCCGGTTTCGTGGGATTCAACGGAGGTATGGGCGGCAACGTATCCTATAGCGGTATTAAAAAAACGAGACTCAATCAACGGAACTCAAATTCTGGTCCAGTGGAATAACAAGCCCAGGAAGGAGGCCACGTGGGAACTCGAGGCTATCGTGAGGGAACAATTTCCAAGCTACGACCTTGAGGACAAGGTCAGTTTTAAGGAAGGGAGTATTGATGCGCAACATTCTAATGGAGCAAGACGTTTTGGAAGAGTTTACAGCCGAAAGAAGTAATGGTTCGGGATAGGCATGTTCTTCACCTTGCTGCCATGTTTTAGCTTGATTAGGAATGTTCGATTTTGTGCATGATGTGTAATCATGTTGTGTGTTTTGCTGTTTATTTTGGATAGCGACTTGGTCGGGAAAGAAGTCCTATTTAGGGTCCTTGTTCTGTTTGAATGGGACATATTCTGTAATATTTTTTGGATGGAATACAGTGTCTTTCCAAACCCGTGGGTTTAGCCGGATTTGTGGGTGTGCGTAGAATTGTTCGAACCTCTTTGAATCGCATCATCCCCCTCCTGTTTATCCAATCACCTCATTGTAATTTAACATAAAAGCCAAACATTCTGATGGTGTGCTCCATATATATATATATATATAAATGGATATATATTATATAATATTGAAATTATTTATCTTAACAATTATAAAACCATTGAAAATCTCTTCGCACGAATCCTTATCCGCAAGAGCCATGAATAAGAGAACGATTGGTAGCGAAATAAGTTACCATTTCTGCGAGCCTTGACGCGAGAAGAAACCGCAAGCCGCCATACGCGGCGGACTGGAAAAACTATTTTGCGCCAGAACTCCATCAACCTTTCCCTCTTGCTCCTGCTTCTTCTGTCTGACACGCCACCCTCCGCCACGCCACCCTCCGCCGCCGCCGCCTCCGAGTCCAACCGCTATGGTGCTTAACCCAGCAATGCCTACTCACTTCCTCGCTCTTTCTAAACCTTCCTACTCATAATAGGGAGCAAAGGTACAAAAACCCAATGTTAGTCCACCGACACGTGAGTGCTTTATATTCTTGTGCATGGTAGGCTATGTTACTCCTACAATAATGGTTTCGGATTGTCAAGGAAGAGCACGCATTTCTTGCTCCTTTTTCTTAGCCATTGCCTTTTTGTCTATTCATGTAATTTAAAATCTCTAAAACTACATCTTCAACATAATTTTAAAGGCGATTCCCAACTACGACTGTTGGTAAATATTCTACGTATTTTGAATTAAATTGATGTTCAAGAAAAGCGTTGGCATTAACCACAGCAAACACCTTAATTGCTTATGAATTAACTTGATCAGTATATTCTACGTAGTTTGTTTTCATATTACGATCAACTAGGCCATTACTTACTTTTAATTCTACAGGATCTTCCAACTTCTTTCAAAATCACTTCTATTTTGTGCCATCAATTATTGTTTATTAATTATTTTTCACTTGCACCATGTTTCTTGCCTATTGAAAATAGTTGCTCACTTGTTAAATTAATAATTCACATTTTTTAAGATTTCATAATTATAATTAGGGTGAATATCAAATAATTACCTCATGAAAATATGCATGAACACCCCGAACATATAAGAATTTCACCAGCCAAATTCACTTGTTCTATTGATTCCTATTCATTAGGTCTGAATACAAAAATTTTCAACTTGAATTCAAACGGCATAGAAAGCACACCAATGTTTTCCAATTTCAATCAAATGATAGAAAACTTCAATTCGATCATAGACTAAGCTTATATCGGTGACGACTGCGAGGAACGAAGTTCGGGATTGAGGGAGAGTGAGTCAGTGAGAACCATGCTCTGCCATGGCGGTGCGGAGTCGGTGCTCCCTAGCCAGCATCTAACTCTAAAGCGAAACCGCGTTGTAATCCCAGCATCCTCATCAGACGTTGGAATTCGGAGCGCCTTCTCGGCTCCGCTCTGAGCGCCAACTGCTTCCAGCTTCAAGGGTTAATAACCTTCATCCTCTTCTTATAAATAGATGCAGTCCTTCCAATGGCTAATGTTTTTACTAGTCCAGTTTAGAAAAGTGATAAATTAACATTGTATTTTGTTGTAGTATCCATATGAGCAATCAAATCGCTGCCGAAACTTTAGATTCTGGAATATTTAAATTAGATAATATTATTTTACAGATATATGATGTAAATTAAATGGCTAATGAGATTTTCAATAAATGTGTTTGTAAATTGTAATTGAATCTCTGAGAATTAAAGTCACTTTGACGCCGACAATAACATCATGCTTGCGTTGACAAAGACTTTTCATTTTAATTTTGAAGAGTTATTGTTCATTCATTGAAGAATATTTGATTATAAATTATTAAAATAATATTCCACTAGTAGCAATCATACTTCATGGAAATATGATTGATTTCTTCCCATTTTTCATTAAGATATACGTGAACGCATGAGATACTTGTACCAAAAAAGACAAAATCCTTTGTTTTCAGGGCTTTGATACCCAAGCCTGACAGTATGTCATGGGTTAAATCACAGTGACTCAGCAGCCCAGAGATGAGAGGCCCGTACCTAAAACCACAAGGAGCAACCTCAACATTGGAGAATTAAACTCCCACTGAGCTAAGCCCGTGTAGGCTTGACAATATGAGATACTATTTACATACTCTGTGCACTCTTTGCTTTAGAATAGAACAATGAAGCAATAGCATTTTAGCCTCCTCGAATGAAACGAGTATGAAAATTTCTGACTCATCGAGTCTATCGAAATTTTTGAACTTACCTTGTCGAGTCTATTTTCGATAAATCTGTAGAGATTTAAAAAAAAAAAAATTAGCTCTAGCTAGCTTCCGAGCCTCTAAGCTAAAATGAGCCGAGTCTATCAAGTCTATCAAAACGAGTCAAACGAGTTAATATTTTCCAAAAATCTTATTTTGAGAATGTATATACACTTAGTAATAAATTGTAAATATATTATTAGATTATTAAATTTAATTACTGTGGATTTGAACCTATCTACACTCGAGCCAATCCCCTATCGCTTCTGCCACCACGCCGCAGAATGGGAGCTCATGTGAAACTTTTTCTTTCTGGCGTAACAGCGGTGAAATGTAAGAAAATATTATAGTCGCGTAATATAATGGGCTAGAGCGTTCGAGTTATTGGCTCGGCCAAAATATTGCACCTGGCCCGATGCCCACAGTCCTATAAATAATTTTTGCATCACTACAAATTATATACATTTCAACTAGATTAACATTTATCTAATTGTCAATCATATGCAAAATATCAAAAAATTGTTGTGTTAAGTAATATTTAGTTTTCGAACTCCAAATTTTTGATCCACTTTAAAACTTTAAGAAATATTTAGTTTTTGAACGGCAAATTGTTGAATTCTTTCGCAATGGCATACCATGTTGTTTGTCTATTGCAACGGTCTTGTGTCAACACATCATGCATATCAATATTTTCAAGAGATCTGGTACAAGATATCTCTATCGATCATCATATTAGCGTTTACATGCACGGAAGACAAACTAAGATGATACAATAGAAACAAAAGTGTTAGTAAATCGTGTGTCATCTTAGATAGATATATTAGGACATGTTAGTCTTCCACCAACCCATGATATCAAAATTATCATCACGAGAAATATTATATCACGTTTCTAATAAGCATCGAGTCTATTGTTTCTTGAACCACAATATTGAACGTCCCCATCTATTTCTGCATTTATGAGATCCATAAAATTTGGGCGATGACCAAAACTGGAGCCACCAGTAGAACTATAAGGGGGTACGAGAGGAATATGAAAGATTAACATCAGAATATTTAGTTTGATAAGAAAAATACAAAATAGCAAGATCGTTCTACAGAAACAAGACCTAAATTTTTAGAAATTATATCAAGCATTAATTTAGCTATTTTTATTTGATAAGTTGGATGCATACTTCATTCAAATGAAAAATAATCCTTATATTCAACTAATATATTTTATATTTTGTTTGCATTTTATCAACTATTTTAAAAAATTCATTGACTTATTTTATAAGTTGGATGCATACTGAATTCAAATGAAAAAATACTCCTTATATCCAACCAATATATTTTATATTTTGTTTGGATTTTACCAACTATTTTAAAAAATTCATTGACTTGTTTATATTTTTCAAAAGTACCCATTAAGTTTACAAAAATTAGAATAATAAGATGTGTAATGAGATAGTAAGTTCCAGAACATCATTTGTTAGCATTAAAAAATTATTTACAATTTATCATTATTTAACATTAAATAAGTTGAGTTTAACCTAGTTGATACATCTGTTTTTATTTTTTTGGTTTTATATTAACTGTTTTACAAAAAAAAATTATATTTTTGTTGTAGGTTATTAGATGACGTAATATAAAAATTTACAGTTTTAATTACATCCACATGGAAGAAATAAATTTCATTCATTCTTTAATGATTAAATTTAAAATATGACAAATCTATCGCATATGAAAAAACAAAGATTGAATATTATCTGATTGAAATAATCTTTAAAATTGATAAATACAAACATCGTTGCCGAAATCATCATTTCAAGTATTTCTAAAAATTCTATCTTTAATACAATATTCTTGTAAAATACCTACAGTGTATCGATAAATAATAACATTACTATTATGATATCCATATTATGAAAACCTATTATTTTTTTATTTCTTTGCAATTTTTCATAAAAAAATGAGAAGTAACGATTATATATCCAAATGCATTGGGTGCGCTCTATAAATTATACGTAATGTAAATTGACATGGTAAGTTCATTTGAAAATAAAAGAATTAATTCATTTTTCATAATGGTATCATTTTAATAATGTGAGCTAGTAATGTATTATGATGAATTTTTTTATAATTAGAATTATTACATTATTCGTCAACTTTTTTGTATTAGCTATCAAACATCGGTATAGATATCTAATTTTGTATTATATATTTTGTAGCACTTTATCTTAATCTCTCATTTGAATACATTAAAATCTCTCTACCTCTAGCATTTAGTTGTAATTATGTACTACCTTTCGTTTGCTCGTTATAATGACATTTTATAGTGCTAGTGGTCGATTTGTAGACGTAGTGTTTTACACAGTATTTACACTGCGTCTTAATTTCTAATTTTTTAGTTATGTCAATTTGTTTTATTTTAAAATATCTTCAAACATCCGACATTGTACTTTTTTTAATTTAAGTGAAGATGTGGATGCTAACACCGATATATGACTAATTGAAAATACGAGATTAGTTAATTCAATTTCTTTAATATCATCGTTAGTAAATATATCCAATCAAAAAAATGTGGGTCCATATCAATAAAAATTCTAAAATTGTATACAAAAAAATATAGTAAATTTATACTATCAACCATTTACAAATAAGTGGTAATAAATGTGAAATCAAATTCACCAATATGAGTCCTACGAAAAAATATAATTGTCCGTTAATAAAATACGTTAAATCAAAGCAACACATTAATAAATGGATAATGTTAACATACTTTGATTAGTAGAATAGAAAAAAAATTGGAACGTAATTGCGGGATTTAGAAACTGAGAATGAGAGACCAAATTAAGAGGAGTTGACAGAAAATTGGTGAAGAAATGAGGAGGGATGTGGCAGAGCTGGCAAACGAGCCGGCTCGAGCCTGCCTAGCTATTCGAGTCGAGCCGAGCTTGTGGAGCTTTTTCTAAAAAAATTTGGCTCGAGCGAGCTATCGAGCCTTGAGCTTACTCGAGCCGAGCGAGCCCAACTCCCGAGCCTAATCGAGCCGAAAATGAGCCTAAAAAATAATCATTATAAATTATTTGAAATTCGATATATTATGTTGTAACCGGAAGTTTAAAAAATATTCATTATAATTTGTTGAAAAATTACATATCATGGTACCAAAATAATTATTTTGTGCATCAATATTCAATACATATGTAAACTTTAAAAAAAGTACAAATAACTTAAATAGTCGTACAAAAAATTCTAGTCGTCAAATTCTAAATTTTTTAATTCTTCCTCGTGTTCATCATCTCGTTGTTGCTCTCTCACAACGGCGTCGCTCCAATCCTTCATGCATATGAGTGCTTCCACGAGATCTGGTGCAAGATTCTCTCGTCGATCGTCATAAACGCGTCCACCTGCACTAAAAGCTGACTCGGAAGCTACAGTTGAAACAAGAGGTGTTAGTAAATCACAGGCCATTTTTGAAAGTATCGGATACAATCCCGAATTATTTTTCCACCAACTCAAGATATCGAAGGTCGTATCACGAGGAATTTCAAAACGCGTCTCTAAATACGTATCTAGTTCCGTTTGATCGGAACCAAGCCGGTGGACGTCGCCATCAACTTCCTCGTTTATCGATTCCAAATCGTCATTTAGTGGGTCTCCAAACCCGGATCCACCACTATAAGTACAACCGACTTGAGATGATGAAAATGATCGGGTATCACAATATTTTAATTGGTAAGATGCAAATAAATTAGCAAGTTTAGTTTTTAATGATTGTTGAGTAGCAACCGAAATAAAACCTAAGTTATGCTCAATTTTATCAAGCATTAATTTACAACCCTTTCTTTTATATCTCGGATGCATAATTAAAGTAAATGAAAAAATAAACGAAACTTCAAGCCAATATTTTTTAAATTTTGTTTTCATTTTATTGACTATTTCCAAAAATTCATTAATTTGTTTATATCT
>QAOC01050957.1:0-33393 GCA_003255005.1 Begonia fuchsioides | reverse complement strand
TTTTTTTGGGACGAGGAAGTGATGACATGGATGCTTGTGCAGATGTTTGTCCAATTGAAAATGCCGGATTATTTGTGCCAATTTATTGAATATCATCATCCGAATTAGTAACATATTCTATATTTCTCGGATCCATCTCGATAAAAATAATAAATAAATTGATACCGTTCACCAATTACTCGGGTCGATGTTAACTTGTACGTGACAATAAATCTTTAATTCTACAAATACGAGTCCTGGAAAAATATTAGAAAAAAATTAGTTCGACGTTAATCGTAATTTTGACGATTAATTAACGATATATTACCGATAAAACATACCTCGATGAGTAATTTGTTAATGTTTGAATAAATCGTCAACACACAAGAAAGTAGTTATGAGAATTGGAATCGAGAGCTGGAGAGAATTCAAGAAAATTTTTGATAAATTTTAACACCCAAATCAACTCTATTTATACCAAAAAATTCAAACATACACGTTTTTTCCCCAATAAATCACCTTGTCAACGGTCTAATGACCGTTGCAAGCAGCCCACGTAGGCTGCTTGAGAGAGAGAGAGAGAGAGGGGCCCGAGGGGTCGCATATCTCGTGCGCGACCATCGGCCTCTCTCTCTCTCTCTCTCTCTCTCTCTCGCTTGCTCGCTCCCTCGCTGACGCCGCGACGGCGACCATCTGCGACGAGGTGAGAGCCAGGCAACGATGGACGGCGAGGCGACGAGATCTGGCGAGGAGATGACGCGAACGACCGACGAGGAGGCGACGGACAGCGAGGGCCGGCGACTTCGAGCCAGGCTCGGCACTGTTCCGGTCAGAGCCTGGCTCGGCTCGACACCTAACGAAGCCGGCTGAGCGAGCTGTCGATCCAGCTCGCTCGTTTGCCAGCTCTAGGATGTGGGGGCTAGGAGTGGGAGATGGGGAGGGGGTTCATACTGCACTACTGCATGATAGTTGATGATGCCACGTAGAGATAGAGACCGAGAGTTAAGAGAAATGGAGATTTGGGAGTCCCAACTCATCCATCGACAACGACCGCCAAAGAAAGACTGGCAAGAGGCGACAAGCTAGTATCTGGTGGGCGATCAAACGACAGACAAGCAGCGACGGCGACTATCAAACAGCGTGGGCGACTGGCGAACGAACACGAACAACGACTTCCTGGCATCGAATGAGGAATGATGGACTTTGACGACGGGCAACTTTGTTCTCATGAGCTGCGACGGACACCGGATCTCCCGTCGACGATCGATCGACACCTCAAAATATGATTATTTTTACTATAAATTGTAATTATTTAACTTAGAGTTCATAATAATATCAACGAACACTAGTGTGCAATTTCTATTAGTTGAGTCACATATTTATTATTCACTTTCAAATATATTTCAATCCACGCTTTCACTCTCAAACAATTTTAATCTATACTCAACGCTAATCGATAGAGTTGACAAAAAATTCAAACATGAAAGGTTAAGAGAAGACCTAAATAAGAAAATTTAATGTTGAAATATGCGTTGTATTTAGGGGTGGGCGTAACCGGCCCGGGCTCGCGGGTAAACTAGAACTGGCCGGTTATTCCCCGGTCTGACCGGTTATATGATAAGAAATTCATGGTAACGATTTTTAAAAAAAAAAACCCATGGTGGCTTATGTTGCCGGTGAAGATAAAGAATCAAGGCCTATCATTGTAATTCAAACTCTTTTCGTGTATTTTTTATTATACAATAATGTCTGGTTATTCAAAAAAGTTTGCTCTACTTTTTATATTTTTGATAAAACTGTGCCGGTTCGGTGCTGGTTCCACACACTTCTGGTGCCGGTTTTGGGTAAAAATACCCGTGGGTCACAAGCCCAGTTTTGAACCTTGTCGGAACCGGCCAAAACTGGATCGTGCACAACCCTAGTTGTAATGCTCCACGAAGTTTCAATTGATAAAAAAAATTAGAAATTTAATGAATCATCGACAATTCATTGCTTTAAGATATCAATCTATAAAAATAAAAGTTTAAGGTATGCATGAGAACATAATCACAACTATGATAAATTTTGTGATAACCATCCTAAAGTATGAGATAAATTTACAATAACAATAATTGATTATAGTTGGGTAATAAGGCGCAATTTAGTCTAACCAAAACTAGAATAGAATCATATAGGTGATGTGTGTAGCGCAAGCGCATTTTGCACGTATCTAACCATGTAATATTGCAAAAAGTAGGATTTAGAACTCCATAGTATAGATTTCAAGTTAAATTGCCAAAAAAATTAATATTTTGTCATAATATATTAAAAACAAAAGCAAGATAAAAAGATATTAACTGAGAAAAATCAGATTAAACAAAATAGAAAGTAAAATTGATAAAAAAAATAGATTAAAGTTAATTTCCTTTGATATGAAATTTATTAATCAATAATTGTGCAAAATTATTTGATTGTGATTAAGCATCGTTATAATTGATCAACATAGAAGAAGTGATAATAAGAAAAATACGTTAAAATGAAACATATTGTCATGAAAATCTTAAAGACTTGTAAAGGATACAATCACAAACTATTTGAATTGCTACAACATTAACTCTAGCCAGACTCTCATTCTCTTTCTTGATCACTTCTCAACGTTGATACACAATTCTTCGTCAATTTCTCTCTCCATCGTGCAGGATTTATTCATAAATCATGATGCCTTGCTATTTAGCTTTTAACTTATTAAGAACATTTTTGCCTGATAGATGTGTGTATTTGCTTGCTTAAATGATTCATCAAAGTTTTGTATTTGGTATCAATACTTGCTAAATACTTTTCACATACTTGTATAGGTATGCTCATAGTCGGCGTGTCATTCTTTCGAGGGTAGCAAGCATAAGAGTAAGTGATGGACTCAATCGTAGTATAGTTATGTGTGATCTTTGGATCGGTTAATGTTCCACAAATGTTCTTAGTTGTAACTTTTAGCTTCTGGGCAACAGCGGTCATATTTGAAGACGTCACTCTGCCTCCTTAAAACAACCATGATTCTTACTTCCCTCCAGTTCGCCGTGACTCATGTTTCCAAATCTCATTAAGTCAAGGGCACCTTCTTAGAATAGAGATGCTCATCCTCGGACTTTAAGTCACGTCTGAAGAGATCCAAATTTTTGCATCATAGAGTATGTGCAATCTAAGGAAATAATTAACCGAACCTAACAAAGGATGTTGGTTGTAATATATTTAAGTTACGTGGTATAATTAATAGAATTAAAACTTTATGCTGGCAATTAAAAAGTACATTATTTGAGTACCCTAAACAATTCTTGTAAACCCTACACAATTCAAACTGTATGCTGGCAATCTAATAATCCTCAGCCATTATTTGAGTACCCTACACAATTCTTGTAAACCCAACCTAAGTATACATATTTATTTTTTTTTAATTTTTTTATTTGTAAATGTGGAACTAAACAAGAATAGAACTGCTTTATGGTTTTTGGTTTGGTCTAGTTCCAAGACTTACGATTCGAGTTCTAGTTTTGATTCTCGAACACCTGAACCATGCGTACCGGATCAGGCTGCAGAGTGGAACTGGACTGTACCCACCCATTTTAAATTTAAAGTTAAACCATGTTTTCATAAGAGTTACGTAAACATTTATACATACTAGAATAAATTGAAAAACCAAATTTTAGTCGCACTCTCGATTAGTTAGACTATTTAATAGTTTTTTTTTTTTCATAAAACAATTTGTCACATAGAACATTCTTTTGCATTAGAAAATTTTTTCTTCTCTTTATAAAATGAACTTGAAACTTACAGCGTAATTCTAGCATTTAATCATACCAAATCATTTTATAAAATGTACGTAAATAAATTCATCAAATTATAGAACAATTTAAATCTCATTTAAAACATAATAATTAAGGTTTTTAAAATACTTTAAAAATATAACTAAAGAGTCTTTTCGCTGCTCACTTTCGCACATCGATTTCTTGATTTTTCAAATGGACCATGCTCTTTTATTTTTTTATTTTTTAATTGATCATGATTCATACCTATATCATAAATTTCAACAATGAGTCTCGTCACGATCCGAAGGGGACCTGCGAAAAAATGGGGTAGATCTGACAAAAAATAGAGCGGATCTCACAATCCTTTTTTTCTTGAATCCAAATTTAATAAACAGTGGAAGACTTATTCATAATAATTGAGACGTTCAGATTGCATTCCTCTAATAAAGTCAAACAAACTAAGTCCAAATTCTAACAAAACTATAGTACCAACCTTAAAGTTTCAAGATAAATTTGTTCTGAAAAATAAAAAAATTAAATAAAACTGTTTTCTCTAAATTCACTCTTGAAGAAACTACTAGTGATCGTCCTGAATAAAAATGTGTCAATTGGGGTGAGCTGACTACTCAAGTTGGGTAATAATTTTGAATTTAATAATCAACAAATTCAAAATAAAACACGAAAATGAGCATATTGATAAGTTCATGAATAATATAATTAATGACGGCAATGCATGAATTACACTTAGGTAGTGACAGATAGAATAATCTACACTCAAGCGGTAGCAGTCTCAAAACACCCTAATCAAGTTTAGGGATTTGAAACCCAAGAAGAAAGTCTTTCACTCTCCTATTACTTATTCATACACAATCAATAAATAAATAAATGATATGCTAATTTTCACAACTTTAAAAAAACATTCATATGAAATAAAATAAATGCGGGTATTAATATCATATTAAATAAAAAATTAAAACTCAACCTTAATTCATATACCAAAACCAAAATCGCAGTTTGCTCTAAACGAACTTCAAGAGCAATTTCTCTACAAAACTCCAAAGTTTTAGACTTTTCATTCCATTACCGATAAATCCTAAGTTGTTTGTTGTTAAGGACCAAAGTAAACTCAATCCGTGTAACTTTAATAGCTAGAGGAAGCACCGACCTAATAATAAAGATCGTGGAAACTATTTGATCTCTTCCTTTGGATAATCAAATGAAAAGAAGAATAAAAAAATAAAGTCTGAACGAGATGTCAAACTTACAAAGGGCTGTGACTTTTACTATAGAGAGTTGAAGCGTTTTCTCGTGTAACCCTAGTAGGAACTTCTCAATTCGTTTTGGTGAGGGAGAGAGAGAAGATAAAGAGAGAGGAAGAGAGAGAAAATAATGGGAGAGAGATTTATTAGATTTCCTCCTTTTTGTGAAAATAACCTGATATAGTTGTTTTTTTAATACTTTTTTGATAAGTAGTTCTTTTTTTTGGGCTTTTGCATTTTTCCCCACTTAATGAATTTAATCCTCAAAACTCAAGAACTTCGATTGAACCACTAAATAGGTGTGAATAATTTTCCATCATGTATGATTCAATCTCCCAAGTAGATGCTCTCTCACAATGATTTTTTTCATTAGACCATCAGAAGAGGTATCTCACGGCGTCACAGAACTCTGACTTCCCGAGCTAAATTCTTTCAGCTTCTTCCTCATAAGAGACATTTTCTTAAATAGGTACTTCGGTCCAAGAGATTACATGAGACGGGTCAAAAATATACTTTATAAACATAAAGACATGAAAAACATTGTCTACATTGACAACTGAGACGGTAAATTCAAATAATAAGCCGCTGGACCTACTAGATTTTCAATATGGAAAGGTCTGATATATCTCAGAGCCAATTTTCCTTTTACTCCAAATCGACTAATACCCTACGCGGTCTAACTTTCAAGAATACAAAATCTCCAGATTCAAACTCAACTTTTCTTCTTAATAGATCTGTGAAGCTCTTTTGCTGATTTTGAACGGTTTTTAATCGCTCTTTAATGACTTGAACTTTATCAGTAGTCTCTTTAATAATATTAGGTTTAAGAGTAATATTTTCCTCAGTTTCAGCCCAACATAAAAGAAGATCTACATGATCTATCATAAAATATTTAACAAGGTGAAAGTCCAATGCTATTCTGATAGCAATTGTTGTACAAAAACTCCACCAATGGTAAGTGATTAATCCATTTATCTCCAAAATCCAAAATATATGCTCTTAGCATATCTTCAAAAATTTGAATTGTACACTCAGATTGACCATTTGTGTTAGGATGATATGTCGTGCTAAGATTTAATTTCATACCTAATGATCTTTGAAATGCTCTCCAAAATTGAGAAGTAAATTTTGGGTCTCGATCAGAGACGATACTAAAAGGAACGTCATGTAGACGAACAAAATTTTCAATGTATAGCTTAATAAATTTTGTATAAGGAAAATTCATTCTTACTGTAATAAAGTGTGCAGATTTGGTGAGTCTATCGACTATAACCCAAATTGAATCAAGATTGTGTGGCGTGTTTGGTAACCCAGTTACAAAATCTATATCAATTTTATCTCACTTCCACTTAATGGTAGATAAGGGTTGTAATAGTCATGTCGGTCTTCAATATTTAATGATTTGTTGCGAAGACACCTAGAAAGAATCTTTACTCAATAGTGCACCTGCAGTCCAAATTTCAGAGACAATCATCTCCTCTAGCACGCCCACACCAAATTTTAGCTATTCATTTTTGTTTATGTATAACATTTCATGTAACGACCTNTTTTCTCCATCGCCTCAAACCTACTAATTTACTAATATTCACGATATCTTACTACTTCGATATTTAACCATCATTCATAAAACTATCTTTAAACAATTCCGCCTTAACGTTACACATTCTAAAACAAATGAGGGTTGTTACATTTCATTTACTCACTTAGAATATACGTGAACATGTTGTGAAGAAACCAACCGATGCAACCATGGTACACTTACGGTCCAAACTTCGTGGATGATTGTTTCTTTAGAGCTCTACCCTACTAGAAATCACATGCACATGCACATTGTGAGTCACCATAGAAGGGGGTTGAGACTATTAGGCCTCGCTCGAGATCATCTCTCTTCATCTCTGCTCGAGATTAATCTCTCGTATTCATTGGACTGTGACGTTACATTAAAAAACTCGTGCATATAAATTTATCTTTGTATTTTATTTGAAAATCATAATGCATAAAATGTCTATCACATGAATATATGCATATATAAATTCATTGTAGTATCTTTACATAAAAATAAACACATGTCATACATTATATCTTACGATCATGAAATTGTTACTGCTTTATTTTATCAAAGTACCATCACATAATATACACATTAAATTCTCTTGGCAATTTATATCATTAACATATACTATTCTAATTTTTTTATTTGCCATAACAAGAAATCATTATAACATACAAACTTTCTAACCAATACTACCTATTTTATTAATTCATTATCATTTCATTAAATATAATATTAAATAATAAAATCATAGCCATTTATGATGCAAGCTTATGAAAAGACAAAACACACACAATGTTAATTATCATATCACTTTCTAATTATATCATTAAACATAATATAAAATAATGAAACTCTAACACTTTGTGATGCAAATCTCCAAATAGACAAAATACACAATTTTACTTATATCTGGTTCTTAGCTTAAATTTAGAATCCTATCTGGAACATTTAAATTTGTTGAAAAACCTATATCACAAAAAAATTTCTCTAAAATTTTGACTAAAATTATATTTTTTGGTCAACTTTTAGGCTATATAACTTTTGTTGTCTTGATAATTTTGGTGTCTACTAACTTTTTTGTCTGATATTCGATTAATTTGGTTCAAACATCAAATTACTCGTCTTGATATTTATTAAAACTTTGTAGAAGACATCAAATTTTTAAAACGTCACTAAGGCATTGTTTGACGTTAATCTTCCGAAATAATATATAGTTTCTGTTATCGAAATCCTAATTATTTATAATCTTAGTTTTCTTTTGTCTTTTTTCATAAAGATTCAAGCTCAACCACTTAAGAATCAAAATGAATTATCTTTGAAGATTTCTAAAGTGAACAAAGACATAAGATTTGTGATTACTTCTTCTTGTGTGCTGGATAAGATTTATTTTTCACTCTAGTTAATTTTTTTTATCTAATTGTGGTATAAATAAAACTTTTGAAATTCTAGGCTCTTGGTCATGAAAGAAATTTCCTTTCGTCTTCGTAGGTAGAAAGAAAAGAGTTTGGTAAGGCGTGTGAGATGCCGATAACCCGATAACATTTCTGATTAGGGGCAATCGGATCGGATTGATCTGATCCGATCCGATGCCCACCCCTAATAATGGCTGGTAGCTCGAGCAATTGGTGGTTAGAAGCGACGAAAAACGAGGAAGATGAAGTAGAAGAAAGTGAATCAAATATGAATTGAGTTTACGAACCTAATACATATGTCCCTCATTTGCAACATTTTGATGATGTATATGATGTAGAAGTTCAATCTTCCTCAGATGATTAAATATGATGACTTTGACTACGCCACTTGAATCAGACGAGGAAGATACTGCCAAAGTTTTGAGCTTGTCAACGGCGGCCGAGAGTGAGCTTTATCTCGGTAAAATGTATCATTCCGTTAAAATTTTGAAAGATGAAATAACGAACAATGCATTATTAAATGGATATGAGATAACTTTCAAAAGAAGCGATCCAAAGAGACTAAGAACAATATGTATAGAGGGATGTCCATGGTGCCTTCATGCTTCAAAGATGCATGGGGAAGAAATAATCCAAATTAAAACTTTCGTTGATAGTCATACTTGCGCTCGAGTATTGGAAAATCGACTTTCATTGGCAAAATGGGTGGCGGCCACATATCTCTAAAGGTTCAAGAGTCAGCCTATGTGGGAAATCTCATCTATTATTGAGACGGTACGTAAATATCACAATGCTATCATAACTTCAGATATTGCAATTAACAGTCACCTAGAAGCGCGACGTTTGAATGAAGGATTTGGCGAAGAACAATTTTAATTTCTTGGACAATATGAAGATGAGCTCCTGAGGTCCAACCCTGGTAGCAGGATAGACATACAATCAAACGGCACAGGTGAAGGAGCTGTTTGTGAGTTTGAACGAATATATGTATGTCTTTTTTGCATGCGTGAGGGCAATTGTCGAATTCGTCAGACCAGTCTTATGTTTGGATGATTGTCACTTGAAAGGTGCATATCCCGACCATCTTCTAACGGCCGTCGGTATTTACTTGACAATGGACTCTATCCTATTGCATATGCAGTCGTGGAGTCAGAGTGCAGAGATTCATGGAGTTGGTTTCTCGAAACAGCTAAGACAAGATGTTAACAGTTCAAACGAGTTTGAGTAGACTGTAATATCAGATAGACAGAAAGAACTTGTCAATGCAGTTCAAGTGAAGCTTGGTGATGCAGAGCATAGATTTTGTCTCAGACATCTATATGTCAATTTCCAGAAAAGCTTCCGTGGACAAGTATACAAACAATTTTTATGGAACGCTTCACATGCCTCGACACGGTTGGACCGTCATAACCCTTTGGCTGCTGAATATTTAAGAGTTATTCCAAAAGAAACATGGGCGTACATGTCTTCTCGTTGAACTCAAAATGTGAAATGAGTTTGAATAATCTCAGCGAGTCATTCAACAACGTTATTCTCGCAGCTAGAGACAAACACATCATCACAATGTTGGAAATGATATGTAAATCTATAGTTGTTCGTAATGTGAAAAGACACGAGACGATGCTTCAAAGTTCGGATATCCTATGCCCAAGAATAAGGCAAATCTTAAATCAAGCGACCCGATAGGCGAGGAATTAGAGTGCCTTGTTTTCCAGAAATGCCATGTATAAAGTTAGCAATGACATGAGGCAATTTATCGTCAATATGGGAACTCAGAATTACAACTGTTATAGATGGGAACTGACATGGGTTCCGTGTGTCCATGTTATCTCCGCTATGCAGTGGATGCGCTCGCCAATTGATCAATACGTACACCAATACTATCATCGGGAGACGTACCTGAGGATGTATTCATTTTACATTGCACCGATTGCTATACGTGAGATGTAGCCGTCAAATCCTTGAAGATATGGTACATTGATATCACCAGCAGTTAGGCGCAGACCTGGTCGACCGAAGAAGAAAAGAACAAAAGACGTCAATGAGGCCCAACGTAACAGCACTTCCATAAGTCGAAGAACCGGCACCGTGCAATGTGGTACGTGCGGTAGGAGTGAGCATAATAAGAAATCATGTCCTAAAAGAGCCTCCACCTCAGCCGCTCGACGATCTGCCACTGAGGAAGACATGTTCATAGGCTTCAACGTTGGCACACAAGAGTCACAAAATAATCCATGAGAATCAGTGCCGGACCCATCCAAAATCCAGAACCACGTAGAAGGTGGCCAACCTGGCCGAGATAGACAAGACAATAATATTATAAATGTATTATAACGTTTAAGAAAAAATATGTACATTACAAATTTAAAAAAAGTACAATGATTCTCTAAAGGAAAAAAAAATACAATAATAATGAAAAAGTAACTAAAAATCGCAAAAATCTGGTGGGGGCTGTGGAGGATCCTGGTCAAAAGGAGAAACTCGAAACATCCCGGCCGTATCTAGCGTCCGCCGCATCTCGTCCACTATGTGTTCAATCCTGTCTATCCACTGTATATGCGTGACATGATAACTGTCAATCCGCTGCATCTGCTGGGCATGGTAAATGTTCATCCGCTGCATCTGCATGGTATGAAACAGGTTCACCTGGTCCATCATAAGCGTCAATGTTGGCTCATGATACGAGGTCTGTGGCATTTGACTACCAAAAGGGTCGGAAGGTCCTGACATCTGACCCATCGAAGGTGCAGTAGGTCCTGACATCCCACCAAAAGACGGCTCTGCCATGTTAGCATAGGGGGGAGTGGGCATCTGGGTAAAATCCAGCAGATCATCCTGAGCGGGAAGATCAATGTCCGGATCGAAGTGTTGGCTTTAAAAGTGTTTTTAAAGCAATCAATTGTTTTTTATGATAACTATGTAAGATAAACATGAAAGATAAAATAAACTACTTTACAATGTTTAAATTAGACTTAACCATTCATGAGAAATACCTTCTTTGAAGGGTACAATTAAAGTCTAACAATTTGTTTTAGTGCTGCAGAAATTTCAAATATATGCAGTGTTTTGTGTCGACCCATAATACCTTGTGTCGACCCTTGTAAAATTCAAAAGTTTAACCATACATATTTTGTGTCGACCCACAGTGTATTGTGTCGACCCCTGTTCAAAACAGAGGCCGAGTCTTTTATTCCTTGTGTCGACCAGAAAATCCTTCCAATGTACAAAATGTGTCGACCCAACTAAATTACTTATGTCGACCTTTACGTACAAATTGTGTCGACCCATCTATACAAATTGTGTCGACCCAAAAAAAGCAGTGCAACGTGCAAATCGTGTCGACCCATCCAAACTGTCTATGTCGACCCTAGAAAAGACATTGTGTCGACCTTACCATATTCCATGTGTCGACCCCTCAAAACAGAGTCACTCATCCATTCAAGACAAAAGTGTCGACCCAACTTCAGTTATGTCGACCACTCCAAGAACAGAAAGATTTGAAGTGTCGAAAAACAATGCTTGTGTCGACTACTGAACATTTGTGCCGACCCCAAAGATTCCATAGGTTGGGTCGACCGCTCCAAGAACAGAAAGATTTGAAGTGTCGGAAAAACAATGCTTGTGTCGACCACTGAACATTTGCGCCGACCCTAAAGATTCCATAGAAGAATTTATGTCGACCGCACAAAAGTTATGTCGACCGATCAAGGACCAACGACAGAAAATCTCCAACGACTATATATTTGATGTGTCTAACGGATAGTGCATGTGTCGACCCCAACAACGTGTGGCGACCTAATTCAGCAGCAAACTATAAAAGGATGAAACAAGCTCATCTTGAGAAGCGATTTTTTCAAGCAAATTTCACAGCCGACTTTTGAGAGAGAAAAACACGCTCATACTCAGCCAAATTTATTTTCAAATATCTCTCTTACTCTCTCATCCTTGTATTCATCTTTGATCATCATTCTTGTGATCGAAGGAGTCGGTTTAGAAATCGTAAACTTCTTAAACATTCTTGTTGAGAAATTCGTGTAAAGGGGTGACACTTCTAATAAAGAAGAGTCAACTTGTAGAGGTTTGATTGAGACCCATAAGATCAATCAAGTGAAAGATCTTCAAGGAGAAACCTTAAAGCGCGGACGTAGGCAGGTGTTGGCCGAATCGCGAGAACAAATCGGTGTTAATATCTCTCTCTCTCAACTTTTATAATTGTTGATTGTGCTTGTATATTGAATTGATAACTAAATCAAGAAGAGATAATTGTTAAATCCTTGAACTTACGAAAAATTGTTATTAACCTAAGACTCCTCTAAATAATCAATAATTATGTTGATGTGCTCCGGTGTAATCAACAGATCTCTCCCAAACATAAATGTCCTTCAATTACCGATGTCCGCTGAAACTACAAGGTTTGCATAAAAGAGCTGCACTGATCGCTCAGGCCATCTGTCAGCAGCCATCTGTCGAATCCTCAGGCATTCAAATTCTGAGAATACAATTGGTTTAGGAGGTATGACCGACCATAACGAGAAGACTTCGTCAAACATCCTCTCGGTTGCAAGGGAACGAAATTTGTCACGACGTCCTCCTACCGACAAAGGCGAATCAGAAAATCCAACTTCCGAGGGTTGGGACGATCTCTCATTATCGTCGCGGTGCTGTCCGACGATTTTGATGCGTTTTTCACGACCGAAGTTCATTTTTGCAAAAATATGAAAATTTTGGCAGAGCTTCGCTAAGACTTTCGAAAGGTAAAAAAATAGGAAACTCAGGCCAAATTTATAGATTTTGGGCCGATCGGACGCATGTTTGCCTCACTCAGACGAAAGAATGCGTCCGAGTGAGGCATGATCGGACGCATATCGAACGAATGTGGCAAGAATTTCTTACCTCATTCGTCCGATCATGCCTCACTCGGACGAATATCGGACGCATATCGGACGAATGAGGCAGAATTTCATGCGTCCGACGGCCCAAAATTTATTTTCCCAAAACTCAGGCCCGATTTTGACTATTTTTCAAAAACTCAGGCCTAAAAATTATTTTTAGGCTAATATTTATTGTTTTCTAATAATGACTTCAACAGGTTCTTTAAAATTGAACATTGACTATTTTAATCTCAATTATTTTCCTATACATTTTGAAATCAAATTTAAATATTTATTCTTAAATACTCATAATTCATTCTATTTAATTATAAAATCTCTAATATTAACCATAAAATCATTAATAGAAATTTATAGACATTAGTATGACAGATACTATAATTGCTGAAATAATTTTGTAAACATGTTTAGATTAGTATTAAAGCTTAACATACATTTAACTCTTGACTAACATGCTGCCTAACTTGAGCTCAGATCTCAATCCATCAGCGAGAGGAACTAGGCGGCCAAGCCCACTCTCTCTCTCTCTCTCTGCTTCGTTTCTGAAAACAAGAAAGTTTTGAACTCCAATCGCGTAAGCTAATCGGTCAACCGAACGGAATCGCCATTAAAGGTGTAGGAAAGCAAGCTACGTTGAATTTAGAGAGACATTGATTAGAAGAGAAGATCGGAGTAGCGGGCGGTGAGAAAAAAATTCCGGTGGTATGAAGCACAAGGAATTGACAGTGGGTCTTTGCGTTATCTGGGTTTTATCTATTCTCTATGGAGAAATGTTTGCTTTTTGGCTGCCTCCTCTTCTCACTTGTTCTTGGTCTCATCCACCCCCGTCTCGTTCTAAGGTATTGTCGCCGTCTCGTTCTAAGGTATTGTCGCTAATGTCGGATTTCATATTCCTTTTTTGATTATTCGTTGCTAATTGAGCTGTAATAAATGGTTTTTTATATTGCGTGCTTTGATGTTTTCATTCCTTCTTTCTAATCTGCTTTATCATTTAATGTCGATTTTTTTTTTCTATTTTGGCATACCTCAGTTTATTTATGAAACGATGCCCCTTTTCAAGTCCCTGAAGGTTGAATGTCAAATTTCAGGACCACCCTGAAATCATTCCTTGTTTGATTTTTGAAAGAACATGTAGTCTTTTGTTGATTCCTGGAATTGTTTCTTGTTTTATGAACTGGTACGTCGTAATCCAGGTTCCATTTTTGGACTTGAACTTATATTTAAGCTACACTGGGATGATCCTATCCGCTGATAATGATTTCCCCCAATTAACAGCTGAATAGATAAGAGTTTCTATTAAGTTATAATTGTATGTTCAGATGCAAGAAGCAGAACATTCTAGTGACTATGTCAAAGTTGCAGTGGTAGCAGATCCACAGGTCAAAATCATCTTCTTTGTTACTGAGCTTACAACTTATTCTCAAAAGATCTATTTAAATTCATTACTTGTTATGAATACATTTTCTTCTGGCAGCTCATGGACAGAACTTCACTTCATCTTCCTCCAAAATCACTCGCAATGGAGATTGCAAAGTTCTACACCGATTTGTATATGCGCCGAGCATTTATTTTGTCCATCCTCCCTTTCAAACCCGATGTCCTTTTGTTTTTGGGAGATTATTTTGATGGGGGCCCTTACCTATCGAATGAAGAGTAAGACCTCGTAATCAAACCTTTTTGGTTTCGATAAATGTACTATTGATCTCTATGCATGCTTTACTAATTGGTGACACTAGTCATTTGTTGTTTATTTTAGAAATGAACTTAATGCATCTACTTTTATGATTTTCTTTATCCTTCATGTACACATTTCTATTGTTTTGTTCTTTTTCGTAAAGAGTAATTCTATGTTTACTTTCTTAGCATACCCTCTTATTATACACGCTGACTTGTCTAAGTTGTAATTAGTTTCGTTAAAGTATATTTAATGTGTTACAATAAAAATAATTATTTATTATATTTATTGCACCAATCACAATCTGATATGTCAGCATATACAATGAAAATATATGCTAAGAAGATAAACTTTACATGACTCTTTCATAAAAGCTTCGATTTAGCTTAAGATCGTCAAATGCACCTTTGCAAAGCCTAATTTTTCTTGAATTTCTTCATTCTTTTTTTTCAAGATCTTTCTATATGTCAATATACCTAGAAGAACGAATCACTTAGTTAGATTCATTGTAACCGTTAGAAGAACACAAACGTTGGGTTGTACTGTTCTAGATCAACTTGATATCCTTATGGAGAGTCTTTGTCTCTGCATCTAATGATAGAGATCATAACTATAGGATAAACAATCAGGTGCTATTGTGCCTTGTTTCCGATTTGGCCAATCTTCAAATATAACCCAGATTTCTGCTCCCCAATTAACTTAATATCTACTTAAAAAATTTTCAGGCTTAACATAATAATCATTGTGTGCAGCCAGAAATGATAGATTGAGCCCATGAATTTAATAATTTATATCTAACATAATTGCCTTTTTTTCTCTTGCTTTCCTTTTGTTAATGGAATTTTTGATCGCTCTAGTGAATGAAAATGTTGTGTTAGATGGCAGGAATCTTTAAGCCGCTTTAAACATATCTTTGATCTAAGCTCACGACGAAAAGGTGACAACATCCAAGTTTATTACATACCTGGAAATCACGACATTGGCTATGAAGCTCTCCTCTCTCATAAGCCGGAGGTGTTGTAACTTGTTTTTAATTTTAAACCATATACTACAATGAAAGAGTCTAGATTGCTGCTTTTTTGAATTGGTTGGTCAATGTTTAGTAAAAATATGCTTTCAAAAATAGTTGTAGAGACGATACAAGAGCGTGTTGGTCTGGGTAAAAAATATATAGAAATTATCAGCAACTTCCAGAGCCAGTTGCATATATGTCATGGATATTGATAGTTCAAAGATGTACACAGGTTGTCCAACGTTATGAAAGTGAATTTCATGACAAAATCAATCACTTCGCAATTGGAAAAGTCGAGTTCATTGCAGTCGATGCCCAAAGTGTGGATGGTAATGGCGAATATTATATAATAATTTCTTCCGATTATCCCTGAGATTCCAATTAAAGGAGACCTTCTTGTAACATGACTCGAACCTCCTCTGCAGGGAATCCTCAAAATGAGCTCACTGCCCAAACTTGGAGTTTTATTAGTAATGTTTCCAAAGGTTTGTGTTATTGTTATTTCTTTTGGCCTTTTTATTCACGCATAGAAGTTTGAAAACAATGATGTTCATCTCTCTTTCTACCAGTCAGCCAATCAGATAAAAGGGTCTTGCTGACTCATATCCCATTGTATCGACGAGATTCAACTCCTTGCGGTCCTCATCGATATTCTCCAATCATTGATCAGGTAGCCATATTTTAACTCGAAGATAGTAGCATATTATGAATCTTACTTGTGTGTGTAATTTACATACATGAGTTATCTTATGGTCATTACTTGGCAATCATGTTTCCTTGTTTAGCGCATTTCACGGACTGCAAACAGTCGAGAAATCACGTGAGATTTATTTTCTTCTTCTTCTCATTATTAGTTCCTTACATTTGCACTCTACACGCTTTCTTTAACCATAGAGAAATTTACAGGTACCAAAATTACATTACAGAAGAGTCGTCAACCCAATTACTAGACTTGATAAAACCAGTCCTAGTTTTATCAGGGCATGATCATGATCAGTGCACGGTGACTCACGAGGCAAAATTCGGTCCAGTGATTGAGGTAAGCGTCTTAAATTTAACATGAATTCATATTTCTTTGATTGACAATGACTTCTAAGAAAATTGAGCAGCACACTGTAGGGACTGTTAGTTGGCAAATGGGAAACTTGTATCCATCTTTCATGCTTTTATCTGTCAGTAACTCGACTCGTCAGAGTTCTTCTAACTCTGAACCAGTCTTGACCCGATTATGCTTTCTTCCATTCCAAACACACGTTTATATATGGTATTACTTCTTTTTTTGTTCGTGTTCTTCCCATATCGGTCGATCGTGGTATGACTGATTTCTTTTGCCTGAAATCTTCAGGTATCTTTCTCTGTTTGTTATGACCTTACTTTCACTCCTGCTTTGGCCCACAAGTGGGTTGGATCTGTGGGGTTGGTGTGGCAAAGTAATGGACTCAACCAAACAAATGCTCAAAAATGGGACGAAAGAGAAAAACGAAGATCTCGACTGTGATTATGAGATGGTATGGTCCGCTGATGGAATGATGCATTTAGTAAAGAAAGCCTCCCCTACCTCCATTAATCATCCCAAAGACTTAAATTCTTTGGAAAGGTTTGTTTTTTTTAAGATAATCGGTTCGAGAGCTATCATAATGTGCATATTGAATGTTTCAATCTTTTGGCCAGGGGCAATGCTGTAATGCGGCCAACAGCCAGAAAACACGTATCTCCGGAGATAGAGCTCGATGTGCATGAGCCAATTGATCAGATCATGAAGCTGCCTTCGAGAATTGGCAAGTCAAGGATGAAATTTGTTGTTCAAAGATTACTAAGAATGTTCCGGATGATTTCTATCATAGCGGCTGTGAATGTTCCGATCTACATGATGCTGCTATTCAAGGACTGGATCGAACAATGAGCTTGGACCTTGTATTGGCAGAAAGGGAGAGACCAATTCATGAGCAATAATGAATGAGACGAAGTTTTGGTATGTTTTAATGGAGTGACTGAGCTTGATTGAATCTAAATTTGAGAAGATTACAAAGCTCAACTAAATATTTCCTCAATTCATCGTTACAACAAATAACTGGACTCAGTTTCTCAAAAACTCGCATCCTCTGTCGACGGTCGTCTCAAGAAATAACGCAAGCTATTCGTAAGAACCTGTGGATCCCAAAACAACGACAAAAAAAGGTCTGGAGTCCATTTTCAAATTCAAAAATTCAAATATAGAGAAAAAAGGCTTACCAACTGAAGAGGTTTAATGAGGGGTTTCCCCCTATAACTCACATGAAACTTTGCCTTGGCTAACAAACCCTGGACAAGTTTTAAAAGCAGACAATTTCTCAAAAATCTAATAAACAAATCATGCATAATCTCCGAAATTAATACCTCGGTGTCAAACTCTCCAGATTCAACGGCAATGTTAATATCTGTGATGATTTTAACCAGATCCACCAGCAATCCTGGGCGATCGGCAGTCTCGACGTATAGTAAACTAAATGAACATATTCATGATTAAAAGCGTCGCTCAAACATTATGAATGAGACAGTAATGTTACCTCCGGTCAGGGCCATCTTCGAATATGTTTATATGGGTAACTATGTCAACATCAACCTGACATATCAATACATGTTATCGCGTAGCGAATATAACCAAGATTGCAAAGAATAAAGATAGAGAACCTGTTTTTCTGGTGGGACGATTCCGAAAGCTACTCCCAAAGCCAGTTGAGAGCTTGATTCCTGCATAAACTCGATTACCATTGATGATAGATCCGAAATCAAAGTCGAAATGGTGATGAAGAATTACCGGATGGAACTCGAGCAAATTATTAATTATGGTCAGTCGAATTGCCTCAAGCAATTCCGGATCTTCAACCTTCCTGCCAGTGTCACTGCATTTGACACCATTTTTCACTAAGAAATTCAAGACTAAGCTTAGGATTGAGAGAACACAAGATCTCGATTAGAAGAAAAATCTGAATCCCTCTCGGTATTACATACGCTTTAGTGATTGAAAATTTATTATGCTTCCCAGAAGAATCCAAGTAGACGTTTGCCTTGACAACATTCAGCCCAAGGTTTTTAAGTGCATTCATCTGCAATCAACTCATGACCAAAATTTCAAGCCATAACGCCAAGAAACAATCCACTCTTTAGAAAGAAAATCAACCCCAAAATCTAATAATATGAGAATAAATTGGTTTTCATACAGTATCGAGAAGAGTTCCTAGGCGGTCGCCAAATGTTATCTCCACGACAGTTGAATTTGGATCCGAGTCTTGATCGATGACCACCACAGGAGTTGGAACAGTATCAGTTTCGCTATTGCTTTCATCCTGTTCGGAAAATTAAAAGGAGGAAGGAAAGCAAAATTAGCAACGACAATGAAACTAGAACCAGGAAAATGTCTATAAATTCTTCAGAAGTACCTCCACAGAAGTAGACAAAGCAGCTAATGGAATCATCCCAGTCCCAGGAGATACCAATCTAACAACAAAAACAAGATATTACGATTCTTTTTCAGATCAATTAACCATGAGCTATCAAGCAAAGGGATGCAAAAGATGTTCGGAAGCTAAATATCGAACATCCCTCGAGGAAATTTAGAATCCAAGAAAGAAATTACAAGTAAAAAACTGCTGTAAAAAAGAGATTACACCTCTGATAAAGTTCAAAGCCAGCAATAAAGAATTAATGCATGGGATTGATTAATACCCAGAAGCTTAAACCACAGTCACTGAAAAAATGGTATCCGATGCACTAATTTGAGAAATTGCATACCCTCGCTTCAGATGTAGGCGGCCATGTCTACGATGAGATCCAAAGGAGCTCCTCGCTGATGACTGGCCAGCAAAACGATTTCCACATGACTTCACGATACAGCAAGTTTCCGTGAAGTGAAGTGCAAGACCGGAGGAAGCCATAGACACAGCCATTATAGTCTCCTCCGCAGAGGACTAAGAATTACGAGTCAGAAAACAAAAACCAAAATCCGAACAAGAGAGAAGCAGAAATCTGTAAGGGGCTATAAAGAAGGGAGGAGAACCAAAATGCCCAAATCAGAAAACAAGTCGTTTTGGGTGGAACAAGGGGAGAAGAATAAGGAAAATGTTAGGAAGACGATGAGGAAAACGCAGACCCATTTGGCCACGAAGGATCTCGAATAATCCGCCATGAGAGCGAAGTAGATGGATGGATAGCAGTAGCACACTCATTTTATCCGCTAAGGTTACTCTTTCTTCCATTCGTTTTTTGGAATTCTCGAAATAAAAACCGAAAACCCCAATAATTCAAAACCTGTTAAAAAATTATCTCGGATGTCGTCCACTGGTCATCAACCAGGAGAAGTCTTCGCTTTTTTATCCAATCTCATCTCCTTCACCTTGGCTACATTCTCTCCGATGCGGTAGGGGGTACCACTGTCATCAACAGTAACTTTACCAAACAGCGACGCCTCTCTCTCTCCCTCTCTCAGCCAGCCGTCATCACCGTGTTCATCGGGAAATTGTCTTGTACCCAATAAAAGAAAGTAGGCTGACTTGTAATTTTCTTTTCTTTGTTTCTTAAATACAAGTGCAAGTATTATTGTTTGAAAACAGAATATAAATGTCGGGTTTAGATGTTCAATCCTGATCATGAAACCTTGAACAAATTGATTATGAAACCTGGACTGGCAAGCGTTCGGGCTCGAACCAATGTTGTTTCTAACTTTGAGTTTCACCTTGATTTGATTTCGGTATTTATCTTCAGTGGACCATTTCGAGTTTCTTTTACCATTCAATTGCTTGTTACTTTAGAGGTTCGTCTTCCATTCGAAGTTCAATCTTGGAGCTCTAAGTTGATTGTGTTCGCAGCTGACTTCAAGTTGCACTTAAGAGAAACATCTTTGATTATTTGAAGGTTGAATGGAATCTTTACTAGGGGCAGAATAGGTTCAGTTTGGTGCGATGTTTTAGAAACATAAGTCAATTTGGTTTATTAGTTTGATGTTTTTTGCTGTTGGCTTTACTTGATTTTTTAGAATTAGATCTTAGAATCAAACCAAATATCATTAGTTTTAGTGGGCTTGGTGCATAGTTTGGTTTTTTTTCAATTTTTTACCACATTAAAACCAAACCCAACCGAACAAAAAGGTTCAGTTCGGTTTTCCATTAAAAAAGAACCAATTTCCACAACTAATCTTTGTTTCACAGCCAAGCACGAGTTAATCTTCTCCTCGATTATAGTTGAGCATATCTTTTATTCTTAATCCATTGTTTTTCTTCCCACTGGTAATATATCTTCGCCTCCGATTTCAGGTCGTTGAAGGTGAGCCGGAACGGCGACACCCACAACCAATTCAGCTCGTCGATGAACATGGTCACGGCACAGGATTTTCCGGGCCTTAACGCTCTGAGCCTGTCTCTCCCAAGAATCGATCTTGATTTCCATGGCACGGTGATGCCACATTCGCACCCTAGAGCTTCCGAGATGCTATTCGTCGACAATGGGGTGGTTCTGGCCGGATTCCTGGACACCAAAAAAAACCTTTTTCAGAGCATTATCAAGGAAGGCGATGTAATGGTGTTTCCGAGGGGTCTTCTTCACTTCTCCCTCAACTTTGGATTCGAAGCTTAAGAGAGTGGGGTATTTGTTCTTCACTGTATCAATTGCATATTCTGTTATGCAATACTCTTTTTTACTATTTATATAACTCGTTAAGATTAAGGTTTAGTTTCTGAAGCTTGTTTTAAACATCTAAGTTCGTCTGCATATAAATATTGACGCGATTTTAGAAATAAACTCCAAAAATGTCTCCTCCATTGATTTATTCTTAAACATGCAGACTTCGAAACAGAAACATGTGTCTAAAAGGTGAAGAAAAAGCAATCAAATCTTTATTTTCGGAGGGACGAATCGGCATTTCGGCATCAATTGATCCTGCATCGAAAGAAACAAACTTTCAGAACAATGCTGAAAAAGAAGCAAATGATCGAAGAAATTGAGTATTCACGCACTTGGAACAGTCGACGTCCGGCGAAATACTGATCGGAAAGTCGATTCCACAATTAGCGGGCAGGGCCTGAGCTAGCTGAGTGTTGATATTGAGGCTTCCAGCAGTGGACATGATGCAATCACAGGCAGCCCTCCGATCGGCGGTGGTCGATGCAGCAGTTGCCAAACCCGAGGCTCCGGCACAGCAATCGGACGGTGGCTGTCCAGAGCCACTCACCAGGTAACTCACGCACGGCCTCAGGTCTTGAAGTAAGTCGCTGCAGCTAATCACGGCCTCTGAGGCTTGAAAATGGAGAAGAAGAAGCACCAAAAGTGGCAGAGTTAGAGCAGAAAGCTTCATGGCTGGGTAGTGTTGAGAAATAACAAGCTTGATCGCCATGATCCTTCATCTTGCTGCTTTATATCAAGCTTTGAAGGTGGCTCACGCCCGCAAGAAAGGCTTAAAATACATTCTATATTGAAATCTTGCGCGAAAGAGTGCAAGAAACAAAGATTTCATGTTTCACTCCAAGAGCGCCGATTTCTCTGTTAGACAGGAAATTTTGGAAGCTAATTTCGTCGGTTTTAGAAAATATCGGACATCGGTTACTTGTGACAGTTATTTCGATTTCATTCCATCAATCAAACTCGATAAATCATGGATTTCAATAGCAGAAAAGTAAGGGAAGCTTAAGACCTACGACACGTGGACCATATTGGACATTCCAGGGTTCTTGATGCACCGAAGTTGCTGAATTGGTTCGGCCATGATGCCTCTGCCGACCATCCTGCTCCTGCATTCGCTCAGCCGGTCGGTGGCCTCAGCGACCCTCTTCATCCCCATTGCGTCCAGATTGCCTGACCACAAAGCCTCTGCCATTGCTGAAGCTCTAGGCCATACGCGAGCATCTAAACAAGTTGGATCTGCTTGCTCGGACCATAACGCCACCTCTCCACCGAGCACCAATCTGGCTTCGTCTTCCGTCAATCCATAGGTTATTTCATAATTGTATATGTTTTGCCAAGTTTTGAAAGGACCAAACCAAGAGCCACCATTTCCGGTTTCATCTGGGTTTTCTGATCATACCTACTGTAGTTGCCAAGGAACACCCCATGACCACAGTCCAAATAATAGAAGTCTGCCGAGGAGACAATCGCTCGATATCCGGGGACCGGAACACACGATTCGCTTCGTGTTGGCGTGGCCGTTGTTCCATGTCTGCAAGATGGTGTTTTCCGGAGGGAGAATCGAAGCTTGAACGCGAGCAATATCGTCTAGTAAAATGTCTTCCCAATAGACGACAGTTCGATTGAGAGACGTGATGAAAGGGAAGGTGTTGCTCACAAAGATCTCCAGAAGCTGGCTGAAAGTTCCGTTCTTTGAACGAAAAGATTGAATTGCAGGGTCGGTTTTCCAACATCCGGTGACAATCTCATCCCCACCGGCATGATAAAATGGCTCCGGGAAGAGGGTTGTTACATCTCGGATTACATTTTTGAGGACTTTGTAAGTGTCTGGGTTCAGAGGGTTCAAATGGCTGGTCCCTCGCTCAGATGCAAGACGGTCAGGCCATTCGCTTTCAGCCGGCCACCAAAACATGTTGGCACAAGTTACTATATGGGGATATGCAAGAGCCCACGATCCCGTTGCAATTACAAAGAATTACTCATTCGAATTCTCTTGCTCACAAAAGTCGAATCAAGTTCCATGGTTTTGATGATAATAAGGTGTCAAAAGAAATGTTGAGATACAGAATGTTAGATAAGTTGAGAAATCTCACCGGGGGAGTCGATATCCAGCATGACCCTTGAGAGCAAATAAAATCGGTTACAACAAGATTGGTAAATGAAAATAATGAAATCTAATTCTGGTGATAGATTTTTTGAAGCTTCCTGGCGTAAAGTAACAGAAAGAGGTTTTTCAACAGAAATAGACTATGGTCTACTCATTTATAAAAGCTGAAGTAAATACAAAAAAAAATATAGAATGAGAGAACACTTATCTGAAAGAGGATGAAGCACAAGACGAGCGTAGAGAATCGCCAAGGAGTCTTGCTGCTGCAGGAGAGATATTCCAGAGAGTTAAGTGCTTCGAATTCCTTTTCTACAGACCTGGTTTCTAGATCTGGTTATTCTAATGTACCATGTTATTGCCCGTTGATTAATAGAATTCAATCGATTTCAGCCGTGGATGTAGGATAGTTGTCACCAACTATCTGAACCACGTTAATCCACCGTCCAAATTTCTTTTCTTATTATCTACATAAAACGACAACGCAATTATAACCAAAACGCAACAATTGGTGCGGTGAGCGTGGAGGTTGTCTAAAGTGCAGAGGAGTTTATCAGTGATCATACTAAAAGCAGGAAGCGCTATGGCTAAATTCGAAGCTTCAATGTTCACAGGCAACAATGATTTTAGCCTTTGGAGGATTAAGATGCAAGCCTTGCTAGTCCAGCAAGGGGTTGCACAGGCCATCAACGAAGGGGCATTCGCTAAGTTGAAAGAAACAAATAAAGACAAGGCTGAGGATATCGAAGCAAAAGCTCATAGTCCTATTCTTGTATGCCTAGGAGATGAAGTTCTTCGAGAAGTCACAAAAGAGGAAACATCTCTACAGGTATGGCTCAAACTTGAATATATATGAAACGATCTCTTGATAATCGTTTATACTTGAAGAAAAAATTATACAATATGGAAATGGATGATTCTACCGAAATCAGAAAGCATATTGATGAATTTAATAAAGTGATCCTTGACTTGAATAATATCGGAGTCTCGGTGGAGGAGAGGATCAAAAAATTATACTCTTGAGTTCACAACCGAAATACTACGATAATTTCGTTGACACTATGCTTTATGGGAAGCAAACTCTAACAATGGACGAAGTCAAGGCAGCCTTGAATTCTAAACTAATGCAGCAAAAAACAAGTAGCTCTGAGAGCTCACATGGGGAGGGTTTAATAGCAAGGGGGCGATCACAAGCACGAGATCAGAAATTCAAAAGAAATAAAAATTGATCAAAGTCTAGTGAAGAGATGTTATTTTTGCAATAAAGAATGGCACTTAAAACGAAATTGTTTCGAGCGAAAGAAGAAGTTGGGGGAAAATAAGCCAGAACAAGGAGATGCCGAGGGATATGATTCTTTGGAAGTTTTGGTGGCATCCGAAAAAAGACTCAAGTTAACTATGGGTTCTTGATTCGGGTTGCTCATTTTACATTACACCTAAGAAAGATTGGTTTGTTGATCTTAAAGAAGCAAGAGGCGGCCAAGTCTTATTAGGAAATAACAAGACATGTGATATTGAAGGGGAGGGTGCTATTCAAATAGTGATGTTTGATGGACAAATCAGAACCCTACAGAATGTGCGCTATATACTTAAATTAAAACGAAATCTAATTTCTATTGGGATGCTAGACAAGTCTGGGTGCTCTATTAAAGTGGACAATGCATCAATGAAAGTTACAAAAGGTGCTCTAATTGTGATGAAAGGTGATTTACAAAATGGACTATACATTTTGCAAAGAAAAACTATATCTAGAGAAAGTTCTAATGTAATTGAAAAGCATGGAAAAGAAATCAAACTTTGGCATAAAAGACTCAGACATATAAGCGAAAGAGGGTTGCTGGAATTGCAAAAACAGAACCTATTACAAGGCTGCAAATGTATTAATCTGAAGTTATGTGAAGATTGTACTTGGAAAAAGTACAAGGGTAAAATTCAGCAAATCCATGCACATTACAAAATCGGTATTGGACTATATTCACTCAGATTTATGGGGTCCCGAGAAAATATCATCATGTGGTGGGGCTCATTATTTTCTATCAATTATTGATGATTATTCTCGGAAACTTTTGTTTTACTGTTTAAAGTCAAAGGATCAAGTCTTTAACACCTTTAAGACTTGGAAAAATCAAGTTGAAAATGAAAAAGGAAAGAAGGTCAAGATTCTACGAACCGATAAGGGGATGAAATTCTGCTCTAATGAATTTGACAGATATTGTAAAGAAGAAGGCATTAAAAGGCACAAAACAGTTCAGGAAACTCCACAACAGAATGGTTTAGCTGAACGCATGAACCGAACCATTATAGAACGGGTTTGGTGCATGCTTTTAACAGCCAATATTCCTCAGAAATTCTGGGCCGAAGCTGCAAAAACAACAGCTTATCTTATAAACTTAAGTCCTTCCACAGCTTTAAACTTCAAGACCCCATTTGAGAAATGGTATGGATATCCACCCAAGTTTGATATGCTAAGGGTGTTTGGATGTGCAGCATATAGCCACACAAGACAGAATAAATTAGAAGCAAGAGCGATTAAATGCATTTTTCTTGGATATCAAGAAGGAGTAAAAGAATATAGATTATGGTCTATTGAACCGGGAAAGCACAGCTTAATTATAAGTCGAGACGTGGTGTTTAATGAAGACTTATTTCCCTTCAAGACACCATTACAAACTATTTCAAACAAGAGCATTTTACTGACAAAGCAAATTGAGGTGGAGTTTACAAACAGTAGGGAGAAAACTGACTAGGAAAACAGAGAAACAACAACTAATATTGAAGCTGTACCGGAAACAGAAAATGAAAATATACAACCTGAAATCGATTACCAATTGACAAGGGACAGAACAAGGAGGGTTATAAAACCATCACAACGGTTAGGGTATGCTGATATTATAGCATACGCCCTACAAGTTTCTGCAGACTTGATAAAATCAGAACCTACAAGTTTCACAGAAGCAGTTTCTAGACCCAATGCAAGACAGTGGATTAATGCAATGAATGATGAAATTAATTCACTTATGAAAAATGAAACTTGGTCCCTTGTTCCTAAAATGAAAGGGAAGAAGATCATTGGAACTAAATGGATCTGTAAGTTGAAAGAAGACAGTGAGGGAAAAGCTCAGCACAAGTACAAAACAAGATTAGTTGCAAAGGGCTTTACACAAAAATAGGGAGTGGATTACACAGAGATATTTTCTCTGATAGTTAAACAAACATCGATCCGATTGTTTTTGTCACAGGTTGCAGTTAAAGACTTAGAGTTGCAGCAAATGGATGTAAAAACAGCGTTTCTACACGGGGAAATTGATAAAGAAATTTATGTTAGTCAACCTGAAGGTTATGAGGACAAACAGGATGGAAACAAGGTATGTCTGTTGCATAAATCTCTCTATGGTTTAAAACAATCACCTAGACTGTGGAATAAGAAATTTGATGCACATATAATAGCAATCGATTTTACCAAAAGTTATTTTGATCACTGTGTTTATACAAAACAACAAGAAGTTTAAGTCTGAAATTTGACATGAAAGATATGGGTGAAGCTAAAAGGATGCTTGGCATTGATATTACAAGAGATAGAAACCAGGGTATAATTACTCTTTCTCAGAAAACTATTTAAAAGGGGCTCTTCAAAGGTTTAGTTTAGATAATCTAAAACCTGCGAAGACACCCTTGGGAGCTTAAGCTCAAGAAAGATCAGTGTCTGAAGACAGAAGAAGACATATTGTTTATGCAGAAAATACCTTATTCTAATATGGTGGGAAGTATCATATATGTCATGATCTGTACTAGACTAGATTTGGCATACTCTGTAAGCGTAGTAAGCAGATTCATGTCAAACTCAGGAAAAGAGCATTGACATGCCTTTAAGTGGGTTATGAGGTATATTACCCATACATTAAATGTTTCTATAATTTTGGGAAAATCAAAATCAGAAAAAGAGATCATAAAGGGATATGTAGACTCAAATTTTGCAGGGTGTAAAGACTCAACTAAGTCCATATCTGGATATATGTTCACAACCTATGGAGGGTTAATAAGCTGGAAAGCAAGCCTTCAAAAGACCGTGGCTTTGTCAACGACAGAAGCTGAATACATTTTAGCCTGTGAAGGTTTTAAAGAAGCTCTATGGCTTAAGGGACTAGCTACGAATTTGGGAATTCAAAGCAGTAATCTAACTATCTTCTATGATAACCAAAGCGCTATATTTTTTATGAATATTCCTATTTTTCATGACAGGACAAAGCATATAAATGTGAAGTTCCATTTCATACGAGATATACTAGCCAGTGGTGAAATACAAGTAGCAAAAGTTCATACAGAGGAAAATCCAGCTGATATTTTAACCAAAGTTCTCGGGATTACTAAGTTTAAACACTGTTTAAACATAGTACATGTTATCAACTACTAAAACTACCGAGAGAGATAGATCGAGACTTACAGCGGGCAGATGATTCATCAAGGTGGAGATTGAGAGCAAGCTGAGTCATCATCTGCCACCTGGAAGAGAATAAAATCGGTTACAACAAGATTGGTAAATGAAAATAATAAAATCTAATTCTGGTGATAGATTTTTTGAAGCTTCCTGGCGTGAAGTAACAGAAAGAGGTTTTTCAACAGAAATAGACTATCGTCTACTCATTTATAAAAGCTGAAGTAAATAGAAAAAAAATATAGAATGAGAGAACACTTATCTGGAAGAGGCTGAAGCACAAGACGAGCGTAGAGAATCGCCAAGGAGTTCTTGCTGCTGCAGGAGAGATATTCCAGAGAGTAAAGTGCTTTGAATTCCTTTTCTACAGATCTGGTTTCTAGATCTAGTTATTCTGATGTACCGTGTTATTGCTCGTTGATTAATAGAAGTCGATCGATTCCAGTCGTGGACGTAGGATAGTTCTCACCAACTATCTGAACCACGTTAATCCACCGCCCAAATTTCTTTTCTTATTATTTGCATAAAACGACAATGCAATTATAACCAAAACGCAACAACCCTGACTCCTTGTTCGAGACCAAAGTTAACAATTCTGGTGACATATGCCAGAGAGTACTGCATATCCGACCCGTACGAGCCCTTGGTGGATAACTCAGGCTCCGAAGGGACTACGAGCTGGAAAGAATGAGAGTCGGTGATGTGCCAATGGAAGACATTCAGTTTGTTCATACTCATTGCCTAGATCGTCCTCAAGATATCTTCAACCGGGTAATAATTCCTCGAAGTATCGAGCATCATCCCTCTGTGTGAGAACAATGGCGAATCAGACACTAATAAACCCACCGGACTTGATGGATTTCCCCAAACTAGTTGGGAGAATGTTTCCAGTCCCCTCATCGCCCCCCACACTATTTCTGCACTCAAAAGGGCCGGGCCGGCAATGGGAAAGGTGAGCGAGTAGGATTCGTTGACGCCGTTGTGGAGGGGAGAATAGAGATCAGCGACATCGAGGACGAGTAATTTCAGCTGAGGAGCGGAAGCGGAGAAGTTGAAACGAGGGGGACGAGGGGACGGTGGTGCTCCGAGAGGATGCGGCGGAGATAGCAAGCAACAGCCGGGGAGAGGTAAGCGTGTCCGGGGAAAGAGATTGTGAAGTCCGGCGAAAGCGATGTCTTCTGAGGTTGAGCTTGCAACCATGAGAAAACCTTAAGTTTTGGCGAGACATTGAAACCAACTTGCGACGATGCAAGGGAGGAGACGAAGCAGCAAAGCGGAGAAAGAGAGGCAACGCACGCACGGGAATAGCTGGTTGGTTCAGTGATGACAGATTTGAATCAAGAGTCACGGTTCGAAACCTGCGTCATCACAGTGTGAGAGTTTAATCCTCTAATGTTGAAGTTGATCCTTGTAGTGTCAAGTAAAAGTCTCACATCTTTGGGCCGCTGAATCACTGTAATTAATCCCCTCACATGCTGTCGAGCCAGGGTGTGAGGCCCTGGGGGCTAGGTACTTCTTCTTTATGATCAAGAAAAAAAGAGGCAACGACAATGGCGTCTCTGAAATCCATCTCTGGAAATCGAAGAATCTGACTGGACTTGATGAAATCGAGAAGCAGGAGGAATAATAAATACACAAACTAAGGCGCTGTGGAACAAAAGTTGGTGTGTTTAAAAGAAAAATTCTTCCTCTTCTTCGTCTCATGTTTGTTGGGTAGCCATTGGAGTCTTGCATGGAGCTTGGAATCCTTAATGGAAACGAAGAAGATCATCCATATCTGCAAACAACAAGTGTACTTTCCAAGCCTCCCTTTGGCAACTATTTCATTCTCTTTAATTTTAGCTAAAACATGTTATTTTTTTAAAGCTAGATTTGATTTAACCCACAAATGGCAGGGTTTCTTATTTTTCCTCGTTAAACTATTCGGTAAAATATTAAAAAACCCTAAAACATTAGACATTAGATTAAAAAATTCTAAACTTTGAAATATACAAATTAAATCCTAATCAGGGCCGAACACATGCACACACAAGAGGCGCGAAAGGCCGTGTGTAGGTGACGGGTTGAATTTTAGCGGCAACTTGTGACAACTATCATCGCAGCGAGGCAAATTTTGAGGTCATGACCATGCAATTTATATTGCACCTTTACTAATTTTTTTATTTCTTTTATCTTTACAAATCTATCCATGGCTTCAATTTTTTTTTATTATGTTACAATAACAAACAAAAGTTCTATATCATAATTTACAATCTTCCTTGTATTATTGGCTCCATGTTTGGTTGGACAGGAAAATATATGTCTTGTTGGAAAATAAAAAATATTTGGAAATTAAACAAATAAGAAAAAGAATACAAGGTGGAGTCGGAAGTTAATCACATTTAAGTATAACTCACTCCCTCTAAAATTCGTTTCAATTGATTCATGTTGATTTGCTAAACTCTTCTCTTTCTGAGCTCTGTTTAGTGTATACTAATGTATCTTACAAACAAATTATTAATTTTTTTAATTTAAGAAGAAAAATAAAAAGGATAAGCATGGAAATTCGTAAATATGAATTGCTGACTTATGAGTGTTGAATAAGTTTTTTATTATTTATGATGATGCATTTAATCATTTATTTTTCTTTAAAAAAATCTTTTAAAAATATATTTAATATTTCTAACATGTTTGTTAAGTGTTTGACATTTACATTAGCAAAATTGAGAGTTTTCGAGATAAAATTGTCACGTCAGTGTTTTAGCGGTCGACTGGTTTGTAAGAGGAGTCAACCAAAAGTATTTATAGAAAATCATAATTTGCCTCGTTTCTAAAAAATGATGACCAAAAATCTGAAGCGCACTGGAAGGGCCAACCGAATTAGAGAAAGGGTTGACCGAAAGATTGCGACCGAAAGATCCTATCGACCAAAAAGGTTATTGGTCGACTGAAACCTCCCAACGGCTACTTCTCAATGGCTATCTTCAATAGCTACAATGTCTAGGTCAACCGAAACTCAACAAAATACCAAATTATAAATAGAAGAATGGGTACTCAAAGAAAAGAAGAATTCAGCACAAGAAAAATGACACAGAAACGATGTTAAATTTTTCACTCACACTCGGTGTATTTTAACCGAAAGATTTATTTTATCAAAAATTGTAAAGTAAGGGTGAAGCCTTTCGAAAAGATTAGTAAAGCGAAATAAGAGTGACGTCCTTAAAAAAAAACGTCATTGTAAAGTTTAATTAACACCGAAAGTCAATCACGATTTTCTCAGTTGAGAAATAAAGAAATTTTCAAAGTGCAACTTTGGAGCGCGGACGTAGGCTAATGTTTGGCCGAACTGCGTTAACAAATCGGTTATATCTCTTTCTCTTACTCTTTAATCTATCGCATAAATAACTTAGTTAATTAGAATTTTAAAAATCACAAAAATCTAATAAACCTAAATGACTCCTGCTTTACATTTAAAATTGATCCTACATAAATAAATTACCATATGTGGGATTCATTGTTGAAGTTTTGTAAAGTGAGAAAAGCGGCAAGAGATTCACTATTTCATTCGCATTTTGAGAGTTGAATCCAATCGATTCTTTAGCATTTGGGTTTAGAGATGCCATCCGAGCGAGCTGGCTCGTGGGCTCGCTTGGATCGCTCGATACTGTAGCGGTCCAAGCCAGGCTCATATCGCTACAGTACCGAGCCAAGCCAGGCTCGAACTCAGGATGTGAGTCTAGCTTGAGCCCAAATTTCGGGCTCGGGAGCTCTAGCAAGCGAGCCAGGCTCAAAATCTCCGAGTCTAGCGAGCCCCGATTTCCCTCACCCCTGGCCCCCCTCCAGCTCCGGCGCTCTCATCTCGCTGCTCGATTCGGCGTCGTCGTCTGCATATCGTCGGCAGTCGTCCTACTCCAGTCTTCGTAGCGTCGAATTTGTCATCGTCATCGTCATCATCGCCGTCGCGCTTGTCGACGTCGTCGTCGCCGTCGCTCCTCGTCGCTGACGCTCGCAGTCATCGGTCATCGCTCGGCCTCGCCGTCGAGAGGGCGTCGCCGCTCCTCTCCTGCTCTCCGGATCTCCCTCCCTCTCCTGATCGCGTCTCCCGGCTGTTCCTCTCGGCTCTTCTCTCCTCTTTCACTCTCTCTCTCTCTCTCTCTCTCAAAATCCAACCGCTACAGGCTGCAACGGTTGGATTTTGTTGACTGTTGGATGAAACCAACGGTGCAAAACATATCAGTTGGATTATCCAACGCTAAAAAATCTGGCTGTTAGACAGATTTTTAGAAAGTATAAAAAAGATTGGAGGGATGTCGAAAATTTTTCACCGATTTCTCTCGAATTCTCTCAAGCTCTCACACTCTCAATCTAACTTGACCAAGAAATTTTTCTCGTGCATTTGATTGTTATTCAAAAAACTATCAATTACTCATCGAGGTATGCATAAAAATAATTTTTCTCGTGTTCTGATTTATTACCCAACTACGCATCTTGTTCTTCTTATATTCGTAAATTTAACGGGTACTTTCGAGAGATATAAAAAACTAGATGAATTTTCTGAAATCGTAGACAAAATGGAAACGAAATTTAGAAAATATTGGCTTGACATACCCAATATTTTTTTATTTGCTTGCATTATGCCTCATAGATATAAATTTAAATATTATAAATTGATGCTTGATACGAATTTTGTTAACTTAGGGCTAATGTCGGTAGTTTCGGTAGCTTCATTAAGAAATGATCTTTCTAATTTATTTGCTTCTTACCAACATAAATATAGTATTTCTCGTTCATTTCATTCGTCTAATATTGCGTCTTCTTCTAGTGGTAGTTCCCGTTTTAGACAATCAATTTAATAGTATGGATGTCATTGAAGAAGAAATTGATAGTGATGTGCATTTTTATAGTTCCGATAAGAATGAACTCGATATTTATTTAGACACTCGTTATCAACTTTCTCGTGATGATGCATTCGATATTTTGAGTTGATAAAAAAATAATGCGGTCGTCTATCCGATTCTTTCTAAAATGACACGTGATTTACTAACTCCTCATGTTTCTATTGTAGCTTTCGGGTCTGCTTTTAATGCAGGTGGATGAGTGTTCGACGATCGACGGAGAAATCTTGCACCGGATCTCGTGGAGGCATTGATATGCTTGAAGGATTGGAACGATGCAGTTTCAAGAAACCAATAACGAATGGATGAAGTAATGGAGGAATTCAAAATTTTAGATTTCAAAAATTATTAACTTCTAAAGAACTCCTCATGTTTCTATTGTAGCTTTCGGGTCTGCTTTTAATGCAGGTGGATGAGTGTTCGACGATCGACGAAGAAATCTTGCACCAAATCTCGTGGAGGCGTTGTTATGCTTGAAGGATGGGAACAATGCAGTTTCAAGAAACCAATAACGAATGGATGAATTAATGGAGGAATTCAAAATTTTAGATTTCAAAAATTATTAACTTCCAAAGAACTCCTCATGTTTCTATTGTAGCTTTCGGGTCTGCTTTTAATGCAAGTGGATAAGTGTTCGACGATCGACGGAGAAATCTTGCACCAGATCTCGTGGAGGCGTTGATATGCTTGAAGGATTGGAACGATGCAGTTTAAAGAAACCAATAACGAATAGATGAATTAATGGAGGAATTCAAAATTTTAGATTTAAAA
>QAOC01050950.1:0-12215 GCA_003255005.1 Begonia fuchsioides | reverse complement strand
CACTAGAATCAGGGGTGACAACAATTTGTTTCCCTAACTTCTGTATTTTGCCTCTACAAACAAAGTCACGCTTCCCTCCAGCATTAGAGAGATTTCAGGGCTGTAAACTGCAATATGGAATAGTTTGGCTAGAAAGGAACTGCAGAAACTGAACCTGCTTTCCAACAATGGCAATATCATTTGATTGACCCTTTAAATTAGAATAAAATCAGAAGATTATAATTAGCTGTATATTGTTTTCCATTGTAATAGTTTGTTCCCAACAAATTGATATAGTATTAGTTCATATCCAAAAATGAATAGATAATTGATACGGTATTAGTAGATCAATCCTCAATCCAAAAATGCATACAACCCATACCTCATTCAAAGCATCAAGAACAGAAGGAAGTAGATCTCCATCAGAGTCCTGACAAACAGCATTGTGATGTAGTTAACACGTGGATAAGATATATACAGGATGTAGTTGAAGCAAGATCGTAAAAAGTACGAAGCTCATGTGAAGTCAAAGGAAAGCAAAAAAACTATGACGAACAACTTAGATCTAGAGAAAAAAATTATAGCCGCTATATTTGTTTTTCACATGAAATGATGTTTATTGATAGAAAGAAATTACAAGAAAAGAAAGAGGAACGAAAAAAGTGCCGAGGTGTACTTTATTCACAATAATTTCTCCTATAAGCAAATTTGGATAACTCCTAAAAAATTTGAAATTAAGCTCATTTAGCGACGGTTAAACTAATATGGTTTATGTAATTTCACAAAAAAAAATATCACAAGTAGAAAAATATGCACAGCAAACAAAAATTAGAGAGTTTTTTGTTTGTCTTCACAGCAAAAGATTTGGCTGTTACGTAGTCTGATGGAAAAATGACACAGTAAACTAGTTTTATAAGGAAGTAAAATTTGAAATTTGACTGGTATCAAGCAACTGGTGAGCAGCTTTCTAGGCCCATAGAAACATAACTAAGAAATTGAACTGACTATGTAGAGCTTTTTTGGAAATCAATTCAAATAAATCGTAGAGAGGACACAACATTACCTAAATAACAAGCATTATAAGCAACCCAAAAATTGAGCAAACACAAAGAAAACAGAAACTCATAATAATAAAACGCAATCAAAATTCAGAAGAGAATCACAGATAGACTTGTGTTAATAGTAAACCAAATACAAATTCCTAAATTAATTAAGCATACAATGAAATTACAAACCTTCGTGCTAGTCGGTGAATGAATGTGAAACACTGTATGATGGAAATCAGTGTAGGCATTAGATCGTGCGCCTGTGCCAAGAAGCTTCTCTCGTTTCTTACTTCCAAGGAAGGCAACATGTTCAATCATGTGTGCAATCCCCTGCTCATCCTCTTCCTCATCAATAGACCCCGCATGAACTTCCATGTGCGCTTCAAACCTAAAAAGAAACAAACATTACAATATAAAACAGAAGGATGGGAAAAATAATTTATCTCTTTGATTAGGTACATTATAATCCACGTAGAACGTAAAAACAAAAGAATCTTTTCAGTACATTGGGACATAATCAGGAATGACAATTTTACGTGAAATGTGATTTGAATTTGAGAAATTATGAATGACTTCATATAATGAAGTGGCAGAGACAAGAGGTATTTCCAATAACAAAATTTACTAGAAAAAGGTTAGATACTAAACAAAGATGTAAGTTGATAATTATTTGTTGCAGAAACATCTATATGAGCGGATCGAAATCTATTCATTTGCAATTGTATACCTGTTTGGGGGAACTTTATTTGGCAGAATCAGATATCGTAACCCATTTTTCAGTGTTCCCCTATACAACTTTGGATGAGAGGGAAGGTCTGAACTAAGAAATCCCAATAATTCTGCTTGTTCTACTTCATAGAATGACAGGTCTAAATCTTGTTTCTCCAAACTGCCGGGCCAGGATGTGCTTGTAGCATGAGGCTCATCTGGACCCACAGTTGCACACGAAATATGTTTATCTTTCACCTGCAAATTACGTGGAGCGTGATTACGAGTGCAAACTCAAGGCTTCCTCAGTATTGCATAAGCAATTAATTACATGTATAAGCTTATCCAAAAAAACAATATATCTGAAAAAACACAACTTTCTTTTTAAATAAAATACTAATAAGTAATCCAAGAGTTACAAATTTCAATATTACACTCTTAGAAGATGTTTTCATGATTTGTGCAATTGATCTCTTATTTGAACTATTTAAACTTCATAATTATTTTACTAATCAATTAATAAAACATCGGAATTGTAAAAAAAAATTCCATAGTATACACCTATCATCACATATAATAACATAAGAACACAAGATAAACTCCCAGTGGATATACATAAACACTAAATGCTACGCCAGTTATCAAAGCAATGTCGAAGGAAATGTTGCATAATAAATTACATAGCTTCTGATGTGTCCCACCATATTATGGATTTAATCTGAAAGCAGTGTAAGTTCATTAAAGAAGTGATGAGCTTAAGAGTTAATACACCAACAATTTTTCATGTGATAATCTAATTGCTGAGAGAATATCACTTGATATCATAGTAAATAATATACATACAAAAGAAAATAGCAAGTATAATCGTAAATATTTCAAGTCCTTGCAAAAGCTTAATTCTAGGCTAAAATACTTACAAAAGTATTAACAGCGTGTTTAGAAAAACCAAAGGAAGATTTGTCAATAGAGACACTCGAAGTGAATTTTTTAGCAATGGGACGGAAATTTCTGCAGTTAAGTGAGCATGAGATGCCGTTCTTCATCCCCACAAAAGGTGCCTCCTCAGGCACCGAGTGTCCAACTATGGAAGAATATTGTTTCCAAGCATTACTATTCTCTCTAAGAAGCTTGGAACCACTGAAGTTAACTTCACGGGAGTACCTTACAACATTTAGATAAAATATAAAATATTACAGCTGAAGGAATACATATCCATTAAATATAATCATAGATGTAGTCATGTGCTTGACAAAACTAAAAGACTAGCGTTAGAAAACACAAAGATGAATGGTTGAACTAAAATAAACAAAAAAAAAGCTTGAAATCCAAAAATTTAAAAATATATTCCAATCTACTCATCTCGTGATGAAATATATTTCAGAAAATTACAATTGGAAGATTGACCATTAAAAAATCCCTTGATTCATCCTGAGCACAAAAGGTAGGAGCTCTGTCAATTTCACAACATAGAAATATAGCTCGTTAGACATATGAAATGACTTTACAGTACGCTTCTGTCATGCAAATTAATGAATCGAATTAAGGAAGACCTCTTGGCAAGAAATCAAAAAAATAGGTGATAAAAAGAAAGATAATTTTTTTATGTGGAGCTACTGACATCTTTTTCACAGAGATTCCCACACTATTCTTTCTGAATCCACTTCAAAAATACTAACCATTCTCCTCCTTAAGCGAGAATTTTCAGATGAAGAAGGTTACAAATCCTGTTTATAAAATTTGTTCTCAATCCTCTACGTGCATGATCATACCAACAGAGACTAAAAAGAGGAGGTGCATAAGCATATTAGCACGATCATTGAGAAGAGTATCACTTTTTTTATAAGGGATAATATATAATAAAAGCGAGTTCAAGTTCCGTTCCCCACTTGAAACGCATCAATTTTCTCGTAATTTCACTATGCTGATTAGTTCTTCGACATTACAAATCTAATTTTATTTATCGCATGATTAAGTCAGCCTTAACGGAAAAAAAAAGTTATAATAACATCACCGATACTTGAATTAAACTATAGCCATGAGGAAAGTACAACTTAAAAAGATTTCTTAAGATTTAAGAGATAATAGGAATGGTACCTCTTCGGGCGACAGTTGGAACGTAATCTCCCATTAAATCGAGTGGAAGGGATGAAGACAGGAGAGCGTGGAGGAAGCTGCGCTGCGTTGACCCGTCGGCACCGAAATCGATCGTCTCTCGAGCTACACAAAGAACGAACTTGAACAAAGTCACCGACGAATGAAGCGGCCATCACAGCGGTCACAACAGCAATCTACCCAAACTCCAAACCAAATCTTCGATGAAGATTTTCACTTCTCGCGAACAATCAGTCGATAAATCGGAAATGGATATCGAAACGAAATTGAAGCCGAAACTAGAAGACAGAAAATGAAGAAGAATCGACGGCAGCAATTATGAGATCTTTAGGAAGCGAAAATGAGAAAGATTTGGACGGCACTTTGAAGAAGGCCCTAATCAGAACCACAATTCACAATTGGATGAAGTTCTTCCAGCAGCAGAAGATTGCAGTTTGGATTGTCCTTTCTTCCTTCTTGTTCCTCCTACATAATAAGAGAGATATTTTATATCCTTTATTTTTTTTTATTAATTGTTCGGCAGAACTGGTCCGGTCCGGCCGGAATCAAATTCCGGTTAGTTAAAATTTACAGTTCACAGTAACTAAAAACCAAACAGTAATTAAAAAAATTAGTAAAATTTGCGAAATTTGATCTAAACTCGAAACCACTTCTAAACTCGCCTTGAATCCCTGAAAACCCGATTTGAATTCAATAAAAAAGGGTTATTTTCTAAAAATTATGGAACCGTAGAAACCCTAACTGTATTTCGTGATTACGGTCGGATTCGATATCTTAACTCACGAATCGGATCCCCTTGTGGAATTTTCCACTTTGGTGCTAATACAGAAGGCAAAATTTGAGAAAAATGCATGGAAAATCTATTGCAACAGTGTCATTGTTGTTATAAAACGTATCAAACATTATTAATTCAATTTAAATAAATTAATGTAGTAATTATTATTATTTTATTACTTTAATTGTATTAATCATTATTTATTCGTCATAATATTTTAAAACAATAAAATAAAAAAGTTAACCTAAACACTCTATTATTATCGAGCAATTTACAATTACCATAAATATATATAGTATTAATTTGATCTCGACATGATTAATACTGTGATTAGATAATTGTTCGCTTTACCAATTATTTTCAACGGTTGTATGATATCTCACTTTTCCCTAAAAGATGATTATACATATAGCGGAGTTGAAACTCTATAAAACTATGCTACCAACTTAGAAAAATGTTGATCTATTTCGATGCAGTAGATGCTTTATGCAGCACTGACGTGGGTCGAGTTATACGAGGATTTAACTTGCACGGGCATAGTTCAGTTGGCTCAGAGATGATAGATTGAGTACAAGAGTCTAGGTTCGACGTCTGCGTTGTCCTAGTGTGAGAGTTATTACCCATAATGTTGGGGTAACTCATTGAAATATCAGTTAAAGGCTTTTTATCTCTGGGTCGTTGAGTCATCGTGATTTGACCTCCTCACAGACTGTCGAACCGGGGTGTGAGGCCTTGGGGCGAAAGATTTTATCTTTTGGGTACAAGGGTTATACGATGATTTATAGTATTTTTTCATTGGTCTAATATTTTTTTCTCGGGTTGAAAAATAAAAATAAAAATAAAAAACAATTTCATTTACCACGAGCATTAATTTGAGTTCTTGCAAATAAGATATACTATCCTATCACAAGCATGAGGTCATAAAAAAGTCAACGAAAATCTGCCACGTGGATTCGGGCTATAATTCTCCACTATAAAACGGCATCCTCCTCGATCAGGAGAGCCTTTAGACACTCCTCTCCCTCCCCTGCTCGAACTGATTGCCCTAGGAATCCCATAGCTTCTGCGGTTTTGTGTCTGCACTCTCTCTTTCTCTCTCTATCTCATAGAAGTTCTTGACATTTTCTCCTTTTTTTATTTACTACGATTTTTCTCGTGTTTCTACTTTTGTGCGAGTATCTAACAAGAATACTGGCGTCACTGAGACCTGAAATGTGCGCGCGCTGCAGGTATTCAGAATGGCCGAGGAAGATTCCAAATCGAAAATTCTATCTGAAACGAATGGATCAGTAGAACCAGCGGATGACAACGAAGAAGACAAAGGGCCTTCTTCTACTGCACAAGCCGACGAACCTGATGGGAAAGGTGAGTTTTAAATATATATTGCTTGACTGTATGCACGTCTCTGGATGCAAGTTTTACTAAGTGTGTTATGTAGATTTTGCTTTACCCCTGTGATCAATTGATCCCTTACTATGGCATTTTAAGAGTTGTATACTCTGGTATGATTCTCTCACCTATATATGTTTCATATAACGTTATATGGTGTTACGTGACTGAGCTTATTTGGTCGGAGAAACTTATTTGAAATGTTGGAGCTAAGCTATATTGAGACACACTTTAAAGTTCATGGGGCACTGATGAGACATTTCTTACGTGGTTTCTAAAATCAGGAAATTTGGCAAAAAGTAAAAATTATTCATGTTTAAATACTGCCGCTTAATGATCTTACACGTTTTCTCAGTTGCTGATGAAGTAGAAGGGTCGAAGAAGAAAAAGAAGAAAAATAAAAGCAAGTAAGAAATTTTGTATCATTAGTATTTCTATTTTTTTCTTATTTGGAATGAAGGTTTTATAATTGTCACATTACTCGTAGGAAAAAGAGAGATGTCCCAGAACAGACTGATCCTCCATCTATTCCTGTCATTGATCTTTTCCCATCTGGAGAATTTCCTGAAGGAGAAATTCAACAATATAAGGATGAGTAAGATTTTGCTGAATATTTTTTCCTGCTTGTAATACATTCATGCCCAGTTTGGATGCAAAATTCAGTAGATATTAATATTTTATACCTGCATGCACAAGGTGAGAATAAATTTTGATAACTGCGTTTGTTTCATAATTTGCAATACCAGCGATGCTTTAACTTTTTAAGGAGTACAAAAGTTAATGGCTTTTCAAGATGTAGGACATCACTGAACTTAATTGTTAGTTTCTTTTACTGAATTGCTCATGTATTCAGTCAGCATAGAGTATTGACTAAGGTAGTCAAAGTATTGTTCAATTTTCTTTACTTTGCGAATTCCTTTTTGTTATCTGATATTACCAGTGACCAGTGTAATAACTGTGTACAGCAATATTTGGAGAACTACATCAGAAGAAAAAAGGGAATTGGAACGCCTAGAAAGACCAATGTACAATTCAGTCCGTCGAGCAGCTGAGGTTCATCGTCAGGTTGTCATTTATTTTGCTGACGGATTTTTCATATAGATTAAGTTTTCTAATGACAAATCCGTAATATTTTGGTATTAACCTGTGTCTTTTAACTTTTTATTAGGTGCGGAAGTATATTAAAAGCATATTGAAGCCTGGAATGTTGATGACAGAACTATGTGAAACATTAGAGAACACAGTTCGTAAGCTAATATCAGAGAATGGTCTGCAAGCCGGCATAGCATTTCCTACAGGATGCTCGTTAAATTGGTAAACGTCTTTAGTTTTGTATTTCAAGTGACTAGTTGCATTATTTATGATATGTTTCCTACAATTGAAGAGATTTGTTGTTGTTAGGGTGGCTGCTCACTGGACTCCAAATACTGGAGATAAGACTATACTCCAGTATGATGATGTTATGAAGTTAGATTTTGGAACTCATATTGACGGTTACTCCTCTTTCCTTAACTTTATTAGTTATTATTTTCTACGTATGGCATAAAATTTTTCTTACTAGTAGTCATCAGACACTCGCTTCTAAAAGGGAAAATGGAAACAGAATAATCATGAGTGATTATTAATTTGCAGGACGCATAGTTGATTGTGCTTTTACTGTTGCATTCAATCCTATGTATGGCCCATTGCTTGAAGCCTCACGTGAAGCCACCAATACAGGTGTCAAGGTATTAGACATCGTATTCTACATCTACAAATCCTGTCTAATTTGATAACCTGTTTTTGTAATCTGTATACTACTCCTGGACCTGTAAATTTTTGTTGTGTGGACCTTCCAGCACTTGGCGCTAGAGATAGAGAACTCAGCGCCAACAGCGAGTAACTCGTGTATTTGTGCTGTAAACGAAAGCTCAGTGCTGCAATGTTGAGCCACAGTGCTTAACTCAATAATTGCTTGTAACTGCTGTCATGTTTGGCGCTGATTTATTGCGCTAAATACTAGTAGCTTCTGTGTAAGGGGAGCCTAAAATGTTATGTTATGAGGGTTATTGAGTGTATGTGAAAAAAAACTTATTACTGGAAAAATGTGTTGTGGTAATCGCGTTCCATAGTGTATCATATTTATTTGAGGGTCAAAACTTATCTCATGTGATCTAGGTTTTTGTTTTTAGTGAAGAAGTATCATGCATGGGATTTTATTGTCAATCTATCACAATCTCTATTTCCAATAGGACTTACATAATTCCATGGCTGGGTCGCGTCTGTGGGGAGAGTCAATTGGACTAGGGTTGTGTTAGGAAAGAACCTCACTTGTTTGTCTGGTTGGACAGATCAAGTGTGAGGGTTGTATCGATAGGGTTCAGGCCTAATTTGTTTCAACGGCACATTTCAGCTGTCGTTTTCTTGGGCCATGATCACAGCCTGTGAAGTCTCGTGGGCTTGCATTCTGATCTCAGTTTTAATTTCAGGTTTTAACCAATTATGAAGTGGTCTTTCATCACCATCTCTGGCAGCTTAAAAGCACAACTAAAGTTCAAATTTCCTGCTTATGTTCATACGTAGTTCCTTCATGATGCAAAGTAAAAGAATTTCATAAGGTGAACCTTTTGGTGTGCTGTGAAATCATTTCCAAAAGGAAGGTGCGGAAATTAGCCAAACTCCCACTTGGGTATCTACTCTCCTCCCCCTGTAGTCAAGCCAAAGCTTCTCCATCAACACTGAAGGCAATCATCTCAGATTTTTCATCTTGGCTAATTGGTTGAGAGGAAAATATCTTTCCACCTGATATAGCCGAGTTTTTCCCTTGTAAAAAATGGCTTCTCAATGTGGGTGGTTCTCGTCTACCATATTCCTTCTTAAGTCGGGTTCTCCTACAAAGGCCTAGGTTGGTGATGATTAGACTCTGCTTCATCCATTGGGGAGGTAACTGCTTTGCCTTCGTCAATGAAACTTTGAGACTGCTCATATGGTGGTTCATGGAATCAAAATAGTGACATTTTCCGTAACAGCAACCAAACTTGGTTCTCTTTGGAAGAGATTTTGCAATTCTGAGCTCATTTCTGTCATCTTCTCTTCAGTCACTTCACACGTGTGTCTCTTCTTTTAGATTGCATCCAATCCAAGGCAAAATGGTGCTATTATACCAAGATGATAACTGATAAGAAACATATTGTGAATTTATGCCCCCACATGTAACTACTATTGCCAAAGGCATTATTTGAAGGGGGTGGGTGGGTGTGATTTAGTAATGTGAGGGATATTTAGATAGTTAATTTAGGTATTATAATTTCTTTAGCTTATTAGAAATGGAGGGTTGGGGAGTGTGTTGAATTATTATTGAATATTGTCTAAGAGTCTCCTCACCCTGGTTATTTTCAGGCCTGGTGTTTTGTTGGACTATGATGTCTTTATTTTCTGTTTGTCTTAGTTGTTTTGTTACAGTGAACTCATTTACTTCCCATCAAGTGCTTTGAAGCTGAATTGATGCTCTCATGTAATTTATATAAGTTTCAAGTTTGTTGTTGGTATAATTGACATTTGGTGGTTCATCCTATGGGAGTTAAGTCTATAACGACACTACCTCTATAACCCCACAATCAACTTGTTTGCAGATTTTTTCTGTTCTGCTTGGTAGAGTGGAGTTTGTTATATATGACATCTGTAACATCTATCGATGTTCTGTTTCTGAATTCCAAGTCGCCCCTTACTTGAGCTTCAAATTTTAAAGTGAAACAATCTATGAACTTTGTTAATGCAGTAATTATCATAATACAATATGAATGTTGCAGGTTTTTCTGTTGATATGAGAATCTTTTTACTGACATTAAAAAGAAGATAAGTTATAGGTTCAAAAGGGAGGAAATAATATTCTTCCCTTGTGGTCATTCATTGATATGCTATGCCCTTCCAATTGATCAAGTTGTAAGTTCTTGAATATTTGAAATATTAACTTTGAAATACCATCAGAATCTGGTAAAAAGACCAAGTCAAATCTCCGTGATATTTTATTGCACTTCATTTTTTGTCCAAGCTCATGCAATTGCTTTGTTGTGTTTTTATTATGTAAATACCATCAATTTTTCTAATTTCTTAGAACAAATTGGGACAATGTCAGATTTCAAACTTTGGAGTGTTTGTTAATCTTCATCCTATTCAGGAATCTGGAATTGATGTGCGGTTGTGTGATGTTGGTGCTGCAATCCAAGAAGTTATGGAGTCATACGAAGTTGAAATAAACGGAAAAGTTTATCAAGGTACCCCATTGCTCATAGTCTTGAACACTTCGAAGTTCGATCCATATTTTGTTGGTCTTGGTTTGTTCTTGCTATATATGGCAAACATGCAAAAATTTTAAGGGGCAGTTCATGTATCTTGCGGGATACATGGTGAACTGAGTTAATCTTGTTTGGTCGCTGATTTCATTGTACATAAAATCTAAGTCAGGTAATAGATTTGCTGATGGTTTTTTTGAAAAAAAAGAGATTGATAATGGCTTGTTATCTCTTTCTGCATTTGAACTTAGCTGACCTTTTTTATGGTCATATCGGTTCTTTATTTAAAAAAAATTTGCCTGGCCCACTACAAGAATTAGTGCATGTCTGAAAAGTTCTGCAGTTAAATCACTGTTTTATGGTTTTTCAAAGGAAATTTATGTGGCTTGGCTTAAGCTACATAGATATACTAAAGGGTTTTAAAAAATAATACGTAATTCACATACTCAAGGCAGCTTTTTTCTCTGGAAAGTAAACTTCTAAGCTTTATTAATTTGGAAATTTCAAATGGAACTGAATTTGAGTTAAAACTGCAACGTATTGGTCGTCATTCTACAACATATTTTTAGAAGTACAAACCAGAAATTCTGGGTCATTTTTAACTGTTGATGTTATTATATTCAATTTTGCGTCTTCTTTCAGTATGAGTATATGAAAGACTTCAATAATTGCAGTTAAAAGCATCCGAAACTTGAATGGCCATAGCATCGGACCTTATCAAATTCATGCTGGTAAATCAGTTCCTATTGTAAAAGGAGGAGAGCAGACAAAAATGGAAGAGGGCGAATTTTTTGCTATCGAAACTTTCGCATCAACAGGTGAGTTTTTTTTTTCAGGAGTGTTGGATATTCATACTTTCAATAGCTGAAAGAACTTTTCTCTTTTTTCAGGGAAAGGATATGTGAGAGAAGATCTCGAATGTAGCCATTATATGAAAAACTTTGATGTTGGCCATATCCCACTGAGGTTGCCTAGAGCCAAGCAATTATTGGCTACAATAAACAAAAACTTTTCCACTCTAGCCTTCTGCAGGCGATACTTGGATCGCCTTGGGGAGACTAAGTATCTTATGGCACTCAAGAATTTGTGTGACGCCGGCATAGTTCAGGTATTCCCTTGCTCTAACCTTATTTGCCAGCTTTATCTTCAATCGAATACTCTTGTTTCTTAATTGTGCCCGAAAAGTAAATTTTCGTATTTTATCGCTGGCTTTTTTTTCTTTGAGAGCTTTTTGGTGTAACATCTACAGCCAAACCTTAATCATATTCTCAAAGGTGTTCTAAGTTCCATCTCCTTAGCCATGATTACTCTGATATTCTTATGAGATCCGTAGAGGGTCTGTTTGTAATTTCATTTTTATCAATTTTGGTTTCTATCTTTTCTGATAATTACTCTCGTNTTTCTTTGAGAGCTTTTTGGTGTAACATCTACAGCCAAACCTTAATCATATTCTCAAAGGTGTTCTAAGTTCCATCTCCTTAACCCGGCCATTAAGAGCTTACCTGATGATTACTCTGATATTCTTATGAGATCCGTAGAAGGGTCTGTTTGTAATTTCATTTTTATCAATTTTGGTTTCTATCTTTTCTGATAATTACTCTCCTCATTTACTTTTTGACAGCCATATCCTCCTCTATGCGATGTGAAGGGAAGCTATGTGTCCCAGTTCGAGCACACAATCCTTCTTCGGCCTACTTGCAAAGAAGTCATTTCCAGAGGTGATGACTATTAATTTGCGTTGTTTCTTTTTTCTATTTTGTCGTCTCCCATCACATGCACATTTGATCTGCAATAATCATAATACTCATTCCAGTCATTTTGTTGAAGTCAAGTCCTACGAAATGGTAGAGTTTTCATATTCCAGCCCCCAGTTACCTTTTTATGCTACTTTAAATTACGTCGTCCTTCCGATCGTGGCTTAATTTGTACTTACTA
>QAOC01050948.1:0-43209 GCA_003255005.1 Begonia fuchsioides | reverse complement strand
ATTCTTGGGACATATTATTTCTCGTGATGGGATATCTGTGAATCCTGAGAAGATTGAGGCAGTGGTAGAATGGAAACCACCTAAGAACGTTTCTGAAGTTCGAAGTTTCCTTGGGTTGGCTGGCTATTATCGTCGGTTTGTGAAAAAATTTTCATCTATAGCCAGGCCATTAACTCAACTAACCAAGAAGGAGGTGAAATTTATTTGGAGCAACGAATGTCAAATGGCTTTTGATGAATTGAAAGAGCACTTGACTTCAGCTCCTATCCTTGCAGTACCTAATGAGGGTTTACCATATAATGTATATACCGATGCATCAGGAGTCGGTTTAGGATGCGTACTTATGCAACAGGGTAGAGTTATTGCTTATGCCTCTCGACAATTAAAGGCTCATGAGCAGAATTACCCTGTGCATGATTTGGAATTAGCCGCCATCGTCTTTGCTCTCAAAATTTGGCGGAGTTATTTGTATGGTGCTAAATTTGAAGTCTTTTCAGACCATAAAAGTTTGAAATATTTATTTACTCAGCGTGACTTGAATCTTCGTCAGAGACGTTGGATGGAATTTATTGGAGATTATGATTTCTCTTTGGAGTATCATCCTGGAAAAGCAAATGTAGTAGCCGATGCCCTAAGCCGATATCCTCGAGGTTCTCTTTCGTGTCTCATTCTAGAGGATTGGAAGAGATGTTTAATTCTCGAAGACTTTGAGTTTCAACTCCATGATTATGGGCACTCTGCTAGGTTATTCAATGTGGTAGCTACTCCCAGTCTTCTCCAGCGTGTTAAAGGAATGCAGAAATTTGATGATGAATTAACAGAAAAATTTGACCAAATACAAACTGGTGAAGAATTTAATGATTGGAGTATTGGGCAAGATAATTGCTTATATTTCAAGAGTCGTATTGTAGTACCGAATGATTCTGATTTAAGACAGTTTATTCTTTCTGAACACCACAAATCCAGATTTGCCATACATCCTGGGTCTACCAAAATGTATCAAGATTTAAAGCGCCAGTATTGGTGGAATGGTATGAAACGGGATGTGACTGAGTTTGTTTCAAGATGTTTGACCTGTCAACAGGTAAAAGCTGAACATCAGAGACCTGCTGGTTTATTACAGCCTTTGCCTATTCCAGAGTGGAAGTGGGATAGGATTGCCATGGATTTCGTGTCTGGACTCCCCAATACCCCTAAAAAGCTTGATGCTATTTGGGTCATAGTTGATCGATTGACTAAGGTCTCTCATTTTATTCCAGTAAGAATGGATTTTTCAGCATCTAAATTCAGTAAATTATATATCGACAATATTGTTCGATTGCATGGAATTCCTTCTAGCATTGTGTCTGATCGGGATCCAAAGTTTACTTCTAAATTTTGGAAGGCATTTCAACGAACTTTGGGTACCGAATTACATTTCAGCACAGCACATCATCCTCAGACCGACGGTCAATCAGAAAGAACTATTCAAATTCTTGAGGATATGTTGCGATCTTGTATTTTAGATTTTGGTGATAGTTGGATTAACCACTTACCATTAGTGGAATTTGTGTATAATAACAGCTATCAGGCGAGTATAGGAGTATCTCCTTACGAAGCTCTGTATGGTAGACCATGTAGATCTCCTCTTTGTTGGGCCGAACATGAAGAGCGTGCGGCTCTTGGTCCCGAAATAATTCAAGAGACTACAGATAAGGTCCAGACCATTAAGGAAAGATTGAGAACTGTTCAAAGTCGCCAAAAGAGTTATGCAGATTTGTTAAGGCGCGACGTAGAATTCGATGCCGAAGATTTTGTATTTTTGAAAGTCAGACCAAGGAAAGGGGTCAGTCGATTCGGAGTCAAGGGAAAGCTTGCTCCGAGATATATTGGGCCGTTCAAAATCATTGAACGCGTTGGCCCCGTGGCTTATCGTTTAGAGTTGCCACATCAGCTAAGGTATGTACATAATGTTTTTCATGTGTCTATGCTGAGAAAGTATGTGGCTGATCCTGACCACATTGTTTCGTGGCCTGAGATTCCAATTCAACCTGATGTGTCATATGAGGAAATACCTGAAAGGATTTTGGAACGTGACGTCAAAGTATTACGACATCGCGAAATTTCAGTTGTTCGTGTCCAGTGGAGGAATCATTCTAAAAGAGAATCCACGTGGGAGTTAGAATCTGAAATGATAGTGAAATACCCTCATCTATTTTAAGGAAATTTTAGTGTTGAATTTCGGGGACGAAATTTTTTTTAAGGGGGTAGTATTGTAAACACTGCGAAAATCGATGTATAAATTTTTTCGCTATTATTGACTAGTCAATTGTTGAATTTTTGACTACTAAATTTGTCGTATATGCCACGAGCGACGACCCGGTCAAACAAATTAAATTGGAATGTCTCGAGAGGAAATCGAGTTATAATTTTTGAATGTAACGTAAAAGTCGATTTTTCAAAATAAGTAGACACATGATCGTGTCGGAATTTTTAGTGGAACGAAGGAAATCGAACAAAAATCGAAAACGTTACACGAAATAAATATTATGTTATAATAATATTATATTATTTAATAGAATATAATATTATTATAATATTAATATAATATGATATTAATGAAAAAGAAGAACGACTTCTTCTTCACTCTTTTCCCCCGACGCTTCGGCCAAGAGACGAAATCGCGAGGGTTTTTGGCGATCTTGGTCGATTCTTCGTTGTTTTCAACGATTCAAGTGTCAAAACGTCCGCAACAACGAGAGGAGCAATCCTTTAAAGCGGCTTCGAAGGTTAGTCTGTATTTTGGGAGAAATCGGAGAAAAACCGCAAGTTTAGGGTTTTGATTTCGGTTTTTCAAATCTAAATTTTTCTCTCGAATATTGATACGGTTGAGTCCGTCTCGTCGAGACGAGTATTTGGGTATAAATTTCGTCGAAGATTGATCGGTGAAGAGGCCGGAATCGTCGCCGGAACAGTCGCCGGCGCCGGCATTGACCGGTCAACGACAGAACCGGTCCGTACCGAATTGGACCGGTTCGATTCGAATCAAATTGATTCGATTCGAACCGAACTAATTAATTTGGAAATTGAATCAGGCCGAACCGAGATGAACCGGTTCAATTCGAACTGGGTTGACCGGTCAACGCAGACCGTTGACTGGTCAACGCTGACGTGGCCGTTGACCGGTCCGGTCCGAACCGGGCAGCACGGTTTCGGGGCCCGTTTTGGCCCGTTTTTGAGTCTTTTCGCCTGGTTTTCGTTTCTCTTCTCTTATACCATGTATATGGATATTACAGAGGAGATTATTGATATTGAAACGAACCCGGTGTGGGAGAAACAGGATTCCCTAAGTCGACCTAACTTTTCAAGGAATTAGAAAGGTAGGGGTTGTTTTATGACTACAAATTTTACATTCTTAATCGCATTTATATTATTATTATTATTGCCAATTTATTGCTATTGGATATTGTGCACGAATGGTTAATAGGGACGACTAAGTCTGCCCTTGGGTTTCGAATCCCTAAACCGGATCCGGGTTTGTATGGTTGCCACCACTATAGTGTGGACTCTTCGATTCTTGGAGTTACACATTTTTTTGCACTGTATTTCATTGTGTATTTATCTTATGGTTGCCACCACCTTAGTGTGGAGTCTCCACTTCTTGGAGTTGCACATTATCTATACTGTAATATGTTTTATTTATAATTTAATAATAAAAATAAAACCCCTACTGAGATTAGTCACTCACCCCTTTCAAATAAACTTTATTTTCAGGTTCATTCCCGGGTAAAGCCCAGTAAGACCTATATTGGAGTTTAAATTCTCCAATTTGTATTTGTAAAAAATTGAATGATGTAATAGCTTTAAATTGTAAAGCTTTCCGTGTATATATTGGGTTGAACATGTTATGTATGCTATCCGACTGTTTGGATTGAATGTTTGGGCTTGCTAAATTTTATGACTTCCGCTGTTTTGTTTAAATTGAATACCCGAGCCTAGGGCTCGGTGGTCGGGTTCCCTCGGGAATCAGGTCGTTGGGCCCGGCGTCTGTCTAGGCCCTGTCCCGGGGCGTGACAGTGTCGACCGCTTAACCATGGTGTCGAACGCGTAACCATGGTGTTGACCGAATCAATTCGTGAGAGCTATTATGTGTCAACCGGTTACTAAGGTGTCAACCGCTTAACCATGGTGTCGACCGAATCAATTCCCGAGAGCTATTCTATGTCAACCGGTTACTAAGGTGTCGACCACTTAACCATCATTTTCTTTATTACTTTCAACCTACCAACTTACTAACATCTACAATACTTTAATACTTCAATATTTAACCAACATTTCTATATAAAAAAAATCTTAAACACTTCCATCTTAAAGTCACAAATTCTAAAAATAAATGAGGGTTGTTACAAGATGAAACTAAAACAACAAGAATTTCTTGATTTAAAAACGTAAAGAGAAAGTCATGAATCTTAGACCCCAAAGGTTGGAACAAATACTGCGTTTGAATTTTGTAATAGAGCACTTTCTGTGTTACAGTCTTATCATGCCTTAGAAGAGCATAAATGGTAAAGTATTCTTCTACAAAGTTGTAGTAGACATCAAGATAAGAATATTGATATGTGTATCAATTCCATTAGACTTTTGGAGAGGAAGTTATGTTTTTTTAAAGTTACCAAAGGAAAACCAGAATATAAAATTATGGATTTTGAGCAATGTTTAGTATTTCGTATATTTGATTATGTTAAACTCATAATTTGAAAGTTAAGTCTTCTAAAAAATTACACAAGACTCAATAAGAAAAATATTATTATTTTTTAATTATTGAAATCCTAGTTGTGGAACGAAAGTTATAAAAATTTTAAAAGGGGTCACCCCTTGAAACTCTCGGGTTTTATTAAGGGTCGACACCTTAAATGAGAGGTCGACATCTTATTGCTGAAATTAACTTTTCAATGAAACTTTAGGAAAGTCAATCCATGATTAATTAAGAATGGACCAATAGGACAGTGCAACGTGAAAAGGATGATGACACCTCATGCATGAAGAGGTGGTGAGCTTGGATGGTCACACCTCATGCTTGAACCACATGACTCTTCACCTTCCAAAGGGATAAAAATTGTGTCATCAGCTATTAGCCATCATGACCCTCAACTCTCTCTCCTCTCTAAAATCCTCTCCAAATACGTGTGAGAAAAATTAGGGTTTGAAATCAAAGTATGATGTTTTAGTGTTTAGAACAAGAATTTTGGTATTTAAAGGTTAGAAGTGCAAGGAGGAAGGAAAACCACGAACTTAACCTTGAGGTACAGAGTTTGTTATTCAACAGCACCTAATTTTTTTCTAGGTTAGATTATAAGTGATGGAAATGGCGTTATATGGTTAAAAATGCATGAAATTGTAAAGATAGTTCATGGGTATACAAATTATAAGTCATGTTACCCGGTTTCTGGATAACAAGTTTTACAAAATCTTCGAGTTAGAAATTGGTCATAATGTCTTTTAATGAAGTATATCAAACACGTTAAGGTTGAAATTGGTACCTTAAGTGTTTTGATCAGACTGCTATCGATAAAGTTATGAATGCCACAAGTTTCTTGTGAAACAGGGTATTCCGAGTTTGGCTTATAGTGTTTTATTTTATGATGTTAAGGTATATAAGCAAGCTCATTGGATCATTAAGGATTGAGAATACCAAGCTAAAGCTAAAGAATCTATGTAAGTAATCCTTGCATGTGTTTTTCCCCTTGTGGGACTAAATCACAAAGGATAGGACATAAGGATTATGTGTTTGATTACTTAGATATCCATTAAGTAAGAATGTCTTAGGAGTTGTTTGTTTTAATGATAATGTTATTAATGATATTCTGTTAGGGTGTATCACACCGTAGACCGACCCAAGTGCTTTGGGTTTGATTGATGCTTGATTAACATTGTTTGATGTTTATGTATTATCATAAGTGAAGAGTTAAGTTAAGTCAAGTATACTAGGAATGTTTATTACGGTTGACTTGGGAGATGTTTGATGCATTATGTTGCTTGTACTTAATTTATGTTATCATGTCATGCATATGTATGAATCATGTTCATGCACCATGTTTTATGAAAGATATGAAATTCATAAAATAACTGAGGGTTGTTACATAACCGGTGGGCGACCCATGTAAATGGAAATGTTTTGTTTGAAAACTAATGTATAATATTATATTTAGTTTATAACTGTTTTGTAATAACTTGGTTATGTTTTGGGTTACTTATTATGAATATAATTGGTTTTGATGAAGTTAAATAAAAGTCTTCCGCTGTATTTTATATCAAGGATTTCAAATTGATAAGTTTTACCTTAAATTGTTAAAAGTTAGTACATTTGTTTACAAACAAAAAAAAAAATTAGCAACGAAAAAATGGGAAGTTACACCTAGAACCCTAGACCCTTGAACACAAGAAGCCTTAACCCTAGACCCTAGAAATGTAATCCCTGCACCTCTCAAACTCTGAACCCTTGAAACCTGGAACCCTGTAACCTTGGAACCTTAAACCCTTGAACTAAAAAATTTTGAACTTTGAACATTGGAATCCTAAACCCAAAAATCTTGAACCTTGGAACCCTATAAGCCTTGAAACCTTGAACCCTGAACTCTTTCAACCCTGAAACATGAACTTCAAATCCTAAAACCTTTGAACTCTAGAACCTTGAAACCTAGACCTTAGAACCTTGAACCTTGGAACCCTCAACCCTCAACCCTGTATACTAGAACCTAAAAACTTGAACCCTACAACCATGGAACCTAGGAACTCTGAACCCTTAACTTTAGACATTAGAACCCTAGAACCATGTAACCTTGAAACTTTAAACCCTAGAAAACTAAACTTGGAACCCTGAACCTTGGAACCCTAAACACTGAACTCTGGAACCCTAAAATCCTACCACAATTCAACCCTTTGTCAGAGACCCTAGAAATAATCATGAACCTTGAGCCCTTGAACCCTAACCTAAAATCCTAAATCTTAAAACCATATAACCCTAAATCGTGAATCCCAAACCTAGAACCGTGAACCTTAAAACTTTAAACTTTGGAACTCTTAAACCCTAATCCCAAAACCTTGCACCCTTGATCCCTAATACCTTGTTACCTTGAAACTTTAAACCCTCAAAACCAAGATTCATGTACCTTGGAACGCTAGACCTTGGAACCCTGAACCCTAAACCCTAAACCCTAAAATCATGGAACCCTAAACCCTACAACCTTGGAACCCTAGAAGTCAAAACCTCAAACCTTGGAACTCTTAAACCTAGATAACTGAACCATGAACTCTAAACGCATACAGGGGATTGGAGCAAGGAGAACTCCAAACGCATACAGAGGCTTTAGCTAGAAATTGGAGGACTTAAACCTTTGAGAGTGGGCTAAGTTTGGTCAAATTTACAGTTTAAAACACGTGCGGATCAATAAAATACACGGAGGCAATGTTAGGTGCACAAACAGACAAAGCTGAAAGAAACAGTGTAGGGGTGTTGGGGAGACTTCTGCACAACTTCTAATGCAGGGAGTGTGGGAGGGTGGAAATTGGCAGAACTTAACTTCAACGAAGTGGGAAGAAATTGCAAGTGGTTTCAGGGGAAAATCACGGGTAGATTGGAAGATATGCAGGATAGAAAATTGATGGACAGAACTGCCCGATTTCAGAAGTTCGGGTAGAAGGCAGTGGAAAAAGCATGCATAACTCTTGATGGGGAGGGGCTGTGGCTAAACGTAAGAACAGTTATTTCAAACCATGAAAGAGGAACTCACAGCCATAAAATTGGGGTCTTTTGTTCACGGAAAACAGAAATGGCACGAATTGGACTTTGTTGCACAAATTCACTCGGGTAAGCACCAAAAACAGCAACCAACACCAAAGACAAACAAATGTAAACAACAAATGGAGGAAGGCTATGGGATTTCCAAGCTCGCTTTTGTTCCTAAACAAGTGAGGAAGGAGGTTGGAATAAGGTTTAGTGATCCTAGCTAATCACCAACACCAAGACAAACAAGAATCAAGGATGTTACTCATATAGATTTCCAAATGCCGTGAGAAAAGGAAGGGGCTTGAGAGCTTCAAAGCTTCTTCAATTTACCAATATCTATTTTCTGCCTTTCATTCATCGTGGAAGAGGGTTTCATACACCCTCCAAATTACACAAAAGAAATAAAAAAAATAAACCTAAATTAGGGACCGATGAGTGGCTAGAGTAGGAGTTAGGTGAGAATTGGTCCCACCAAGCCTCCTAATCCAACCACATGGAACTATCAACTAAAGCCACGTCCCAAGCATATCTAAAAAGGAGAGAAAAATAGAAACTTAGGGTTGGACCTAAGTTCCATCAAAATGGGCTTGGGTTGGTCCAAACCGAACCAAAATCCCCAACAAAATTTGTTCAAACCGAACCAATTTGATTACAACAAAACATACTTCCCTACTTAAAAGATTTATAACCAAATACATATACAAATATTCAGCACTCCTTATGGACTCTTCTTGCAGGAACTACTCTCCCATAATGGTGATGGGGCATTCGGCCATCTTAATGCATGGAGCCGGATGTGGTCACGGTTCCGATGGGAGGCTTCGGCAAGGAGAATCTTGTAACTCGGTCAACTTCTCCTCTTCTTTATACGCCCATTGTAAGCAATGCTTGGGGAGTTCTTGATCATGATGTGAGGGAGCTCCTAAGAGATCCAAGGAAATAAAAGTGAAACCTGCAAAATCAACAAACATGTTAGCTAGTTGTCTTGCTCGGCTCCAGATTGTCGCCCCCTTTGGTTGTTGTTGGTTCCCGAGCACATCAAACTTGGACCTTGAACCCTGGAACCTAGGAAACCTGGAATCCTAAACCATGGACTCTAGAACCCTCAATCCTAGAATCCTCCTTGGAACTCTTTTCCCTAAACCATGGAACCTTGAACCGTATAAGCCTGAACCCTAATCCTTGAACCGTGAACCTTAAAAGCCTAAATCATGAGCCTCGAAACCCTTGAATCTTGAAATCTAAACCCTAAAACAATGGACCCTAAACCCAAAACCCTAGAACCATAGAACCTATACCATGGAGCTTTGAAACCTTGAATCATGAACCCTGAATCTTTGATCCTTCAACCCTGGAACCCTAAATCCTTTCCCATGAAACCATAAACCCTTGACCTTGGATTTCAAACCGTCAACCCTTAAGCCCTAGAACTCTAAACTAAGAACCTTTTAACCTTGAACGGTAGAAATCTAAACCTTAAACCTCAAAACCCTAGAACCCTTAACCTTAAACCTTGAACTCTTAACTATGAATCCTGAACCCTAGACCCTTGAACCCTCAACCTTAAATTTGATACCCTAGATCTCTAGATCCATAAACCTTGGAACCCTAAACCTTGCAACCTTGAACCTAGAACCATGAACCTTGGAACCCTGAACACTGGAACCCTGAACCCTAAAACCGTGAATCTCGGAACCATGAATCTTGGACCCTGGAAATCTCAAATCTTCAACGCTACATTGCTCAAACCCTAGAACTTTGAACCTTGTAACCCTACAACCGTAAATCCTTGAACGCTTAACCCTAGTGACATGCTCCAAAGGATGCGTAGGTGTCGATAAAGGTAGGAGGAATGGTAATCTACCGAGAGTCAATGAAGGAATGCAGAAACAGGGGAATGAGTCCGATGGAACTCCAAATGCATGCGTGCATTTGGATTAAAATTGTTATGGACTTAGACTTTAGGGAATGGACCAACTTTGGTCAAAATTTCAGAGGGGTAGCACGTGAGGAACATAAAATGGCACGAGGTCACTTTTAGATGCACAAGTGGACAACAAGGGTTTTGACAGGGCAGTAGGCAAAGAGAAAACCTCTGCACAACTCCCGATATAGACAAGCTGAGAAAGATAAAATTGGCAGACCGAACCAATTTGGTTCGGACAAGCTGAGAAGTGGAGATCAATCTGGTGTTCTATCCCTCGGATTGGAGGTAAGCCGTTTGGTAGTTCATCGGGGAAGACATCCCCATACTCCTCAAGGAGAGCTAAAACTTCCTCCGAAGCTCCTCCTATTTCTTCCATCCTCTCCCGGAACAAGATCAACACAATTGGTCCCACTTGAAGTAACTCCCGAGTGAGCTCCTTCTTGTTGATGAGCAAAACTTTCTTGGAGGAGTTCTCTCTTCTCATCCTCTCATCTCTAGCTATGTCCTCGGGTGCTAGGGGTGCAAGTTTGATGTGCCGGTTCTCCCACTTGAATGAGTATTCATTGGACAGTCCATTATGCAAGGTATGCCGATCAAATTGCCATGGCCTCCCGAGAAGAATGTGGCTTGAATCCATTGGTAAGACATCACAAATAACAACATCCTTGTAACTCCCAATTGAGAATTCAACTCTTGTGCATTTGGTCACCTTCATCATTCAACCACCGGAGCCGATATGGAGAGGGATGATCCTCGGTTTTAAGTTCTAGCTTCTCGACAAGTTCGGTGGATGCCACATCGGTGCAACTCCCTCCATCTATAATTAAGGAGCACACTTTATCCTTGATCAAACATCAGCTATGAAAGATGTTCTTTCTTTGGATAGAATCATGCCGGCCATTGGTTGTGAGGGTTCTTCGGATCACCATTAGGAGGGGGCCTTCTTGTGCTCGGCATACTTCCTCTTTAGGCTCGGCCAATGGTTCTTTCACTTCCTCCATAGGCTCATCTTCACTCACAACCTCCCCACTACTTTCAATGAGTACCATCACTCTCTTATTAGGGCATTGGAAAGCAATATGTCTTAATCCAAGACATTTAAAGCATTGTATTTCTCTTGACCGTGGCTTATTAGCATCTTCAATTGGTTTAGGAGTGATGTCTTTCCTTTGTGTCCACGGTTTTGATTGGTAAGTCTTGTTCTCCTGTCCTGGAGGTGGCTTGTAAGGTGTGTTGAAGGTCGGAGCTGGTCTCACTACATTATTCTTGCCTTTCTTCTTGTGTTGTCTTTCCACCCGTAAGGGTAATTGTATAGCGGCATCCAATGAGTCCATAATTTGTAACTCCACCACATCTCCTATATCTTTATGTAATCCCCTTAGGAACCTGGCTAGAATTTGTTCTTCCGGTTCCTCAAGATCACAACGGATTCGCAAGGTCTCAAATTCCATCAAATACTCTTCCACCGAAAGGTGTTCTTGTTTCAAATTTTGGAGTCGATAGAACAATTCTTGTCTATAGTGGCTAGGGACAAATCTCCTTTTCATGTGCATTTTCATGGCTCTCCAAGTATTTATTTCTTCCTCACGGTCACGCCTCCTTTGGGCTCTCAAGCTATCCCACCATAAACTTGCATAGCCATGGAGCTAAGTAGGAGGTAGGTGGGAAAAAGGGACCCACCTTCAACTTGCCTCCCAACTCAAACACTCCCTAGACCTAAACCACGTCTAAAAGTCTTTACAAACTTAAGTTTCATGGGAAATAATATTTCCCTTAAGCTCCAACATGATGGAGCATAAATTGGTCCAATCTGAACCAATTTCCAGCAAATTGATCCAAACCGAACCAACCTCTATAGATCATTTCAAGCTACTAGAATAATTACAATTTACAAGTACTCTAAACAAGCAAAAAAAATCTCCAAGTGGTGAACTAGAAAACCTCCATTGTTGGACCAACCTCTCCTTTGATTTATTGGGCTCCAATCTGTGCTCAAAGTGAAGAGGATTTTAGGTAAGGTTCGGTCCATCACTTGTCCATTGACAAATGGATATGATCAATTGCATCCTTCTTGGACCACACTTGAACAGCATCCTCTCCCATGGTGGACATTCCCTTCTTTTGGAGTTGGACATGGCCGAGGCTCGGATAGGTTGTCTCGGCAAGAAGGGCTTTGAGCATCGGTTGTCAACTTCTCCTCTTCAAATTCCCAATGCAAACAATGTTTGGGAAGCTCTTTGTCAAGGGGTGAGGGATCATCTAAGAGGTCCATTAAAGGAAATGTTACACCTGCAAAATCAGCAAACAAGTTAGCAAATTGTCTTGCACGGCCACGGGTTATCATGCCCTCCGGGTGGTAGTGGCTCTCGGGCATGTCACCTAGAAACATAATACTTGAACCCTGTGATGTGCCACGGATGGCATCACTCGATTGATGAAGCAAACTATTTTTCTGATGAGTTTGTTAATTTTGTAGGAGGCTCTTTTCATAAAAGGCTTATCAAGAAGCCAATTATGAAGGGGAAAAATTCTTCCTTTTTTACAACTCTTTTGCATCCGTGGCATGGAAGGGTGATCCAAACCACCTAGGTGATGATAGCACCACTTTTGGTTTCGGCCCAGGATGACCTCCGGGGATTGTGCGGCTGTTTCGAACACCTTCCGGACCTGATTTGGCCAAGATAGCTTCTACAAATATGTGGCCAACATCCTAAGGTTTCCAGAATGTGGCGGAGTATAAAATTTGGATGACAATTGCCTATCCAACGAATGCCATTACAGAGGCATCCAGAAGATGGAGCGGCCCGGGAGCATCCAACCCATGGTGGCCGATCCATGGCCAAGCTTGGGCCCAACGGAAAGGAAGGCCCAATTACATCATTTTACACCATTTGAGTAGCAGCTAGCAGCCCAAGGAAGTGCCCAACCCTTGGTCCAAGAAGGATGCAAATGATCAACGCCGATTGGCCTAAGGCTATCCAACAATTGACGGACCAAACCTTGCCTAAAGCCTCATCAACCTTGAGCACGTATTAGAGCCCCACAAATTTTGGCAAGTGAGGCCCAGCAATGAAGGTTTGCTTGTCCCCTTAGAGATATTTTCTTGTTTGGGATACTTGTAATAATGTATTTATTCTAGGGTTTGAAGTTTGGCCTAAGGGATGGTTCGGTTTGAACCATTCTTGTTAGATTTTTGGTTCGGTTTGAACCAATCCAACCCCCACCTTATTGGAACTAATGGAAGGTTCTATTCTTCCAAGTTCCTTTGTGTTTTCATTGTAGTTGGACGTGAGTTAGGGTTTGGGTGGTTTGCAAGTGGATGGTGGGGCCCTTTTCCCACCTAACACCTACATTAGCCACTCATTTGCCCTAATTTTAGGTTTTTATTTTTGTTTATTTCTTTTGTGTAATTTGGAGGGAGTATGAAACCCTCCTCCACGTCTATTGTAAGGTAGAAAAAGATTGGATAAAAGAAGAAGCTTGAAGCTCCTCTCCCTTTTTCTCACGGCTTTTCATCCAAAGGTGAGTAATATCCTTTGTTATGGATTGTCTTTGGTGTTGGTGATTTAGCTAGGATCACTAAGCCTTTGTTCCAACCTTCCTCCTCACTTGATTAGGATTAAGGCAAGCTTGGAAGTCCCATAGCCCTCACTCCATCCCATTTGTTTCGGGTCTTTTGCTGTTTGGTGTTATTTGTTGTTGTTATTTCTTTATCTAGTGGATTTTGTGCATCAAAAGCCACCTCGTGCCAACTTGCGTTTTCCGTATGATAATGTTATGATATTTGGTTTGTGAGTTCCTCATTTACATCTGGAAATATTTGCTTTTGCATGTCACTCCCATATTTCATCAATTCGAAGTTGTGCCTTCATCTTTTCCACTGCCCTCTACCCGGACTGCTGAAACCTGGCAGTTCTGTCCACATATTTTCCATCCTTCATATATTTTAATCTACCTATGTGTTTTTCCTCTAACCACTTGCATTCTCTTCCCCTTTCATTGAAATTGATTTCTGCCAATTTTCGCATTCCCAGACTCTCTGAATTGAAAGTTGTTCCGAAGTCTTTCACTACCTACTGCACTGCCAAGCCCTGTTTTGTCTGTTTGTGTATTAGAAACTAGTCCCGTGCCATTTTAAGTTCTCCACGTGATCTCACTCTGAAAATTTGGCCAAAGTTAGCCCACTCCTTAAAGTTTAAGTCCTCCAAATCTTAGCCCAAGGGCCCGTATGCATTTGGAGCTCTAGTGTGTTCACTCCCCTGTTTCTGCTAGTCCTTCTTGTTCTCTCGGCAGATTGCTTTGTCTTTCCATTTGTTCCCTTTTCTCTCGACACCTCCTAACCCCGAGCGTGTCACCCTGGTACCATGGAACCTTAAACCTTGAACCCTAGAACTCTGAACCTTCGAACCTTTAACCTTGTAGCCTTAACTTTGGAACACCTAACCCTGGACCCTTGAATCCTTAAACTTCTAACCCTAAACCTTAAAACCTTGAACCTTGGAACACTGAACCGTGGACCCTGGAACCCTAAAACATTAGACTCTAAAACTCACAAACCCTAAACTGTGAAACCCTAGAAGTATGAAACTCTTAACTCTTAAACCCTCAAACCAAGAACCTCGAACCCTAATGCTCCAACCATAGACCTTTGAAGCTAAACACTTAACCTTGGAGCCCTGGAACCTTGAACCCTAAACCTTGAAGCGAGAACATTGAACCTTAAACCTTGAATTCGTGGAACCCTAGAACCTTGGACTGTGAACCCTAGAACTATTAACCAAAGGACTCTAGAATCCTTAAACAATGGAAACCTTGAACCTTGAAACCTAAACTCTGAATCATGAATTCTAGATCCTTGAACCTTGAAACCCTGAACCATGAACTCTAGACCCTAGAACCCCAAACCCTTAAACCCTGAACTCAAAACCCTAGAACCATGAACCTTGATAACTGACTTTTGAACCCTAAACCCTAGAACCATAAACCTTAAACCATTGAAAGCTTAAACCTAAATCGTGAAAGCCTGAACCTTGGAACCCTTAACACTGAACCCATAAACCTGGAACCATCGACCCCTAAACTCTGAAACCCAAATCCATAAACCAATAACCTTGCACCCAGAAACATGTAACCCTAGAATCTTGGACCTTGAAACCTTGAACTTTAAAACCCCAAGCCTTTAACCCTTTAACCTTTAACCTTGAAACCCTAAACCCTTAATCTTAGAACCCTTAAATTCTAGAACCGTAAATAATGGAATCCTCAACACTGGAACTCGTAACCCTAACCCAAAACCCTAAACCTTGAACCCCAGACCCAAGCAATAAACCATGGAACCCTTTGAATCTTGAACCATGAACCCTTAAACGATAGACCTTTAAACCCTACATCCTTAACTTTGGACACTAGAACCTCTTGAACCCTCTACCTTGAGCATTGAACCCTAAAACCCTTAAAAACCCTGAACCCTGAACCCTGAACCCTTAAACCCTAAACCATGAAAACTTTTGATCCCTGAACCTTGGACCTTGGAACCCTGAAACTTAGATCCTGGAACCTTGGAACCTTGGACCCTAACTGTCTAACCCCAAACCTTGAAACCCTAAACCCTAAACCTCAAAACCTTTAAACCTTAAACTCTGAACCCTAAACCCTAAAATTGTAAACCTTTAAGTCTGAACCACGAATTCTTGGAACCCCAAACCCTAAACCCTTGAACTCATAACTCTCGATGCTTGAACCCTGGACACAGAATCCTAGAACTCTCAACCTTAGAACCCTGATGTAACATCTCGTTCTTTAAAAACAACAGTAAAATCTTTCTTTTGAAAATCTCGTTCAAAACTCTTGACTCAAAATCGTAGCGGAAGCGTAAGACATTAAAAGCTATTAATGTGATCTTATCATACTTATAAAACACGTCAATTCGTTCCAACAAGTTTGTATAAAACTTAATAAAATATTTAAAACTTCTTTCTTCCTTCACCCACGGGTTGTCACTTGGTTTCGTAAACAGCCCACTCCAAAATAGCTTCATCCACATTTCATGGCACGTGATGAGGACTAAATTCCTCTTTGCGAGCTTCGTCACCTACATCACAAAGCTTAACTAGTGAGCCTAAAGCTCAGTAATAAATCTCATGAACTTACATGCCTAACATGCTCGTGCATTCGTAAAAATATACAATTCATTTCATTCTTTATCATTCTTGTTTACTTGACCTGGCTTTCCACCCCTTGACTGCCCTGACCACAGATTCCACCAGGTAGCCCCCAGGCCCTCACGACCCGGAAAGCTCAGGCCCTCTTGACCCGACTTTTACCCGTGTGCCCTGATCAAAAGCTCCACCCCGTGGTTCCACCAAGGTCCATCACATTTTTGGGTACCACCCCGTGGCATCACCTAGCCCTCTCGACCAAGCTTACCACCCCGTGGCTTCATCCCATTGTTTCAGCTTTACATACATTAATGCATCGAATGCCGGAGACGTCCCATACAATCCCGACATTTGGTTGGGTGACATTTTGAAAACATGCATGATAAAACATTTTCGTATCTTTCATAAAACATGATGCATGGACATGATTTCCTGCAATACTTAATAACTTAATATGATTCATGCATAGCTTGATAACATAACATCATGCAATCAACATAGTACAAACATCTCCAATGTAAATACTATCTTTGTTACTAAACGTACTTTACATACTTTTCATGCTTTATATACTTAGTCGATACTTAGCATAATATACAATCACAATCAATGGCATACAAACACCAATCAAGTCCATATTATTGGGTTGGTGGAAGGTGCGATACACCCCAAGCAGAATTCAATACATACTTAATGTAACATGTTCATTTCATACTTGATTTAATTAACATCTAAGCATACAACCTTAATCCTACTCTTTGTGATGCAGTCCCAAAAGGGGCCAAACACATGGATAATTACTTACCTTAACCGCTATCTTCAATTAATCCACTTGAGCCTCTTTTAATCCAATTGAAGACCTAAACATATAGATCATCCAATGATCAAAATTCAGGTAACTTAACCAGTTTTATTGCGTAAAGTCATAACTTTATCCCAACTTCAAACAACTATAACTTCCTCGATAATGATTCATTGGTAATGCTTAAGGTGTCAAATTGTTCCTTAAAGAGTCTACTGTAACTTCTTAGAAGACACCAAATTCAGAAAATGAGTGTATGCATTACTTTAAATCCCAAACCAGTCGAACGCTTAAATCAAGGTGTCGAACGCTGTTCAAAAATAGAGAGCATGCATTCTAAAAATCGGGATCCGGTCGACCGGTAAAACGGACGACCTAACTTGCAAAACGGTCATCCGAATTCCTCTCCCAGTTTTCGTCGGAAAACTTGTAACATCCATAACTTTGTGTACATAACTTCGAATTGAGTGATTCAAAAGGCTATAGATCACTCTAAGAGTCTAATTTAACTCTTATGAAGGAACTAAACTCTAATTCGTACTATTTATCAACCTAATTTCTAAAACTTTAACTTTGTACATAATCGACTTGTTTCACATTTCTTGGCATGAAATCATTTGTTTATATTCACCAATTCAAGCAATACCATCATTTTATCATTACTCAACCTAAAAGAAACATAAAGAATAGATGAATACCTTGAACTTAAACCTTCACAAAAATTCAGAGAGAATGAAGATAAAAACTCTTGTTTGGCAGAAATATGGCAGCGAAATGCTTTTTATGTCTTTTATTAATCAAAAAAAATATTTCATTTACGTCCATAAATCAGATTCATCAAAATTTTGGCTGACCTTTCAACTTACGTCGGTGAAAGTGTCGACCGTTACTCCATTGCGGTCGACCGTTTAACAAGGTGTCGACCGCTATTCCATTGCGGTCGACCGTTTAACTAAAGTGTCAACCGCATAACCAAAGGGGTCGACCTGACACTGTTCATAGGTCGACCGGACACTGTTCATAGGTCGACCAGCAATTAAAACTTTCATAACTTTTGTTATACAACTTATATTTTTATGATTCAAACACAAATCTATTTCTAATTAAGTCTAGTTTAACATTATAAAAGACATAAACTTAAAAATAATAGTTTAACATAATCAAATATACAAAAGACCGAACATCACTCAAAAGTCCATAACTCTATAGTCCAGATTTCCTTTACAAATTTCAAATGATCATAACTTTCTCTACACAACTTCAATAGAGTGGCTCTACCTATCAGTATTCTTAATTAGATGTCTACTACCACTTTTTAGAAGAAACCTTTGCCCATTAAGCTCTTCTATGGCATGATATGATTCGAACACAAAAATTGTTCCGTTAAAAAATTATAACCCAAAATTTGTTACCAATTTTTGGGTTCTAAGATTCATAACTTTCTTGATATGTTTCCAATTTAAGATATTCTGGTTTTGGTAGTTTCATTTTCTAATCTATTAAATTCCATTAGAAGAAACCAACTTCGTGTGAAGACCCTAAAACCTCGGAATCAATTAAATACCAAAACTCTTTCCGATTCGTCAATTCATTACTTCCAATGTGAAATTTCATCTTCATATTCATCTTTTCTTAGCTCATTTCTTTCTTTAACCATAAAACATTATATATTCGCATAAATGTTATTGTACATCAAAAAGTTGGGTGTTACACATGAACCATGTACCCTAGAACGGTGAACCTTTGACCTTGGAACTTTGGAACCTTGGAACTTTGGAACCTTGAACCCTCAAACTCTGAACCTGAACCCTTTAACCATGAATCTAGACCTCTGAACCTTGAACTCTAAAACCCTAGAACCCTTACCCTAAACAAAAAACCCTAGAACAACTAACCCTGAACCTATAACCCTGAACCTTGAACTCTAAAACCCTAGAACCCTTACCCTAAACAAAAAACCCTAGAACCCTAAACCTTGGAACCCTGAAATATAAACCATGAACCTTGAACCCAAAAACCCTAGAACCCCTACCTTGAACCCAGATTCTTAGAACCCTAAACCTTGAACCTTGAACCTTGAACAATAAACCCTGAACCCTGAACCCTGGACCCTTGAATCCTGAACCTTGAACTTTGGACCCTAGAACCCCTTGAACCCTAAACCTTGAACTTTCAAACTTGAACTTTGAACCCTAAAACCCTTAAACCCTACATCCCTAAACATTGAAACCCTTAACCTTGAAACCCCGAAACCTTGAACCCTAGAACCTTCAAAACTCTGGAACCTTAAACCCTACACCTTGGAACCCCAAAACCCTGGAACCTTAAAACCTTCAACCTTGAACTCTTCAAACCCTGGAAACCTTAACCATGACTTCCTTCATAGCTCGAAATATGTTCTTTGTTTTTTTTTACTTGCAGTGGAAAATATTTTCTCATAAAATTCATCTAAGGCAACATCCAAAATTAATTAACTTAAACACATTTACACGTGTTAGGTCAATTAAACGATTTAGAAGCTATATATATGATGTGGAAAACTTTTTTTCCTAACCATTATTTACAATTTTTAAAAATCTTTGCCTATAGGTCAACATCTGCTCAAACAGCAACAACAACCCTCATGAGCAAAGCAACTTATCTCATACACCTCTTAGTGCACGTCTTCCCAACCTACATCATAAAACTCATCTATGAGCATAAACCTCAGTAAGTAGTATATGATATGCATTAACATTTAAATAGTATGCATAAGATGCTTGTGAACATGCTCAGTATTAATGTATCAAGCAGTTAAACAATGTTCATAACACTAAAACAACAATTCATCATATTATAAACTGAATCATGCTTTTCTAAATTATTTTTACGTGTATTTCATATTGACATACAAAGCATAAAATAACATATTAAAAAAAATTCATATTGTTGTATGATGTAGACTCAATTAAGCCGAAAACACACAAAACTACTTACCCTAAATATCCTTAGCAAGTATTTCTAACAATAGGTAAAATTGTGGATCACCTTCACCTCAATTACCTAAATTCATTCATAATTTTTTGAATCAATGCCATGGCTTGGGGTACTTTCAAAATATCATAACTTGTTCTGTACATTATGAAATGCTATGATTACAAAGCCCATATGTAACTCACAACTAACATGCAAAATCATTTATGTTTCTATAATTCTCATTTATCCTTAATGTAATCATATGAATAACTGTAGTTAATCTAAAACAAGTAATATAAGGTCATACCCCTTTATTCCTAGATCAATAAATTCCTCCAGATGAGAAGAACACTTCTCCTCAGAAGAAAGGAAGCTAATTTTAGCTCCTTTCTCTTTAACTTTCACTTTCTCTCTCTAAAACCCTTTTCTATCAAGTTTTCTCTTCTTAATGGCTGATGATCATTCATTCTTCAATATTTTTAGATTGTTCATGGGGTGAAAATACCCTTTTGCCAAATTTATCCATTTAGTTTTAACATCACACCATTATAAGCTCCTTTAATTGCTAAAATACCTTCATCATTATCAAATTAATCATACTCAGCTTAACTAATTAATTTACATTAGTACTAAGCTAATCCTTAGGATTAAATTAAATAATCATGATTAGTAAACCTTAATGATCCCATAATTTTCACTAATTATGCTTTAATCATAATTAGGCACTAATCCTATAGTGACTTATGTGATATTATAATTTGCCTTCCGTTCCTACTCCTAATTCAGCATGTATCGCATTAAACCAATTTTTAATTATCTCATTTAATAACTTAAAGCACTTAATATGTACACTGGTAGTACACCTAGATCCTTGAACCTTGGAACCATGAACTATGAATCTTAAAACCCTAGAACCCTCAAACTATAAACTCTAAACTCTAGAACCCTGAACTTTTTAACCATAAATCTTGAATCTTGAACCATGGAACCCTAAAACCTAAATCCATGTATCTTGGAAACTTAACCCATAAACTTTGAACCCTAGAACCACATGACCCTCAAACCCTGAACTCTTAACCCTTAATCATGGAACCATGTAACCTTGGAACCCCTAAACCCTAGAACCTTAAACCCTGAAACTCTAAAACCTGAATCCCTGAAAGCTAGAACCCTAAACCTTGAACCCTGGAACCCTGAAGCCTGGAACCCTTGAACCATAAACCCTAAAACCTTGAACTCTGAAACCTAGAAATCTAAACCTTCAACACTTGAACCTTGAACCGTGGAACCGTGACCTTGGAAATGGGATCCTTGGATCCTAAAGCACTAGAACCCATGAAACCTAAAACCAGAACCCTGAACCCTGGATCCCTTAACCTTGAAACCCTTAACCATTAACTTTAAACCCTAGAACCCCAAAATCCTTAATTCTCGAACCCTAAAACACTAAACCTTTGAACCCTAAACCCTTAAACCTTAAATCGAGGAAATGTGAAACGTTAGAACCTCGAAACCCTAAACCCTGAACCTTAAACTGTGGAACCATGAACCCTAAATCTAGGGACCCTTAACCATGAACCGTGATAACTGAACCATGAACCCTGAACCATGGAACCCTTAAACACTTGAACCTTGAAACCCTAAACCCTGGAACCTAGGGACCCTCCCTCAACCTTGGAACCCTCAGACAATGAACTTGAAAATTGGAAGCCCTGAATCTTTGAACCCTCGAACCCATCACCCTCAACCTTGGAAAACTGAATCCTAGAACCCTAGAACACTTACACCTTGAACTCTAAACTGTGGAACCCTTAACCCTGAAACTTAGAACTCTTGAACCTTCAAACCTTTAAACCTTGAACCCTTAACCCTAAACCTTTAACACTAAACCTTGGAACGTTGAACCCTAAACATTAGGCCCTAGAACCCTTAAACGCTAAACTATAAACCCTTGAGTCCTGAACCCTGAACCTTATAACCCTGAACCCTCAACCCTAGACCCTAGAACTCTAAAACCTGAACCCTGGAACCTTAAACCCTAAAACCCACCGAACCCCCTGAACCCAATAACTCTTGAACTCTTCAACCTTAAACCTTGAACGATCAACCCTGAACCCTAGCACCGTGAACCTAGGAACCTTGAACCTAGAACTCTAGAACCCTGAAACCCTCAAATCTTGGACTCTGAACTTTAGAACCCTAAATCCATAAAACCTTGGAAGCATGAACCTTGAAACTGTAAAGCATGAACCCTGAATCATTGAACCCTTGATTCCTGTAACCTAGAAACTTTGAAACCTAAAATCCTAAACATTAAAACCTTAAAACCTGGAGCGGTGAACCTTGAAACCATGAATCATGAACCTTAAACCCTAGAACACTTAACCCTGGAACCTTGAACCTTGTACTGTAGAACCCTGAATCCCTAACCCTTAACCTTAGAACTTTAGAACACTGAATAGTGAACCCTAGAACCTTAAACCCTTATCCTTAGAATTATGAACCTTGAAACACTAAACCCTAAACCCTGGACTACGGAACCTTGGAACTGAGGAAACTTGAACCGTAGAACGCTGAACCCTGGCACCATTGAATTCTAAATTGTAAACCCATAAACATTGAACGCTTAAACTTTGAACCCTAAACTTTGGACCCTCAAACCCCTTGAACTTTAAACCCTTACCCTAAAACCTTAAAACCCTTAAACACTTGAACCTTGAGCCTTAAAGCAAGGAACTGTGAACCGTGAAATGCTGAACCGTGAACCCTTATACCCTAGACGTTGAAACCTGGAAATTTGGAACCTTGGACCCTGGAACTCTTGAACTCTAAACCCTAAAAACTTGGAACCCTGAACCCTAGGACACTGAAACTATAAACTCTAAAACCTGGAAGCCTAAACGAACCTTTGACACTTACCATTGAACCCTGAACCTTGAAAGCCTAAACCCTGAACCCCAAAACCTTGGAACCTTGAACCCTAACGTTGAACCCTGAATCCTAGAATCTTGGAACCCTGGAAAATTTAACCCTAGACCATTGAACACTAAACACTGAACCCTGAAACCCTAAAACCTTGAACCTTGGAACCCTTAACCCTGTACCCTAAAACCCTGGAAAAATGAACTCTAAACCATAGAACCTTGGAACCCTAAACCCTGAACATAGAACCCTAAACCTTAGAATCTTGAACACTGTAACCCTGGACCTTGGAATCCTAAATCCTGAACCCTCAAACCTTGAACCTTGAACCTTTTAAACATGAACCCTTGAATCATAACACCTTGGAACCTTTAACCTGAACCCTTATTCCTCAAACTCCTAACCCTGCACCATTGAACCCTAGAAGATTGGAAACCTAGAACGCTGAACCATAATCCTGAACCATAGAACCATGAACCTTTAATCAAAGAACCCTGAACTTTGAAACCTTTAACATTATAACCCCAAAATTATCATACTGTAAACTTTGAACCCTAGAGCCCTATAACCTTGGAACCATGAATCGCTGACCTTGCAACCCTTAACCATGGGCCCTAACCCTGAATCTTGGAGCCCTGAACCTTAGAACCCTTGAACCATGAACCCTGAACCCTTAATCCTTGAACCCCTTAACTGTGAATCCTGCAACCCTTAATCCATGAACTCTGAACCCAGAACCCTTTAAAACTGAACTTTGGAACCATGATTTCTTAACCTTTGGACCTCTTGAACAATCAAACCATAAACCCTGTGAACTAAAACCCATGAAACTTGAACCCTAAACACTGGAACCCTGCAGCCCTTAACTTTGGAGGCTTTAACCTAAGAAGGCCGCAACCCTGAACCATAAACCATTGACCGTAGAACATTGAAACCTGAACCTTGGAACCTTTAACACTAGACCATGGAATCTTAGAACCCTGTACCCTGGAACTTTTGAACCTTGGAAACCTTGAACCCTAGTACCCTGCACCTTGAACCCTAGAACTTTGGAACCCTAAACCTTGAACGTTAGAACCCTCAACCCTAGACACTGGAACACTGAATCCTAAATCCTAGAACCCTTAACCCTAGAACCCTTAACTCTTAGCATAGAACCCTGAACCTTGGAAGCCTAAACCCAGAACCCAGGACCATGAAACACTGAACCCTTAACCTTAGAACCTCAAACAATGAACCCTTAACCTTAGAACCTTGAACCTTAAACCCTGGAACCCTTAACCCTGGACCCTTGAACCCTAGAATCCTAGAACCCTTGAACTCTAAATCCTAATATCGTGAACCTTGGAACACTAGAATCTTATTTCCTGGACCTTAAAACTAAACAACCCTAAAATTGTGGAACGTGGAACCTTGAACCTTGAACCTTGGAACCCTTAACCTTGAACATTGTAAACCTAGAACACTAGAACCGTTGAACACTAAACCATGAACCATGAACCCTAAACCGTAAACCCCAGAACTCTGAACCTTGGAACCCTAAACCCTAAATTGTCAATCCTTGATATTTGAACCCTAGAATTTTGAATCCTGAACCCTGAAAAATCTGTAGCCTTGCAACCCTTAACCCCAAACCCTAAAACCATAAACCATAGACCCTTACGATGTACCTTGGAAGCCTAAACCTTAGAAATCTAAGCCTTAAACCCTAGAATCCTTAAAACCTATACAATGGAATCTTGAATCATGAACACTAAATCTTAAGCTCTGAACCTTGGAACCCTGAACCCTTGAAACCCGAACCCTTTAAACCCTTAGCCTTAAACCCTGAACCCCAAACCCTGGGCAATGGAACCATCGAACCCTTGAATCATGTACCTTGAATCATGTACCCTGAACCCTAGAACTTTTAAACTCTAGAACCCTAGAATCTTCATCCCTAAACCCTGGAACCTCAAAAAACTTAACTTTGGACTGTTGATCCCTAGAACCATGGAAACCTGAACCCTGAATCCCTAAACTTAAAACCCTATAACCCTAAAAACCTAGACCCTAGAACCCTAGAATAATGAACTGTCGACCTTGAAACCCAAGAACCCGAAACCCTCGAACCTTGGAACGCTAGAACTCTAAATCTTGAAACGCGAGACCCTAGAACACTAGAACTCTTAATCTTGAACTTTAGAACATTGAACCCTAAAACACTAAACCTTAAACCCTAGAACCCTGAACCTTTTAATTCTAAACACTCGACTATGGAACCCTAGAAACCTTAAGCCCTAAAACTATAAAACCCTAAAAACTAAACCCTAGAACTCCGTAACAATCAAATCCTAGAACCCTTCAAACATGAACCTTAAACCCTTGAAGTTTGAATCCTAGAACCTTGAAAATTAAACATTGGAACCCAAAACTCTGATTCTTAAAACTTTGGAACCCTAAAACCCCTTAACCTTTGAACCCTAGAACCGTGAATCGTAAACCCTCAAACCATAGAATGTTGAAACCCTAAACCTTCCACAATGAAGCTTAAACCCTGAACCATGAAACCAAGGAACCCTAGAACCATTTAACCTTGAACCCTAAACTCTTGAACACTAAACTCTGAACAATAAACCCTTGAACCCTTCAATCCTCGAACCTTATATCTTAAGCCCTACAACCCTCCAACCTTCACTTTTGGACCATTGAATAATAGAACCCTTGGAACCCATAACCTAGGATCGTGGAAGCCTTAACCTTGGAACCGTGAAATCTGGACCATGGAACGCTGAACCTTAGAAACCAAAACTTTAAACCTTGGAACCCTAGAACTCTTAACACAGAGAAACCCTAACTCCTTGAACCTTGAACTTTCAACCTTAAACACTAAAATTTGAAACTCACAAACCTTAAACTTTGGAACCATTAAACAATGAACTCTGAAACCTTAACCCTGAACCCTAGAAGCCTTAACCTTAGAAACCAAACCTTAAACCAGAACCCTGGAATACTAGTTCCTCCATCCTTATGTCCTAACCTTTGTGATGAGAAAACATTTTTGTATCTTTCATAAAAAATGATGCCTGGATATGTTTCATACATATCCATGACATGATAACCTAATTTAAGTACAAGCAATATAATGCATCAAACATCTCCCAAGTCAACCATAGTTAACATTCCTAGTATACTTGACTTAACTTAACTCTTCACTTATGATAAACATCAAACAATGTCAATCAAGCACCAATCAAGCACCAATCAAACCCAAAGCACTTGGGTCCGTGTACGGTGCGATACACCCCAAAATAATATCATTAATTACATTATCCTAAAAACAAAGAACTACTAAGACATTGTTACTAAATGGATATCTAAGTAATCAAACACATCATCCTTATGTCCTATCCTTCGTGATGTAGTCCCACAAGTGGCCAAACACATGCAAGGATTACTTACTTGGATTCCTTAGCTTTACCTTGGTATTATGAATCCTTAATGATCCAATGAGCTTGCTTATATACCTTAACATCATTAAATAAAACAATATAAGTCAAACTCGGAATACCCTATTTTACTAGAAACTTGTGGCATCCATAACTTTATCGACAGCCCTCTGATCAAAACAATTAACGTACCAATTTCAACCTTAAAGTGTTGTCTATACTTTAATAGAAGATATCTTGACCAATTTCTTTCTTGAAGATTTCGTAAAACTTGCATTCCAAAAACCGGGTAACATGACTTAAAATTTGTATACCCATAAAATATCTTTACAATTTCATGCATTTTTAACAATATAACGCCATTTCCATCACTTATAATCTAACCTAGAACAAAAGTAGGTGCTGCTAAATAACAAAATCTATACCTCAAGGTCAAGTTCATGGTCTTCCTTAAATACCAAAATTCTTGTACTAAACACTAAAACCTAATACTTTGATTTCAAACCCTAATTTTTCTCACACGAATTTGGAGAGGATTTTAGAGAGGAGAGAGAGTTGCGAGAGAGAGCTGAGAGGTAGAGCTGAGGGTTGTGATGGCTAATAGTTGAGGATTATGACATGCCACAAATTGGTATCCCGAGCGGAATACTCATCCGAGCCCGAGCTTGGGAATTTTCTAATTTGTGTGTTAATTTTGCAAGAAAAATACTTAAAGATTTCCACATTTTTAAGCAAATTTTGGAAGATCAAGAAAGGCAAACATATGTTATAACTTGGCTTGGAGAAGAGGTGGAACTTCAACCAAAACCCGAGGAGTCTAGATCTGAACCCGCATTTGATCCCGATTAAAGATGCTTGTTGCATGAGAACCCGAGAAGGGTTTCCCAGCTCAGATGGACCCCCGAAGCATTTTGGCTCTTTTGATGATTTTGGCGGCCTTAAATCAAAACGACTCCTTCTGAAGAAAGATAGCTAACTTCTCAAGTTTCCAAGGAAAGGTAGAACGTTATAATTGGATGTCATTTGCCTAGTCAACTATAGTCAACACAGAGAGGGCAGCACAACCTACCTGGGAAAAAATCTTATTAGTTTTTTTTATTTTCACGCGTTTGTTGCATGGATTTGCATGGGAAATTTTAGGGTTATCTAGTTATTATTTGTGAGGGCATTTCAGACATTTCCTAGGAGCTTAATAAGCTGGAGGAGGAGGGTCCCATGAAGGCTCATTATCGGTCCATCTTTGATGCCATGGATTGTGCTTCTTGGAGATGTTTTGGGCCGTACAATGAAGAACGTGATGTTGCTTAGTTATCCTATTTAATCTTACCTATGCTGAATGTAATTATCAGATTTGAATTTTAGAAGATTTTTCTCTTTTCAAATTGGAATCTCCCCCTTTGGTCTTTTCTCTCCAAAGACTCGGTGTCCGGAATCCCAAATTCGGCCACCGAGAGACAACAAGAGTTGATTGTCTTTCCGAGCTAGGACGATCTATCCTTACCACATTTATCCAGCCATCTTCATATTATAAGGGTGAGAGTGTGGATCATCAGCTCAAGCATCCATTTTTACGTGAAAAGAACCACCTTTTACTGCAAATCCCCATTTCCGACCATTCCGCATCCGTCTTCCATCTCGCCTCCCCAATCCCCAAACCATCCATGATAATTTCTCCAACTTTTGATGTATTCTTTTAAACTTATTCATTTAGATAACCTCTAAATTTCAGCTCCAAACTCATCCCCGTTTACAAGTTACGATAATTTCAAATTCATCCTCATTTTCCCAGATCTGCTGAGAAAATCCTAAATTATCCCCTTAACTATTTTCACCATCGTAAACATATCTTTAAATCCGTGCGTGAGAATCCCGTAATTTTTAGAGAACATTTTTTACCTTTACTCCTTAAGATTTTCTCCAAAGTTCATAATAAATCTCACTCTCGTTTGCGAGATTCAACCACCCAAAGTTTATCCCAAATCTAATTTTTAGGGTAATCCCTAAAATCAGCCGATCCAAAATATTTCCATTATTCTTATTCCTATTTCGTGTCAGATTTCAATAACTTTTATCCCTATGGAAGGTGAAGAGTCATGTGGTTTAAGCATGAAGTGTGGCCATCCAAGCTTACCACCTCTTCATGCATGAGGTGTCACCATCCTTTTCACGTGGCACTTCCCTATTTGTTCATCCTTAATTAATCATGGATTGAATTTCCTAAAATTTCATTGAAAAGTTAATATTTCAGCAATGAGATGTCGACCTCTTATTCAAGGTGTCGACCCTTAATAAAAGCCGAGACTTTCAAGGGGTGACACCTTTTATAATTTTCATAACTTTCGTTCCACAACTCGGATCTCAATAATTCAAAAACTCATCTTTTTCTTATTGAGTCTCAACCTATCCTTTGGTATTTTCATAATCAAATTTACAAAATACCAAACATCGCTAAAAATCCATAATTCCATAGTCTGGTTTTCCTTCACCAACTTAAAATAAAACTAACTTCCTCTCCAAAATTCCAATGGAATTGATCTACTTATCACTCTTCTTATCTTAACGTCTACTACAACTTTGTGGAAGAACATTTTGCAAGTTATGCTCTTCTAAGGCATGATATGATTGTAACACAGAAATTGCTCTGTTACAAAATTCCAACCCATATTTATTCCAACCTTTGGGGTCTAAGATTCATAACTTTCTCTATACATTTTCAAATCAAAGAAATTCTTGTTCCTGTAGTTTAATCTACTAATCTATAAAATTCCATTAGAAGAAACAAACTCCATGTGAAGACCCTAAAACCTTTGCCAAAATAGTAATTTCACCCCATGAACCATCGAGAAATATTGGAGGATGGCTGATGGTCAGCCATTTTAGTGCTGAAGAGAGAAAAAAGGTGAAAGAAAGGAGAAATTGATATAAAAGGGTTTAGAGAGAGAAAGTAAAAGTTGAAGGGAAAGAAGCTGAAATTAGCCTCTAATCCTTTGAGGAGAAGTGTTCCTCTCATCAAGAGGAATCTATTGAGCTGAAAATCAAGAGGTATGACCTTATGTTACGTGGTTTAGAGTAATTATGGTTATTCACATGATTACATTAAGGATAAGTGACAATTATTGGACTATCAATGACTTTGTAAGTTGGTTATGAGTCACACACGAAAATTTTTATGGTTATGTAACAATTCTAGTGAGGAAGCCCGCGTATCATTCATCAAAGGAACCGATGAATATGATTTGGCTAATCACCTTGGTAAGTTGAAAATCTTGGAAGCCTTAATAGAACATTTCCATTGGACACACTTGTTTCGTGATGTGCATAAAATTTTTGTGCATAAGCTACATGATCCGAACACATGCAAGCTCGAGCTACCTGGCAATTATGGAATTCCAATTGCATTTAATGGCCAACATTTTTTTCTCTTTACTAGATTTTACCAAGAGGACAAAGGAGAAGAGGAGTCTCAAGTGGATTTTAGGACAAATCCTCAAAAACCTTGGGAGGATGACAAGCCATAGATTGGCATCCCGAGCGGAATACTCATCCGAGCCCGAGCTTGGGAATTTTCTAATTTGTATGTTAATTTTGCAAGAAAAATAATTAAAGATTTCCACAATTTTAAGCAAACTTTGGAAGATCAAGAAAGGCAAAAATATGTTATAACTTGGCTTGGAGAAGAGGCGGAACTTCAACCAAAACCCGAGGAGTCTAGACCCAAACCCGCATTTGATCCCTGTTAAAGATGGTCGTTACATGAGAACCCGAGAGGGTTTCCCGGCTCAAATGGACCCCCAAATCTTTTTGGCTCTTTTGATGATCTTGGCGGCCTTAAATCAAAACGACTCCTTCTGAGGAAAGATAGCTAACTTCTCAAGTTTCCAACGAAATGTAGAACGTTAAAATTGGATGTTGTTTGCTTAGTCAACTACAGCCAACACATAGAGGGCAGCACAACCTACTCGGGAAACAATCTTATTAGTTTTTTTTTTCACGCGTTTGTTGCATGGATTTGCATGGGAAATTCTAGGGATATCTAATTATTGTTTAAGAGTGCATTTCAGACATTTCCTAGGAGCTTAATGAGCTGGAGGAGGAGCACCCCATGAAGGCTCCTCATTGGTCCATCTTTTTTTTTTTTAGTTAAATAAAGTAAAAGTAACAAAGAATTACGTATAAGCAAAATCAAGAGTGAGGAGCTGGGGGGACATCTACAACCCGGAATGATCGCCCCGAAAAACTCAATCTCAAAATGAGAAAGAGCAAAAACACGATCGGAAAGCCAACATGCTGTATTACCAAATTACAAAAGGCCCGAGAAGGGAGACACAAAGATAAGCCCTCACTAACACAAAGCCGGCAATAAACAATCAAGCTAGACACAAAAATAACGGCAAAGAAGAGAAATCAGCTCAACCTATTGGCCACAAAAAGAGCATCGCGGGGGGAAACATAAAATGTCCAGCAGCATTTGCGGGATCAAATGAGAGCAAGAAAAAACTGGAGCTAAGGCAACGGCAACTAATGTGACAGCAGATCTGAGCAAGCAAGAGAGCAACGGCAACCACAAAAAACAAAACAGCATCAGCAGCCCTAGGCAAGCCGAGGGGGTAGCGACCCATAGGCAGCAAAAAGGAAGCACCGCAGGGAGGAGCACAAAATGGCCAGCAGGAATAGCGGGGACCATTCAAAGCCGGCAATAGCTGGAGGCATGAGGAAGCAAAAAGGTAGCAATCTGAGAAAGCAAGAGAGCAGCTGCATTCACCAAAATAGAGCTAAGCAACCCGAGGCAAGCAGAGGAGGTAGCATCCTAGAGCTGAAAAAGGAGACCGAAGGGGTGTATCAACAAATCTGCAAACAAACCCTAAAGGAAATGAGGCAGGAAAATGGAAAAGGAGCTTGTCATGATGGAGGGGATGATATTTGATCAATCATCTTAGGATAGAGAGCCACAAGCATTTTGAAGACATGCTTTTCAATCTTTCTTGAAATATGCTCAGCCGACCATGACTTCCCCTCAAAAGATTTGACATTTCTAGCGTTCCAAATATAGTAAACAGTTGCAGCAAGAAAGATTTTCATCAAGTTGGCTTTTCTGTGATCTACTATATTTTCCTTCTTTGTCCATTTGAAAGCACTTTTTAGGGTACTTAGGGATCTTCGTATACCGAATTTGGATTTTATGATAGTCCAAACCGAGTTGGAGAAGGGGCAAGAGAAGAGGAGGTGGTGGTTGGATTTGGTTTGTAGTGAGCAGAAGCAGCAAAGATCTCTTATTCCAAAGAAACTTAGCTGGTCTTTTGTTTTAAGTCTTTCATGAGCTGCGAGCAAAAGTGTAAAAGAGTGCTTAGGGATAACACATTTTGTCCAAACAAGAGAAGCCCACGGTCTTGGAGAGCCGAAAGGTCTGATGGAGTGATATAAGTGGGATAGGCCATGACCATTTGATTTTTTTTCCAAACTTCAATTAAATCCTTTACTTTGTCAATAGAGGTGAACTTTTCTAGAAGGGAAACACGGGTTTGGATGAGGTTTTTCATGAAAAGGGGGAGATACTTTAACCCAGGGACTAGCTCCAAAAATCCAAGCCTTTTAAATAGATATGGTTTATCCATTTAGCCCATAGCAATTCCTTATTTTCTTGTATGTTCTAGATGGCTTTAGCATGGAAGGCTTTATTCCAAGAATCAAGATCCTGAAGATCGAGACCACCCTCCAGCTTAGGCATGCAGATAGTGGACCTGGCAACAACCGCTTTGCCCGAGCCCCAAAGAAAGTTCCTGCAAATTTGAGTAGCTTTTAACTTGATCATTGCGGGGAGGTTAAAGATAGACATCAAGAAACATTCCACTCCTTGTAGAACCAATTTTAGGAGTTCAAGGCGACCTGCACGTGATAAGGATGTTGCACTCCAGCTGGTTACATTGTCCGTAAGCTTTTTGATGAAGGGAAGGTAGTGGTCTGAATGGAGTTTCCCTGCCGAAAGAGGAATACCAAGGTATTTGAATGGAAGGGATCCAGGCTTTAAGCCAGACATCTGGAGAATTTCATTGAGATCTTGTAGACAAATACCAGTAGTAAAAATACTAGATTTTTCCAGGTTCATCTTCAGCCCGGAGACTGAACTAAAGTCAGATATGCACTCAAGGAGTATTTTTACTGAAGTAGGGTCCCCACAGGCTAAAAACATAAGATCATCTGCATAGATCAAGTGTGTGATCTCAAAATGCTTACACATAGGGTGATAGTTGAAATGAGAGTTATGAGTTCTAAATTTAATTAATCTTGAGAGGTATTCTAGGCAAATGACAAAAAGGTATGGGGAGATAGGGTCCCCGTTTCTAACACCATTGCTGCCCTTAAAAAACCGGAAGAGAACACCATTGATTGAGATGGAATAGGTAGTCATGGAGAAACATTCTGAAAGCCAGTTAACGAAGATAGGGGGAAATCCCAAACCAACAAGAACATCTCTAAGGAAGGAACAATTTACCGAGTCAAAGGCTTTGGAAAGATTGGCTTTGATGATGCATCTCTGGGAGGCCTATGCATCTCGGGGAGGCTTTGATGATGAGTTTTTGGAATAAGGGCTATAAGCGCATGATTCCATTGCTTGAGGAGCATGGAGGATGAAAAAATTCTAAGATGGCATTGGAGAAGAGGTCCCCGGTTATAGTCTAAGTATCCGTAAAGAACTTTGAGGTATATCTATCGGGCCCGAGAGACTTATCATTTTCAATGTCGAAAAGGGCTTGCTGAATTTCATTCCTTGATATTGGTTCTATGAGGATTTTACAATCGGAGTCCAAGAGAAGTGGGCCATTTCGGATGATATTAAGGTCAGGTTTGGCAAGATTGCTTGGGCAGCCAAGGAGGTTCTTGTAGTATTGTACAAATTCCTCATGAACTTGGTCGATTGAGTCCGAAGGAAGGCCATTTTGCTTTATGATGAAAGGAATGAAATTCCTCTTTTGATTTTTCTTGACAATTGCATTGAAGAATTTGGAGCATTTGGAGCATTTTTCACTTTCTAAAATGTATTTACTTTTTGCTTTTTGTTGATAGAAAATTTTTTCAGCCGAGGCAAGGAGAAAAACTTGCTTCCTCATTTCAGGAATTTTTCTGGCCAATTTTCTATTACCCGGAAGAGAATCCAAGAAGGATTGGGCATCCTTGACCTTAGATTTAGCACGATCGGCTCTAGAGGAGATATGAGAAAAAGGCTTGAGGTGTAGCTCCTTGAGCTTTGATTTCAACAGATGTAGTTTGTACTTGAGTTGATATTGATAAGTGCCGCTCGATGGGAGGCGCCAAGAATCATTAACAATCTGAAGAAAATTTGGATGATCAGTACACATATTAAAGAATTTCCAATTTGATTTCTTCCGGGGCAGGAAGCTATGGATATGCACACGGCAAGGAGAGTGATCAGAAAGGCCAGGAGGAAGGAACATGGTGGTGGCATTGGGAAGAGAACATTGCCAAAGATCATCCACCATGGACCTGTCAAGCTTGGACCACACCTTGTTATTGGTCCAAGTAAATTTTAGCCCGGAAGAGGGGAGATCCGAAAGGCCTAAGTTTAGGCAGCATTCCCCAAAGTCAAAACATTCCCTAGGTTTGGCAGCAACCCAACCAATTCTCTCGGAAGGGGTTCAAAATGGAATTAAAATCTCCCATTATTAGCCAAGGATGACTATAGACATTCCTGGCCTGAGCTAGGTTATTTTAAAGGAGTTTCCTGTAAGAAATGGAGTGCAGGCCGTATACAATGGAAATTAGGAAGGTTTGATGAGTGGATTTACAAGTGGAGTGGAGATGGATGACTTGCGGGTCCGAGCTCAGGAGGCTAATATCCAGCTTAGAATCATTCCAGAGAATGGCAATCCGACTACTAGGATGGAAGTCAAAATTGGTAAGAAATTTCCAACCGTTAAGCCTTTTAACAAATTCAAACATGTTTTCCGGGGAGGATTTAGTTTCCAGAATTCCAAAGAGATCAATTTCCTTATCACGAATGAGGTTAAAAACTTCATCCTACTTGAGAGGCGAGTTAAAGCCCCTTAAGCCCTAATCATGTCCTTTTTGGAAGAGGTATGTCGCTTGTCCGAGACTTTGGTAGAGAGGGTAGGTATCTGATCATTTGGTTTCCCTTTCGATCGGGTAGACATTTTTGTGAAGGGAATGCTAGAATCGGGGATGGAGTCAAGGGATTTGGAGTCAAAACAGTCTTTATCATCCGAGGAGATAAAGGAAGAACATTGTCCAACAAACGAGCAATCGGGATAGGGGAGGCCCAATAATTCCTTGATAGAATCTGAGACATCATCAATGACTCCATGCGAGGTATTAGCCCGAGGAGAAGGAGGGAGGGAATGGGGATCGAAAGTTTCTTTTTCAGCGGAAGGAGCAGGAACAGTGGGATCAGGGGTATTAAGTTTATGTTTGCAGTGCTCGGAATTGTGGCCAATGGAGGAGCAAGAGGTACAGAAGTCAGGTTCAATTTCATAATGAACCTCTTGAGTGATAATATTTCCATTCGGAATGCTTATTTTTATCTCTCTAATCAACTCCTTAGAAATGTCAACTTCAATTAGAACCCTGGCAAAACCGAGCCGGCCTAAGGACTTGATTAGAATGTCCGTCATCAACGGTTTGCCAATTCTTGACGAGATTTTGCTAAGAGATCTTTCGGACCAACATTCCAAGGGGAGATTATGGAAATTAACCCAAATGGGAATGGTGCTAATTTCATCAATTCCAAAATTAAACCAAGGAGGCAGCTTCTTAAGGAGGAGCAGTTAACGATAAGAATTTTCCAGCACCAGCAGATTACCAGCCACCTCCGAGACGAAAGAATCCACAGGAGGCAGGAGGGAAAACACGATTTAGGGCATCGGGGGCAAAAATGTCGTATCAGGGCTCACCGACGAGGTGAACTCTGGCAGACAAAGTGGGAGCCGTTGCCGGAGAAACTTGGAGGCTTCACAAGGGCGATTTTGGTTACTGGAAACCGCAAAATAGGGACCGCACGAGGGCTGAGACAAAAGCGAAGAAAAACAAAAATTCAGCGCCAAAGATAATGGTGAAAACCAAGCGTGGAGAATCCCGGGAGGAAGAGCAGCAGAGGCAACGGCGCTGGAGATCCAAAATTTGTGAGAGAATTGCCAAAAACTAGAGAGAGTTTCACTCTCTTGACCGTTACTTGATTTTTCTCATTGGTCCATCTTTGATGCCATGGATTGTGCTTCTTCGAGATGTTTTCGGCCGTTCGATGAAGAACGTGATGTTGCTTAGTTTTCTTATTTAATCTTACCTATGCTGAATGTAATTCTCATATTTAAATTTTAGAAGATTTTTCTTGACATGCCACGGATTGGTAGGCCAAGTGGAGCAATCACCCGAGCCCGAGCTCAAAATTTTTCTAATATGTTTGTTAATGTTGCAGGAAAATTAATTGAAGAATTATACATTTCTAAGCCAACTTTGAAGTTTACTTTGCATGACGAGTTGGAGTCACATGCAATCATGCACAATCATCCCACGACTCAACTCATCAACTTTTCTAAGGATTGAAGGAATTTTATTGCATTTTTAGGATACTTTTTACGTGATTTTTCCGTTAATATTTAGAGACCCCGAGAGGGTTTTCTCGGCTAGGGTTTTAAGTTGGATTTTTGCGAGTCGTGCATGGGGTTTTGCATGAGAGTTTAATTGGCTTGAAGAAAGGTATTTAGGACCAAGAAAGAAAGGAAAATTTGCTGAAGGGATTCAAGGAAACGTGGCTTTCACGTTCTTGAATTCTCATTGGTCAAAATTTTCCCTCATTTTATTCATTTTACAGCATGCTTTTTGCATGACCTTGGCCCTTAGTCTTCCCTCCCTTTTTCCTCTCTTCTTGCTTCAAAGTCTCCAGCCTTCTTCAAAGTCCCGATTCTGGAATATCGGATATTCCTCCCTTACAAACCCCAATCGACTATCCTCCCTCTTCCAAATCCTAAACCCCCCTCCATTCTCTGTCATTTGTCTTTTCAAATTGGAATCTCCCCCTTTGGCCTTTTCTCTCCAAAGACTCAGTCCCGGAATCCCAAATCCAGCACCAAAAGACAACCGAAGTTGATTGTCTTTATGAGCTAAGACGATCTATCCTTACCACATTTCTCCAGCCATCGTCATGGTCTAAGGGTGAGAGTGTGGATCATCAGCTCAAGCATCCATTTTTACGTGAAAGGAACCACCTTTTACTACAAATCCCCGTATCTGGCCATTATGCATCCGTCTTCCATCTCGCCTCCACAACTCCCAAACCATCCGAGATAATTTCACCAAATTTTGATATTTTTTTTAGCATTGTTCATTTAGAAAACCTCCAAATTTCAGTTCCAAACTCATCCTTGTTCACAAGTTACAAACATTTCAAATTCATCCTCGTTTTCCCAGATCTGTTGAGAAATAAATTGTCCCCTTAACCATTTTCACCATCGTCAGCATATCTTTAAATACGTGCGTGATAATCCCTTAAAATTTGGAGGATATTTTTTTCCCTTATGTAACTCCTATCCCTCAAAATTGTAGCTCTATGTTCATTCGCAATCCCGAGATATCTGCTTTCCTATCTCAACTCCCTTTCCTGATTTTTCGGGATCTTTTCACTCCTTACCCGAGTTGGTAACTTCCTGCATATTCTCCTCAATTTCGTGTCATATATGCTTTGGAATCATAGCACTTCATGGTGTATAGAAGAAGTTATGATATTTTGAAGTTACAACAAAATAGGGCATTGATTCCAAAAATTGTGAATGATTATTGGTAAATAGTATTGTGAAGATGACTCACGAAAGTATCTACTACTACAAAGACTTGCTAAGAATAGATAAAGTAAGTAGTGTTGTATGTGTTTTACCCTTAATTGGGTCTACATCATAGAACAATAGGACTTTACTGTTCTTTTATGTTTTGTATTTTAAGATGAGATGCAATTATAAAATAATGTGGAAAAACATGATTTGGTTGTGATATGATGGATTATTGTTTTGATGTTATGAATAATACTTAATTGCTTGACACATTCATACCACAAACATCTGATGCATCATGATTTCTAGAAAGTTACGAACTATTTACATGCATGAGATTTCATATGAAACACAATACGAAAATAATTGTTTCGGGTTGAACTCAAATACAATGAAAGAAAAGATAAAAGAAAGAAAGAGAAACTTACGTAAATGTCATTAGGAAGGGGTTTGACTTGGCTGTCCCTTTAGGTGGACTCAAGTTTGTGGTCTCCCAACCTTTGAAATTGAGTTGGCTATCCCCTTAGGTAAACTCAAGCTTGTGGTCTCTAGTTCCTTGCCAGGAAGCCCCAATGATGAAGAAGGATAGAAATTAAAGGAATGCAAGACCCAGAATAAAACGAAAAGAAAAGTTTTACTTATGCATATCATGTGCATTTTCATGCATATATTATACTACTTGCTGAGCCTTATGCTCATGGATGAGTTTTATGATGTAGGTGAGGAAGACGTAGACTGAGAGGTGTACGAGATGGATCGCTTTATTCATGGAGTGGATAGTGCAGTTTGAGAAGATTTTCACTTCTGGGCAAGTATTTTGAAGAATCGTAAATAATTGTTAGGAAAAGAAGTTTTCAACTTTGTACATATAGCTTGTAAATGGTTTAAGATACTTAACATGTTGTAAATATGTTTTAAATAACTTTAGTTTTCATGTATGCCTTAAAAGAGTTTTAAAAGAAAAATGTTTTTTGCTGCAAGTAAAAAAAAGAGAACATATTTCTAGCTAGAAGAACGTTACATAACCCTAAACCCTAAACCCAAGAACCCTAAACTCTGAACTTTGAACCATGAAGCATAGAACTATAAATAATAAAACCCTGACCTTGGAATCCTGAACTTTGGAAGCCAAAACCATGAACCCTAAACCTTAGAACCGTAAAACCTTTAAACCATGACCAGTGATGCATGAACCCTTGAACTATCAACCCTAGAACCCTTGAACCTTAAAACCTTGAACCTAAAACCCTAAACCCCAAACCGTGGAACCTTAAACTATTAACCCTAAACCCTACACTATGAGATGCTAACCCTTAACCCTGAAACTGAGAACAGTAAAACCCAATAACCATGGAACCTAAACCTTGGAAACCAAAATCCTTAATGCTTGAACCCTAGAACCCTTAGCTATGAACCATAGAACCCTCAACCTTGGAACCCTAAACCCTGCACCCTAGGAGCATAAAACTTTCAAACCTTGAACCCATAACTTTTGAAACCTGAACCATAGAGCCCAAAACCCTGGACTCTTGAGCCTTGGAACTCTCAATCCTGAACCATAAAATCTTGAACCCCTAACCTTAGAAATGTGAACCTTCAAACCAATAACCCTTAACCTTGTCCTAAACACTGAACCTTTGAACCCTTGACACTTGAACCTTGGAACCCTAGAACATTGAACTCTGAACATCGAACCTTGAACCCTAAACCTTGGATCCCTGTAACCTTTGAACAATTAAACCCTGGATCCTTAAATTTGCAACCATAAACCCTGGAACCTTGAACCTTTCAACCCTTCACCATAGAACCTTCAAACCGTGAACCCTAGAACCCTTAAACGATGAACCCCATAACCCTTGAACCTTAAAACGCTGCACTCTTAAACCTTGAAATTTAGACACTGATTCGAGAACTTTGAACCCTGGAACCCTTAATCTTTAAATTTGAACAATTGAACCATAGAACCGTGGAACCTTGAACCCTGAACCATGAACCCTGGAACTCTAGAACCCTAGAACCCTTTACCCTTAACCTTGTAACCATGAACCCTGGAATCCTCAACCTTGGAGCCTAGAACCTTAAATCTTTAGCGTTGAACCCTTAAACCCTAAAACCAGAACCCTTCAACCCTAACCCAAAACTTTGGAACCTAGAATCTCTTAAATGATGAACCTTAAAATTTGAACACTAAAACACTTTTATCTTAGGACCACGAACCATAAACCTTAAAACCCTGAACCTAGGAACCCTAAACCTTAGAACTTGGAATCCTAGAAGCCTAAACCCTAGACCTTGAAACTTTGAACCCTACAACCTTCAAACCTAGAAGTCAAAACCTTGAACCCTGGAACTCTTAACCCTAGATCATTGAACCCTGAACTCTAGAACTTTCAACCTTGGAAGCCTAAATCCTGAAACCTAGAACCTTCGAACCTTAAACCATGAACCTTGAAACCCTGGAACCCTTGAACCCTAAACCTTGTACCCTTGAACCCTAAACCTTGTACTCTGAAACTCACAAACCATAAACTTAGGAACCATTCAATAATGAACTCTAAAACCTTAACCCTGAACCCTAGAACCCATAACCTTAGAACCTGAACCTTAAACAAGAACCCTAGAATACTAGTTCCCTCAAACCCTGAACTCTAAACATGGAACCTTGAACCCTAAACCTTGGAACCTTATAACCTTATAACCTTGGAACAATTAAACCTTGTACCCTGAAACTTGAAACCATTAACCCTGGAACCTTGAACCTTTCAACCCTTAACCCTAGAACCTTTAAACCTTAAACCTAGGACCCGTAAACCATGAACCTCGAAAACTTGAACCCTAAACTCTGAACCCTAGAATTTGAACCTTGGAACCCTAAACCCTAAAACCCTTAAAACCTGAAGCCTTAAATACTAGAACTCTTAAACCCTAGAAACCTTTAATTGTAAATCCTAGACTCTAGAATCCTAGAACCCTTAACGCTAAACCCTAAACCCTAAACGAAAGAACCCTAAACTCTGAACCTTGAAGCATGAAGCCTAGAGCTGTAAATAATAAAACCCTAACCCTAGAATCCAGAACCTTGGAAGCCAAAACAATAAACCCTAAACCCAGGAACCCTTGAACCATGACAAGTGATCCATGAACCCTTAAACCCTCAACCCTAGAACCCTTGAGCCTTGAAACATTGAACCTTGAACCCTAAAACCCTACAATCTTAAACCTTGAAATTTAGACACTAATTCGAGAACTTTGAACCTTGAAACCCTTAATCTTTAAATTTGAACCATAGAACCGTGGAACCTTGAACCCTGAACCATGACCCTGAAACTCTAGAACCCTAAAACCCTTTACCCTTAACCTTGTAACCTTGAACCCTTAAATCCTGAATCCTTAACCCTTAAGCCTAGAACCTTAAATCTTGAGCCCTGAACCCTTAAACCTTAAACCCTTAAACCTTAAACCCTTAACCCTTCAACCCTAACCCACAACTTTGGAACCTAGAATCTCCTAAACGTTGAACCTTAAAATTTGAATCCTAAAACACTTATATAATAGAACCATGAACCCTAAACCTTTAAACCCTGAACCCAAAAACTTTGAACCTTAGACCTTGGAACCAAAGAACCCTATACCCTAGACCTTTAAACTTTAAACCCTACAACCTTCAAATCTAGAAGTTGAAACCTTGAACCCTGGAACTCTTAACCCTAGATCATTGAACCCTGAACTCTAGAACTTTGAACCTTGGAAGCCTAAATCCTGAAACTTGGAACCATGGAACCTTAAACTCTAAACCCTGAAACTCTGAAACCCTGGAACCCTAAACCCTGTACCCTTGAACCCTTGAACCCTTGGCCCTGGAACCCATAAACATTGAACGCTAGAACTCTAAACTCTGAACCCTAGAACCCTAAACTGTGTACACTTAACCCTTGACCCTTGACCCTAGAACCCTTAAACCATGAATCCTAAATCTCTAAACCCTAGAACCCTAAAACCTGTAACCATTAACCTTTAACCTTAAAACCTAAAACCCTGAACCTTGAACCTTGAATCATGGAACTTGAACCATTGAATCCTGAGCCCTGAACCCTACCACTAGACCCTGAAACTTAGCCCTAAACCTTGAACCCTAAAGTTTAAACCTTAGAACCCCTTGAACTCTAAACCTTAAACTTAAACCCTGTACCCTTTAATCATAGAACTCTGAACCTTGAATTCTAAACTTGAACCCTAACCTTTGAACCCTTGAACCTGGAATTATGAAACTTGAAACTTGGAACCCAAAACTTTGGAATCTTAAAAACATGAACCAAGAACGCCAAACCCTAAACCCAGAAACTTTGAACCCCTGAACTCTAGATCCCTTAACCCTAGAACCTAGAAACGTTAATCATGTCACCGTAGTACCCTGAAAATCTGAACCCTTAACCTAAAACTTTAGAACTCTTGAACCCTATAACCTTGAAACCTTAAACCCTGGAACTCTAAACTCTTAGCTGTGAACCTTGGAACTGTGGAACCCTAGAACCCTTGAACCATGAACCCCTAGCCTAGAACCCACTAAACCCTTAACCATGAACTTCAAAACTTAAAACCCTTGTGACACGCCCGTGGATAGGAGAAGTGTCGGGAAGATAGAAGACAAAAGGGAAATAAACAATCTGCCACGAACAAGAGGAGGAATTGGCAGAAACAGGGGAGAAAGCTGGTTAAGGCTCCAAAATTACACGTGCGTTTGGGCTAATATTTTGCGAACTTAAACTTCAAAGGTCGGGCTAGGTTTGATCCAAAATTCGGACTGATAGCACGTGTATAACTTAAAATGACACGGGCCTACTTTCTATCACACAAACAGACAAAATCAGTTTTGACAGAATAGTGGTAAAGGAAGACCTCTGCACAACTTTCGATGTGAGCAATCTGGGAAGACTAAAATTTGCAGAAGATAACTTCAATGAAATAGGAAGAGAATGGTAGGGTTTGGAAGGAAAACACATGGCAGGATTATAAGTTATGAAAGTTTGGAGATAGGTCGACAGAATGGGTCCGAAAAGAGTGCTCCAATAGAAAGCTGGAGGAAGGAACGTGCATAACTTCTAATCGATGAAATCTGGGAGTGACATGCCAAAGCAAATATTTCCAAACATGAATGAGGGGTTTATAAACCAAATTTCATAAAAATTAGCAAACGGAAATCACAACTTGGCACGGGGGAAACAAATTGAGGACCTTGAGAGTTTTCGGGTGGGCAGTTTTCGAACACAAAGCACAAATGGCCAAAAGGCTGATTATGGATGAAGGCTATGGGATGTTCAGACTTACCTTGGTCCAACGGAGGTGGAGGAAACCTGAACTAGGGCTTAGTGACTCTAGCAAGACACCAACACCAATGACAAAAGAAGACTAAGGATATTACTCACCTAAGCCTTGGATTGCGGTGAGAAAAAGAGGGGCTTGAGAGCTCAAAGCTTCTTCAAAGTTTATCCAATTTTTTTCTGCCTTCCAAAAGACGTGGGAGAGGGATTCATACCCTTTCAAAAAAAAAATACACCAAATAAAAAAATGAACCTAAATTAGGGTAATGATTAGCTAAAAAAATAGGTGTTAGGTGAGAAAAGGGAGCCATCACCCACTTGCAAGCCAACCAAAACCCTAACTCACGTCCAAACCAAACTAAAAAAGACACTAAGGAGTTTGGAAGAGAAGACTCTCCCAAAACTCCAGCAAAAAGGTGGGGGGGAAAAGGTTCAAAACCGAACCACTTCAAGAAAGAGTGGTTCAACCCGAACCATTTCCCCAACCAACTTCAAGTACTACAACTATTACATCATTACAAGCATTTTAACTAAACAAAAACCTTCACGTGAGATGCTAGCAAACTTTCTTGGGCTTGACTAATTGGGCTCCAAACCGTGCCCAAATTGAGGAAGGGTTAGGTCCGGCTCGGTTCATCCTTTTGTGGAGTAACCCAAGGGTAATTTGATAGAGTCATTGGCTCCCTTCCTGGACCATGCTTGTATGGTCTCTCCTCCATTGCTGGACTCATATGAAACGCCCCCCTCTTCCTTTGGAATTTGGCAAGGCCGAAGCTCGGGTAGGCTTTCTTGGCACATAAGGCCTTGGACATCGGCTGCCTTCTCATTCTCTCCAAACTCCCACCGAATGCAATGTTTAGGGTGCTCCTTGTCAACCGGGGTGGGAGCATCTAAGAGATACACGGGTGGCATTGTTATCCCTGCACAATCAACAAACATGTTAGTAAAACTCCTTGCTCGGCTACGGGTCATCACACCCTCTGGTTGGTGAGAGCTTTCGGGCATGTCATGGCTCTCGGGCGTGTCATCCCCTCCAGGTGTTTGAGGATTTGTCCTCAAATCTAAGGGGTTCTCCACAGCTTCCTCCTCTTCATTGTCATCGACATATGGTGATAAGTCTTGTACGTTGAATGAGGCCGAG
>QAOC01050947.1:57186-119411 GCA_003255005.1 Begonia fuchsioides | reverse complement strand
ACACCAACGGTCAGAAAATTCTCAACGGCTATATTTTTTATGTGTCTACCGGCTAGTGTTTGTGTCGACCCCAAGAGGAAATTTTTCGACCCAACTGGACAGATCAACAACAATCTATAAATAGATGAAGCGAACTCATTTTGACAAGACGATTTTTGACGAGAGAAAACTACGCCGAAGTGCTGCCCAATTTATTCTCGAACTTTTTTCTCTCTCAAATCCTAGTACTAAAGTTGTATATCTTTCTTGAAATTGAGTGAGTCGGTTTTTATAACCGAACAAATTGTAATTTGTTTTTTCCTTGTACGATCATTGTAAAAGGGGTGACGCTCCTTCAAGAAAAGAGTCAAAAGGTTTGGTTGACACCCGTAAGTCAATCGAAGTGAAGCTCAAGGTTTGAGCGGGAAAGATCTTCAAGGAGGTACCTTGAAGCGCGGACGTAGGCAAGGTTGGCCGAACCGCGTTACCAAACCGGTGTCACTCTCTTACTCTAAACTCTTATTTATTTTTTTAAGAATTCCGCACTAGAGTTTGGAAATAACTAAACAATTTTCACGAATTTGACTTAGTAATTAAAAAGTTTAGTTAACCTAATTCACCCCTCCACTTAGGTTAATCTCGATCCTTCATGAACCTCTTCCTCCAAATCATCTATTACTTTTCCAATGTAAGGAGACAAATCTTGAACATTGAAAGTAGCCGAAACCCCATATTCTCTGGGCAACTCAAGCTTATAAGCATTCAAATTAATCTTCTCCATAATTTTGAAAGGACCATTAGCTCTTGGTGCAAGTTTGGAATCCCTCTATCTTGGAAACCTTTTATTATGCAAATGCAGCCATACTGAGTCTCCCACTTGAAAATTCATTGCTTTTCTTCCTCGGTTAGCATACTTAGCATAGGACTCATTAGCCTTTTTGACAGATCGACTAACCCTTTCACTCAAGTTCTTTACTAATTCGTCCTTCTTGGCTCCATCCGGATTAGTCACTTCATTGTTAGGCAAAGTCAATAAATCAAGAGGAGTTAAAGGATTGAGACCATAAACTACCTTAAAAGGAGTCGTTTGAGTCGATTGATGAACACTTTGGTTGTATGAAAATTCAATGTAAGGGAGTTGTATGTCCCAATTCGTGCATTTCTTACTCACAATGCTTCTCAACAAATTTTCCAAAGTGCGGTTTACTACTTCGGTTTGCCCATCTTTTTTAGGGTGAAAAGATGTACTAAAGAGCAATTTTGTACCTACTGTTTTCCAAAGTGTCTTCCAAAAACCACTTAAGAATTTGATATCCCGATCAGAAACTATGGACCTTGGAATACCGTGAAGGCGCACCCATCTCCTTAAAGAAGAGTTCAGCCTCATGGATAGCCTCATCAATTTTATTACATGCTAAGAAGTGAGCCATCTTGGAGAACCGATCTGCTATCACCATAATAGAATCTTTGGCCCTACTAGTACGTGGAAGACCAAGTGTAAAATCCATACTAACCTCCACCCATGGATGACTCGGGATGGGCAAGGGCATGTAAAGACCTTGAGGTAGCACTCTACTTTTGGCCTTCTTGCATATGATGCATTTATCCATAACTTTATTCACGCCCCGCAACAAATGAGGCCAATAGAAATGCTCCTTGAGTTCTTCCAAGGTTTTCTTCCACCAAAGTGGCTAGCTAGTCCACCACCATGTGCTTCCTTGATGATGGATTCACAGATTCTCCCAGGAGGAACACAAAGCTTGCACCCTTGAATCGGTAGCCATTCATCAAATAAAAACCACAATCTTCTTTCTTCAAACTTAACTCATACCAATTTCTAAAATCCGGATCTCCTTTGTAAGCTCCCTTTATTAAATCAAAACCAAAAAATTTAGTAGTCAATTATGTTAAAAGAACACACCTTCTTGAAAGCGCATCGGACACCACATTACTTTTGCCCTTCTTGTATTTGATGATGTATGGATATCTTTCTAAGAATTCGACCCAATTGGCATGTCTCTTATTCATCTTACCTTAGCTCTTGATGTGCTTTAGAACTTGGTGATCGGTGTGTATGATAAATTTTTTAGATAAGAGATAGTGTTATCATACCTCTAAGGCTTTAATCACCGCATAAAACTCTTTGATATATGTAGAGTAATTGAGGGCCACACCCATGAGTTTTTCACTGAAATAAGCAATTGATCTCTCCTCATGCAATAAAATAGCTCCAATCCCAAGCCCAGATGCATCACATTCTACTTCAAAAACTCTTTTTGAAATCGGATAACATAAGAATCGGGGCTTCACAAAGCTTGAGTTTGATTAACTCAAAACTTTCTTGAAAATTGGGAGTCCATGAAAACTTATTTCCCTTCTTAGTGGAATCGGTTAAAGGGGCGGCAATAGAGCTAAAGCCCTTGATAAATCTTCTATAAAATGAAGCAAGACCATGAAATCTTCTAACCTCGATGATGCTCTTGGGAGTAGGCCAAGCTTTGATAGCTTTAATTTTTTAATAAACCACCTCCGCACCTTCTTTAGAGATGATGAACATAGAAAGTGAATCTTCTCTTGCACAAAGGCACACTTCTTCAAATTTCCAAATAACTTAGTAGCCCAAAGAGTATCGAACAATATTATAAGATAATCAAGATGAGTATTCAAATCTGAGCTATAAACTAAGATGTCTTCAAAATATACCACCACAAATTTTCCCAAGAAATCTTTAAGTACAAAATGCATCAATCTCATGAAAGTACTATGAACATTAATCCGAAAGGCATCACTAACCATTCAAAGAGTTCATACTTTGTTTTGAATGCAGTTTTCCACTCGTCTCATTCCTTCATTCGTATTTGATGGTAACCACTCTTCAAGTTTACCTTAGCGAAGCAAGTTGCTCCACTAAGTTCATCAAACAAGTCTTCAAGTCTAAGAATAAGATACTTATACTTCATAGTAATTTGGTTGATAGCTCGGCTATCCACACACATGCGGAAACTCTCATCCTTCTTAGGCACCAAAAGAGTAGGAACAACACAAGGACTCATTGTCATAAATATAACCTCTAGATAGAAGTTCTTGTACCTAATTTTGTAACTCCTTTGTTTCCTCGGGGTTCATTCTATAAGAGGGTTGGTTAGGTAACAACGCGTCTAGTTGAAGGTCGATTTGATGTTTGATACCTCGAAAGGGTGGCAACCCTAGAGGCAGCTCTTCCGAAAACACATCTTGATACTCCTCAAGCAAGGTTAAAACCTCCTTAGGAATCTTTCCAATCTCCTCAACTCTTTCTTGGAACAAAATCATCGCACAAGGAACACCATTTCAGATAGACTTAAACAATTCCTTTTTAGACATAAGAAAATTTGTTTTAGCCATACCTTCTCTCCTCGTAACCTCATCCTTACCAATTTGCTTTGGATCTAGTGGTGCTAGTTTGATGCCTCTCCCTTCAAACTTGAATGAATATTGAATGGTGTAGCCATCATGCATAATTTTTTGGTCAAATTGCCACTGTCTTCCCAAAAGTAAGTGGCTAGCACTCATAAGTACCACATCACATAATACCTTGTCATTGTAGCCTCCAATAGAGAACTCATGACATGATATGGAGGGCCCAAAAATTCTCTTGCAATGAATGTTTATCTAATGTGTTTTCTAATTTTGTAGCTCCCTATATCATTGAAGAATTCAACCTTTTTCAGTTCCAATTCTTTCCTTTTAAGTAAAATCATGGAGGTCCGATGGAAGAAGGAGTCGAAGCCCCAATGCTAGTGGACCAAGCAACAAAGCATGAGGACCACAATTTGATCCGGCACAACTAGACCTCCAAATCTTACTCTACCAATTTGACATCCGACCCACCCTCTAATGAAGACAATGTCTTCATAAGAAATGTAGCCAATCCTTTAAGGTTTCCAAAGAGTGGTAGAACGTTTCAATTAAACACCGTTTGCCCTGTCAAACGATGCAATCACAGAGAGCCCAAGAAGAGCCATCCACGATTGGTTTCACGCCTAATCCACGTCCGAATGCCTTGGAAAAACATGGAGAATTCCTATCAAATCCCACTCAAGAAGAATAGCACTCCTAAAGCCTTTGGGAGAATTGAAGAATAAAAGTTGTTTCCTTTATGTTTTTGCATTCGATTTTCGTTTTCCCGAACTTGGGTTTTTCTTTTACGTCAGTTGCATGGATTTGCATAGGATTTCTAGAGTTAGCTAATTATCATTTGGGAGGATATTTAGGACATTTCCTTTGAGCCTAATGAGCTGGAGGAGGAGCATAGGAAGAGCGTCCCATGAAGGCTCCTCATTGGTCCATCTTTCAAGCCATGGATTGGTGTTCTTGGAGATGATCTAGGCCGTCCGATGATAAGCATGTTTTAGTTTAATTTTCTATTTAATCGTCCCCATGCAAGTGTAATTGCAGATTTGATTGAATAAAGATTTATCTTTTCAAATTTGATCTCTCCCCTTTGAAGTTTGCCGCTTCAATGACTCGGTGTCCGAACACTTGTTTTCCGGCCACCGAGAGACAAACCCCCGGAGTTGATCATTTTTCCGAGCAAAACGATTAATCCTTACCACTTTTCTCCAGCCATTTGTATGTTCTTAGGGTGAGATTATGGATCCTAGCTCCTTCATCCATCTCATTCTCAATTTTTAGAATCATTTCTCCTAAATCCAAGCACCCGGGTTGATTTCCAGTGTGTTTTCGGGTACCGACCAAACCACCCATTTTCCCCAAAGGAATTCTCTCAATTTTAGAGAGATCTCTTCCTCATCCATCTGTCTAGATTCAACCTCAACCTCGTCCAAAAATACGCCCCCATTCATTGAGAAGAGTGATTCAAAATCATTCCCGATTTAGAATTCTCTATTCGGTGAAACCCTGAAATTCCGCCTTGACCATCAGAGTTTTTGTTTAGCATATCTTCATGTTCCACCTATCATTCCTCTTCAAATTTGTAGGCTATCATCATCTTTTACCCCTCTGTCACCCCTCCAAAAATCAGCCTCAGATTCGTCACCTAACCTAATTTTTGAATTGAATTTCTCCCTCCTCCAAATCCCAGATTTTTCAGAGCTGCCTAGTCAAACCCTTGCTACTGTTTGATTCGATATCTCACAATTGGCTGAAGGGATTGCCTTCCTAAACCCTAATTCTGTTTTTCCGCAGATTCTCATCAAACCCTAATCACTTTTCCCATTTTCTCTTCCTCCCATTCCATTTCGTGTCAACTCACATTGCACTTGCTTGGTCACTTTGATGTCTTCTTTATCATTCATCCACCTCAATTTTGTAAGGGCTCGGATGTGCCGTAGTTTCAAGCCCCAATTTTTCTACAAGGTCATGAGAGGCTACATTAGTACAACTACCTCCATCAATAATAAGAAAGCATATCTTTCCCTTGATGAGAAATCTACTATGGAAGATATTCTCCCTTTGATCTTTACTTCGGGCATGTGAAGTCAATACCCGACGAATCACCATAAGTAAGGGACCCTCTTGAGCAAAACATGTCTCTACTTCATTCTCTTGCTCTTTTTCTATCTCTTCTATAGCTTCATCTTCACTTTCTACCTCATTAGTGCTCTCCCTTGGTGTCATTACCCTTTTGTTCGGGCACTATGAAGCAACGTGGCCTAAACCGAGACATTTGAAACATTTGATTTCCCGTGCTCTAGGCCGAGTGTTCTCTCCAACCGCCTTAACTTCTTCATCTGACTTTTGAGGCCACGACTTGATAGATGTAGATTTATCTTCCACCTTTGCTGGAAGTTTGTAAGAATTGTTAGGTTTAGGGGTGTACCAATTGAAAATACCCTTACCTTTCCTCTTTACTTGCCACCCCACTTTGCTATAATTTGCTCTTCAAGTTCATTAAGATCACAATGAATTCTAAGAGTTTCAAACTCGGTTAAATAATCTTCAACCGAAAGGTTAACTTGTCTTAGTAATTGAAGTTGTAGAAAGAGCTCTTGCTTGTAGTGGCTCGAAACAAATCTTTTTCTCATCAACATCTTCAAAGCTCTCCAAGAGAGAACTTCATCATCACCTTCACGACTTCTTTGAGTCCTTAAGTTATCCCACCAAAGACTAGCATAACCGGTTAGTTCCAATGAGAGTAATCTTATTTTCATCTGTTCGGAATAATTATAACAATCAAAGATCAAATCAACTTTCTCAACCCAATCAAGAAATGTATACCCATTGCAAGAACCATTAAAGGAAGGGATTGATGCCTTAATGTTTCTCATGTCATCATCACGGTTGAAATGCTCATCCACATCATAGTCTCTCTCGGATTCATCGATAGTTGGACGTTTTTAAGCAAATAAGCCACCTCCGATTTTTTTCTTTGGAGCTGGGGTTGGAGGAACTCTCATAGGGGGTTGATTAGAATCTAACCTTTGAAATAACAGCTCAAGCTTCTTATTAATTTCATCAATTTGTCCTTGGTGTGGTAGAAGGGCGGTTTTGTGGAACGGTTTCTAGGTTGTTGTGGTTTGAAGCTCTACTTTGAGTCATCATCACTTAATAGCAAGTGTATTAAGATAACTAAACTAGAAATGGAAGTGTGGGAAGGGACTTTAAGGTCTGATACCAAATGACACAAAATTGAAATGGAAGGATAGGTTAATTCATTTGTTCTCGGAATAAGGACAAATGAACCAGTTTTGGTTAAGGTTGACCGATTTTATTGAAGTCAGAATGTGTTTGGGGAGGAGGAATTTATGACTGATTTTCAGAGAGTTTGATGGAAGATAATGATTACGAAATGAAGTGAAGAGCTAAATGAAACTTGCTACTAAACTTTCTTCCTTGCAAGGATGATGGAAAGCAGCAAGAAAAACTCAACTTACTAGCTCGGAAGTAAGCTAAATTGAAGGTTCTTCTCGGACGGCCGAATATGACTCACCAGAGTTCGATTGGAAGGGAACTTAGGAAATAAATTCCAAAGAAATGTCCATGCACTCTAATTTCCAATATCATAAAGCTGATTACAACTATCCTCAAATGAGGTATTTATAGACTCTACGTAAGCTGAAATTATAGCTATAATCGGTTGAATGAATCAAACCAAGCTGAGTGACTACATTGATCTTGAAAATAAAGAAGGAGTCAAATTAATTCTAGAGACTTCTTATCAGTTAACTAACATCACATGGAGGAAAATAAACTTCCTCAATGTGAAGGGAGAGAGTTGGCTGTTAATCAAAAAGTAAAAACCCATAAAACCATTATAAACCTATAAAACCCATGAAACCCAAGTCATACCAATGCTATGCCCATGTGCACAAAATTAAGCATGAAATGAGCGGAAACTAAAAACAAAGTTTGTAAATGAATGATATGCATGAGTCATGCAATGCTAGAAACCGAGTGCACCAAATGCTCTGTTCTCGGGTGCACTATCTTCTTGGGTACACTTCGCTTCTACTCCTTGATCCATCCATGAAATAAGATGTTTGGGTTGCTCTTGATCATTAGAGGAGGGCTCCATAAATGAAATTTCATTAGATATGATCCCTGTAAAATGAACAAACAAATTAGGAAATCCTTTGACTCGGCTTCGAGTGATGGCGCCTTGAGGAAGGGGAACCCAAGGCATGTCACACTCTAGACTGAAATTGTAACCACCCAGGTACTCCATCTAATGCCTTTGCCCATATTCAAATCCTTATCCATAAAGAGGTACTTTAGAGTCTAGTGATCTAAATAGATCTTAAATTTTGCACAATAAAGGTCGTGAGTGTGAAAATAACATCAGCCAGGTCAAGGTCGTGAGTGGGGTAATTTCTCTCATGTGGCTTCAGCTGTTCGGATGCACAAGCAATTACTTGACTGCTTTGCACAAGCACACCACCAACCCCGATGCCTGAGACATCTGTATGCACTACATAAGGCTTCAGAGTTAATGCTCAAGGCTTAGGACTTAGTTCTTAGGGCATAAGGCTTGGGCTTTGGGCTTTGAGTTTAGGCTTTGGGCTTAGAGCTTAGGGCTTTGCGCTTACAACTTAGTACTTTGTGCTAAGGGCTCAAGGCTTAGTTGTTGGGCTTAGTGCTTACAACTTAAGGTTTAAGTGTTAATGCTTTGGGCTTAGGACTTCATACTAATGGCTTTGGGCTTAGTAGTTTTGGCTTAGGACTTACGAATTAGGGCTTAGGGCTTGATGCTTAAAACTTAGAACTTAGTGCATAAGTCTTTCGAATTTTAGGTTTGGGCTTTCGGCTTTGTCCAATAAACTTCAAATTTGACATCCAAATTTCACACTTACTATACTTGGCATATAAGGCATGTTCTCTAAAGGTCTATAGTACAATTCAGAAGTGTTCCCTGTGCTCACTACGAGACCTCAAATACACTAAGATGTCATCAGTAAATACCACCACGAACCGGTCCAAGTATGGTGTGAACACCAAATTCATTAGGTCCATAAACACTATAGGTGCATTACTCAAGCCAAATAGTAACACTTTCAATTTGAAATGGCCACATCTCAACCTAAACGTAGTCTTTGGAATATCTTCTTTTTGAATCTTTACCTGAATCTGTTATGGAATCAATCGTGAAAAATATCGAGAACCTCTCAGCTGATCAAATAAATCATCGATTCTGGGCAGAGGGTATTCATTCCTCACAGTCATCTGATTCAGCTTGCGGTAATCAATACACAGCCACAAGGTTCCATCTGCTTTCTTGGTGAATAATATGGGAGCTCTCCACGGGGAGGTACTCACCTAGATAAAGCCTCGATCCTGAAGCTCATTAAGCTGCTTCTCCAATTCCTTTAATTCAGTTGGCACCATAAAATATGGAGGAATCAAAATAGGAGTAGTGCCAAGGACTAGATTGATGCTGAATTCTATCTCACGGTTTGGAGTCAACCCTGATAACTCACTTGAAAACACATCGAAAAACTTGCGTACAACAGCCCGGCTCAAGTTTTGATCAGCTGTCCTCATAGACTTTTGTACTGCTCTAGTCCATCACGGCCATCCAAGCAACACTCTAAACGTTTATAATTTGCGTGTGATACAATTTGTCAAAAATCACTTAACCCCATCCATTCCACACCCCTCAGTCAATTCCAATCCCAGTTTCAACTTCCCTAAATCCCTCTCTTTCTATCTCTAAAAGATCACACAAATATGCATCTTCTTCGTTTGTTTGCTATCCTATAAATATGCCATGGAGATTGGGAGTGCATGATTCTGTTGCTAAACTGATCCCACGCAATATTTGAAGAAGAAGAAGAAAAAAAGAGGTGAGAGAATTTAGAGAGAGAAAAAAAGTGTCGGGTAACAATCAGATAATTAACCTGAAAAATAATTCTCCAACTCTTGTGTGCTAAATGATAATACCAAATCCAAGCCAGCAATATCAATGAAATACAAGCAAATAGTCAAGCAATAAACAAAAACAAGACACCAATATTTTAACGTGGAAAACCCTTCAAATCGAAGGTAAAAACTACGGGCGAGGAGCCACTAAATCAAAACTCTACTATGTCAAATAATGGGTACACCAAGTTCTCTCTAGATCAAACTAGAGGATTACAATAGCTCATCAAGATCAAACACCGATCTTTAATTCAACAAATAAAGAGATAGAGGATAAACAACGATAAAAATAGCAGTCCCATTTTTACCCCAACAGGCAGTCTTAGAAAACACAAAATATGATCTTCACTGTTCAGAACGTACCTCTTTGTGTCTCAAAGCTACTATCAAAACTTCAAGCCGATCCAACGGTTAAATATAGATAAAACGAAAATCTATTTTTCTAACGCAGAAAAATCCGAACCCCTTTTCTATTTCTCTCTTCTCTCTGTATTTTCTTCAAGACTACTCTCACTCCTTCTTAACCTAGCAGCCCCCTTTCCTTTTAATTAGGTTAAGATGCCCTAATGGGCTTAAGTGGTCAAGCCCACAAAATAGGCTTGACCCAACAATTCTCCCCCGTCAAGTCATTTTGTGGGCTCTCGTAAGCCCGCTCCTTGCCTAGACAAAAATTTCGTAAACATGTCTGCTGTATTCTCAGTTGTATGAATTTTCTCTAAGCTCAGCTTCTTACTCGCAAGTACGCCACGAATCCAATGATATCTAACATCAATGTGCTTGGATCTCTAATTTTTCGAAAGGTGGATTGCACTCTGACTATCACTATAGACAATCATCTTCTCTAGTTCTAGGCCAAGCTCCTCTAAAAAATTCTTCATCCACAAAGCTTCTTTGCAAGCTTCTGTGATGGCAATATACTCGGCTTCTGTAGTTGACAAGGCGACACACTTTTGCAATTTGGATTGCCAAGACACGGCTCCCCCTGCAAAACTCATCAAGAACCCTGAAGTAGACTTGCTAGAATCCATGTCGCCTGCCAAATCTGAATTTGCATATCCAACCAAAATCGGCTCTCCAATACCAAAACATAAGCATACTTTAGAACTGCCTCTCAAGTATCAGAGGATCCATTTCATTGCATCCCAATGTTCTTTGCCAGGATTAACGAGAAAACGACTCACTACTCCAACTGCATGAGCTATATCCGGCCTGGTACAAACCATGACATACATCAAACTGCCAACTGCAGATGCATATGGAACTGTGCTCATCTCTTTCTTTTCTTTCTCTTCTGTAGGACACCGCTTAGCACTAAGCTTGAAATGTCGTGCAAGAGGAGAAGAAACAGCCTTAGCTTGACTCATGTTGAATCTCTTAAGAACTGTATCGATATATCGCTCTTGAGATAGCCACAATTTTCCATTCTTCCGTTCTCAGGTTATCTTCATGCCAAATATCTGTTTTGCCGGCCCAAGGTCTTTCATAGCAAATGAGAAACTCAATTCTCTTTTAAGTTTCTCAATTTTGCTGCTATCATGACCAACAATCAACATGTCATCCACATACAGCAGAAAGATAATAAAATCCTCATCAGAATATCTCTTCACAAATACGCAATGATCAGACGATGTTCCAGTGTACCTTTGACCCATCATGAACGAGTCAAACTTCTTGTACCATTGCCTAGGTGCTTGTTTTAATCCATACAAGCTCCTTTTCAGTTTGCAAACCAGGTTCTGTTTTCCTTTAACTTCGAAACCTTCTGATTGCTCCATATAAATTTCTTCTTCTAAATTCCCATGAAGGAACGCCGTTTTCACATCAAGTTGTTCTATTTCTAAATTCAGACGGGCAGGGAGACCTAGAACAACTCTGATAGAACTCATCTTCACAATAGAAGAAAATATCTCTTCAAAGTTAACTCCTTTCTTCTGAGCAAATCCTTTCACAACTAGTCTTGCTTTGTACCTTGGTTGTGAGTTATTTTCTGTAATTTTTAACCTGTAGAGTCACTTGTTTTTGAGTGCCCTTTTACTTGTTGGTAGCCTAACCAACTCATAAGTGTGGTTCTCATGCAAGGATTGCATCTCTTCTTCCATGGCTTTTAACCACACTTTCTTATTTTCATGCGCAATAGCCTCCGAGTAGCTTCCAGGTTCTCCTCCATCTGTAAGCATCAGATACTCATTGTCACTATATCTTTTATTTGATTGCCGCTCTTGCGTCGATCTTCTCACGACAGGTTCAATCAATGGTGAAGGTGATCCTTGATCAACTGGCTCAACACCATCATCTATCGCAGAAAGGTCTTCATTAGCAGCATCACCACTATCATAAGGCACTTCTCCCCCGTTATCCAAACTTACTGGGGAAGGCTGAACTTCCAGTCTAACTGGGATCTCTGCAGAGGAACTAGAACTCTCGCCTTTATCAGAATCTTCACTGAACTGATCTTCGAGGAATACAACATCTCTGCTTCTTACAATCTTCTTGCTCACTGGGTCCCACAGTCTATAGCCAAATTCATCTCGACCATAACCCAAGAAGATACATGCTTTTGCCTTGTCAAGTTTGGATCTCTCATCCTTTGGAGTATGAACAAAAACCCTGAAGCCAAATACTCTCAAGTAATCATATGAAACGTCTTTTCCACTCCAAAATCTATCAGGGACATCACTATCAAGAGTTGTAGCTGGTGAAAGGTTTATCAAATCCACTGCAGTTGGCATAGCTTCCGCCCAAAAGCTTTTGGGAAGCTTAGCATGAGAAAGGAAACACCTGATTCTTTCTTCAATTGTTCTGTTCATCCTCTCGGCCACATCATTCAGCTGCGGTGTCTTAGCTGGAGTTTTCTGAAGTCTGATACCATAGGCTCTGCAATATCTCTCGAATTGCCCCTGATACTCGCCACCATTATCAGATTTAACCGTCTTCAGCTTCTTTCCTGTTTCTCTTTCAACTCTGACATGAAATTCTTTAAAGATATCAAACACCTGATCTTTGGTTTTCAAAGCGGTACTCCAGACTTTCCTTGAGTGGTCATCAATAAAAGTCACAAAATAGACCGCACCTCCAAGAGATTTATCTCGCATAAAGCAAACATTAGTATGAATTAACTCAAGAATATTTGACTTTCTGTGTGATGGAAATGAGTGAAATGCAACTCTATGCGTCTTTCCAGTAATACAATCAAGACAAGTTTTAAGAGGTGTACCTTGCAAACTTGGTAGGAGTTGCTTCCGAATGAGGATCTGCATATTCTTCTCGCTAATATGGCCAAGTCTCTTGTGCCAAAAATCAATGCTAACACCTTTTTGAATAACATTTGTCTCTCCTTTGTATAACTTCCCTTGAGTGACATAGAGCGAGTTTAACTTCTTTACTTTGGCAATGATTAACGATCCTCTGGTGAGCTTTCATTTACTTTCACCAAAATAATTGCCAAACCCATCATCATCAAGTTTTCCAGTAGAAATCAAATTAAGCCGAATATTCGGGACATGTCTTACATCTCTGAGAACTAACTTATTTCCAAGGTTAGTCTCCAAGCAAATATCTCCAACACCTATAATATTTGAAGCATTACTATTGCCCATCTTGACATTACCAAAATCACCTGAAGAGTATGTACTGAAGAAATCACTGTGAGGAGTAACATGAAACGATGCACCAGAATCAATCACCCAGTCAGTATCCTGGTAAACCAGACTCACACAATTGTCATCAGAAATGATACCAGCTTCACTCTCATGACTCACTGCATTAGTCTCTGCTTCCTCTTTCTTTGCTTCTGCAAGTTCTCTCTTCAAAATTCTACAATCTTTCTTCATGTGACCTGGCTTGTCGCAGTGAAAACATTTGAAGTCTTTTCTGTTTTTAGACTTCCCCCTGAATTCTTCATGTTTACCATGTCCCTGTGGTTGCCTACTCTTACTTCTTCCACGTCTCGCAGGCTTTTGAGAAACTAGTACATCTGAAGAAAATTCACCTTTTTCTTTTCTTCTTGCTTCTTCATTGAGTAAACTATCTTTAACCATTTTCATGGTCAATGTTCTACCTGGTGCTGAAGTACTCAATGAGACAACTAAAGTTTTTCAACTGTCCGGTAGACTACCCAGAAGTAATAGAGTTTGTAACTCATCCTCAAGATTCAATTTCATTCCGGCCAATTGATTTACTAATCCCACAAAGTCGCTTGTATGCTCAGTCATACTTTTTCCATCCTTGAATTTCAAATTCACAAGTCTTCTAATCAACAACACTTTGTTTCTGAATGTGTTTTTTTCATACAGTGCCTCCAACTTTTTCCACAAAGTATTTGCATTGATTTCCTCCGCGATATGATGGAATATATTAGGGTCTACCCATTGCCTGTCTGTAGCAGAAGCTTTCATGTGTAGAATTTCTCAATCATCACAACTCATTTCCTTTGGCTTTTCCTTGCCTAACATCAGCATAAACAGATCTTTACAATAAAGAAGATCTAACATCTTCCTTTTCCAAATAGCGTAATTCCCTGAGTCCAATTTCATCATCCCAAAAGAATTATGCTCTTCCATTTAATACACATAGATTTCTATCTGTTCCTTTTATTACCAAACTTGTGCTCTATTACCAATTGTCGGGTAACAATCGGATAATTAACCTGAAAAATAATTCTCCAACTCTTGTGTGCTAAATGAGAATACTAAATCCAAGCCAGCAATATCAATGAAATACAAGCAAATAGTCAAGCAATAAACAAAAACAAGACACCGATATTTTAACGTGGAAAACCCTCCAAATCGAAGGTAAAAACCACGGGCGAGGAGCCACCGAATCAAAACTCCACTATGTCAAATAATGGGTACACCAAGTTCTCTCTAGATCGTCAAACTAGAGGATTACAATAACTCATCAAGATCAAACACCAATCTTTGATTCAACAAATAAAGAGATAGAGGATAAACGACGATAAAAATGGTAGTCTCGTTTCTACCCCAACATGCAGTATTAAAAAATACAAAATACGATCTTCACTAATCAGAACGTACCTCTGTGTGTCTCGAAGCTACTGTCAAAACTTCAAGCCGATCAAATGGTTGAATATGGAGAAACATAAATCAATTTTTCTAACGCAGAAAAATCCGAACCCTTTTTCTATTTCTCTCTTCTCTCAGTATTTTTTTCAAGGCAACTCTCACTCCTTCTTAACCTAGCAGCCCCATTTCCTTTTAATTAGGTTAAGATGCCCAAATGAGCTTAAGTGGTCAAGCTCACCCATTTCCTTTTAATTAGGTTAAGATGACCAAATGAGCTTAAGTGGTCAAGCCCACGAAATAGGCTTGACCCAACAAAATGGAATACAGCAGCGGAGGCGGTGGCTACAGCGGAGAAAACCACACTGCTCTTCAGATTTAGAAGCTTGAAGCGTAAAAACTAATTCTCGATGAATTTTTCTGGGTTTTATAGTTTTTGTTCTTCACATTCTGACTTTCTTTCTCTCCCTCCTTTCTCTGTCTAGAATGTTCACGATGAAAAACAGAGATTGCAACTGAGTAGAGAACTGAGTTTGGCTCCTCACTAAATCAAATTATGGTTCCAAAACAGAAGAACTCAGATGAAGGTAGAAAGAGAGAAATTTGAAGAGAGTTAAAATTGGGATTGCGATTCACAGAAGGGGTGTCAAAGGACGGTGTTAAGTGATTTTGGGTGTTCAATGAATTTTATCCTATTTAAATATACAAACAACAAATTAATATTTTTTTTATTATTTTGACCATATGCTTTAAAATCTACCGTTGTGAAAAATTTAAGAAATAAACCAAATGCCACTTTTTACTACAAATAAAAGAATTATAAATTGATTTACTTAATAAGAGTTAACTATTATCATTTTCGCCTAAATCCAGTTCCATCTTTGTTTGGCGACAAGGATGACCTCAAGTTGAAACACAGATATGTTTTTCCACGTGCGTGCCTCCATTTCTCCAACAAAATTGGTCGTCTCTTGGCTTGGATTGAGGTCTCCGGCTATTTCCGGAAAACTGTAATTCTGAGTTTGGAAATCGAATCGACCACTGCGCCTATCCGCTCCTTCATCCTCGCTTTCTTAAGACATTATATCAATGGTGTTAACCTCGTGTCTCATTTTCGCTCTTCAACCTTTTCGAAAGACGTTCTCCTCTCATTCTCGGAGATTCAATCCTCCTGCATTCTGTTCGTCGAGGTTTTTCTTCTGGTATTTTCTCGTTTGTGGGTCGAGATTATGTTTTAGATTTTTACCTTCAACAGATGCATTTTGATGAGAAGATATTTACCATTTTTGCGAGAAGATTATACGTTTTAAGATACCTAATCTGTTTATTATCTTCTTCTTTTTCCTGATGAAGATCATGCTGCCTCGCCGGTTGTGTAACTCTAGATTGTTCTTATCCATTCGATTTGAAATGCAGTTGCAGTAAAACTTCATCGGAGAGAATATGGACGGAATACAGGAGATAGGGCTTCGGAACGTAAGCTCGATTTGCTCGATCTCCGAGATGGACGGTAATGAGCTTTTGCGCCTTCTGGCCAAGTCAAGGCTCAATTCGGAGAGGCAGAGGTCTTTCGACGAGCGATCACTCAGTGAAATCTCAATAACTCTTGCTAAAGGAGGATTCGATAACTACGATAATACATTTTCACCTGGTGGACGGTCGGGATTCAACAGTCCTACATCATCGGCTCGCAACTCATTCGAGCCCCACCCCATGGTTGCCGAAGCCTGGGAGGCTCTCCGGCGATCTATGGTTTACTTCCGAGGGCAGCCAGTCGGCACAATTGCCGCATACGATCACACATCGGATGAAGTTTTGAATTATGACCAAGTAAATGATCTCTTAGTCCAAAGACTATAAAAAACTATGAAATTGTAATTCACCACCGTCGTTTTCTCAGGTTTTTGTTCGGGATTTCGTTCCGAGTGCTCTAGCATTTCTAATGAACGGCGAGCCTGATATCGTAAAAAACTTTCTATTGAAAACTCTCCATCTCCAAGGGTGGGAGAAAAGAATCGATAGATTCAAGCTTGGAGAAGGTGTCATGCCGGCGAGTTTCAAAGTTGTTCATGATCCAATTAGGAATGCCGACACCGTTGTCGCCGATTTCGGTGAAAGTGCTATCGGAAGGGTTGCTCCGTTGGACTCCGGTTTCTGGTGGATTATTCTTCTCCGGGCATATACAAAGTCGACTGGCGATATATCCCTGGCTGAGAGGCCTGAATGTCAAAAGGGAATGAAGCTCATATTGACCCTTTGTTTGTCGGAGGGATTCGATACCTTCCCGACGTTGCTCTGTGCTGACGGATGCTCCATGATTGACCGTCGAATGGTGAGCCTTTTTCTCGTAGAGTTTTTAGTTTTTTCATCGCCATTGCGCTGTCATTTTATGTTAACTTTTTCAGGGCGTTTATGGGTACCCGATAGAAATTCAAGCCCTTTTCTTTATGTCACTGCGATCCGCATTGTCCATGCTGAAGCCCGACGCCGACGGTAACGAGTTCATCGAGCGAATCGTGAAGCGTCTTCACGCGCTTAGCTTCCACATGAGAAACTATTTCTGGCTCGATTTCCAGCAACTAAACGACATATACCGTTACAAAACCGAGGAATATTCTCACACGGCCGTCAACAAGTTCAACGTTATTCCCGATTCGATCCCGGATTGGGTGTTTGATTTCATGCCCAATCGGGGCGGCTATTTCATCGGCAACGTCAGCCCGGCGAGGATGGATTTTCGGTGGTTTGCGTTGGGAAACTGTGTGGCGATTCTCTCTTGCCTGGCAACTCCAGAGCAATCTTCGGCGATCATGGATCTTATCGAGTCTCGATGGGAAGAGTTGGTCGGCGAAATGCCCTTGAAAATATCCTACCCCGCCATTGAAGGCTACGAGTGGAGAATCGTCACCGGTTGTGACCCCAAAAATACTAGATGGAGCTATCACAACGGTGGTTCTTGGCCAGGTAAAGGCTGCATTTACAAGCTTTTTATATGTTATAACTACGCCGTGGTCTTAGGCTTTTCCTTTCGTCTAACTGCAACAATGGCGTCGCAGTGTTGTTATGGCTGGTGACTGCTGCTTGCATCAAAACTGGTAGACCCCAGCTTGCGAGAAAAGCTATTGAACTCGCGGAGAGTCGGCTTCTGAAGGATTGTTGGCCGGAATATTACGACGGGAAGCTTGGGAGATTCGTCGGAAAACAGGCGAGGAAGTATCAGACGTGGTCGATTGCCGGATATTTGGTTGCGAAGATGATGCTGGAGGATCCGTCTCACTCAGGGATGGTTTCTTTGGAAGAGGACAAGCAAATGAAGCCATCGATGAAGAGATCGTCGTCTTGGAGCTGCTAAAGATCTCGATTGGGTAGAGATAGTGCACATAGAAAGACCGAAAGAAAAAACTCTCGCAAGTTTTGACCTAATGCTCTTTCTGTTTCTGCAGCCTTGATCCAAAAGCTTGATCCTTGTATTCCAAAAAAAGATTAAAATTTTCACTCAGTGGTTTACTAGCTTCGAGAAATTTATGGAGCCAAAATAATCTCAAATGTTTTCGATCGTGGATCACATAAAGATCCAAGAAAGCGACAGTATATGATAAACACCAATATATTACTCGCCAACAAAAGTAATCTAGAACAAAGTTCATCGACAGCTGAACAATTTTTTTCAATTTGAGAGCTCAAAGAGTTGTGTTAAATCATGTAGAAACAACATTGTTTTATTGATAAAAGAAGATAAGGAAATGAACAATCATTTTATTGATAAATCAAATAGTATTAGACTATTTATTTCTAAAAACTCTCATAATAATATTTTGACATTTTATTATTAAAACAACTATAACTTTCTCTACATTACTTGGAATGACCTGCAACTTGAACCAATAGAAAGTAGACATCAGAAGCATAAAAATTCATAGGTCACACGTTAAATTTGGTGACTGTTTGCTCTTTCAAAAGTCAGTCAAAATATGATCTAAAAAACTGTCCGATTTTTAATACCATTTACTTCATTGAGTTTAATGCTCAATAGAAATCGCAATACATCACACATCGAAGATCCAGATCTGGATCTTAGAGAACCACTCTTCCTCTCCGATGAGCTCTCAGGCAATTTTCTCCGGGCGATAGACGAAGCTCCCTCCTCGATGGTATAAATAAGTTTCCTTGCCTTGTATTTTCTTCACTCTATCTTCTAGTAGATCCGTAAAGAAATTACCCTCTTGAAATATCTGAAATCGAATCACTTTTTTTGGTGAGATCCTCTGGTTTTAATAGTAGATCTAGAGAGTAAATAACTAGATCTTTCTGTTTAACTGAAGAATAATCATCTCTGTATAACTCATTTTAAGGTATAGAGTATTTGCTCAAGTCATCACACAAACCACACACTTGGATGAGTTATCAATTAACTTGAGGCAGTTTTCTTCACTCTATCTTCTAGTAGGTAGTATGGTTTGTCATGGCGCTGCCCTCCTCTCATCCATGATTCCATGCGTACTTCTTTATTAAATTCATGTAAAAATTTGAAATGAATTTGAATTGATAAACATTCATGTGTAGTTCTTTATGGAATTTTCATTTTCCATCAAAACGAAAAAGACTTGTTTAAAACTTTTACGACCAAGCAATTAAATGACATAATTAATTGGCGTCATACTTGTAGACAGATAAAATAGTTCAACTTTGGAAACTAGGCCACTTGAAGTTCCATTTATGTTTTAGTTTTAAAATTGTCATAACACAGTTGATGTCACTTTAATTACTTCATTTCGATAAACTATGTCCCTCCATCAAAACCTATAAAATAAACCCTTAAATAATGCTTAGAAATTGGCCATGATATATCGTTTAACCATAGAGTCCATGGCACATCAAAACGGCCCTATCATCTATATCTTACAACAATCAGGCTTGGATGCCGACTTGGCTACTAGGATTAGATCCCATCGATCTTCACTATACTCCCAAAAAACTTGAAATTGTTCATTGTCAAACTCTTCATTCAACTAATAAACTTCTTTTCGACATTTAATTGTGAGACACGGGAGTGTTGCGCGTAAATTTAATCACTAAAATGCAAGTGCACGTGTCGCAACTGTAGTAATAAAAATATCTTCAGAAATAAAGGCCGGTTTTGCTGGCCTCTTGATTGCAAAGGTCTTTGGGCGGGGTGAAGTGCGTGATGTTTGCACTGGAGTTGTTGTCGATGTTGTAGCTTTTGGTAGAGGTACCGTCGTCTTTGGTGGTAAAGTTCTTGGGGCAGCGACTCTTCTCTTTCGCCATGTTTCTTTAAAGAAAGGTACTTGAATGGGTACCTTTTCGATTGCAGCAGTAGAACGGGTGGTTCTTGGTGTAGGCGGTGGAGCGTCGGGTTCTGAGACCGGAGTTTCTGGTCTCGGTGGTGAACACGGCTGAGCAGCGACTGTTTTCATAGCCTTCGGCTTCAGGACAGAGGAAATCAGAGCTTCAGATTTGGGGGAGACTTCTCGTGATGGTGGTAGTGCTCGCTTGCTAGTGGTCGACCAGCCACCTTTTGGTTTGCGAATAAGAGGAGTCGGGGTATCCGAATTCGTTTCTGAGTCGGAAGACGGAATAGAAACCGGCAGCTCATCTTTTCGTTGCTTCCTCATTGGTTGTTGGGTGGCGAGTCTAGCGGATACTCGCATCCGCTTCGCCTTTGATGGTTGAGTGGGGTCCCTCGTTATCGGCATCGGAAGTTGCCGTTTCTTCGTTGTCGGCTGGGCAGATGTCACGACGGAGGTTTCCGTCGGTGTTGGTGTGGGAGTCGGTCTTTTTTTTGGTGTGATCTTCCGACGCCATTTCGGCGGTCGGGGTTTAGATGACGGACTCCTTTCGCTGGCCTAAGCAGTGACGCCTTCATTGCCGGCATCTTCATCGGGAGTATTTTTCCACAGCAGATAAATGACGGTGTCCTTCCATGTCAGGTATAGAATCGGCGCTGGCTCCATCGATTTGTCTGCTGGGTTTCTTACGGAATTCTTGCTGTTTCTCCCGAATGCTATGGCTTTCTGTTTATAAAGATGAAAGAGAGGCGGTTATTTTAAATTTTTAAAAAAATATTTACCGCTTCTCTTAGAAATTTGATCAGGCGGTAACTTCCTCTTTACTTTCCCGCTCGGTCCAATCAGATTTGACCAATTTCTTCTCCCGATTTTTCTATCATCGATTTGCGCATCCTTTCTCTTCACTAATGCTATGTCAGTCTCGCAGCATCAGTCAGACTATTTATCTTACAAAATAAAACACAAATAAAAACTAATAAACATTAAAAATAAAGGGTTGCCTCCCTGTAGCGCTACATTTTCCGTCTGCAGCCTGACGTCGTGATGGGCTTATTCGGGGTCCTCCAATGAGATGGAGACATGATCGTCTACTTGTGGGCTCGGCCCAAGATAAGGCTTTACTCGTTGGGCATTAACCTTGAAGTTCTTCCTGGCGTCGTCACGAAGTTCGATTACTCCGTAAGCATTGATTGCAGTGATCAAGAATGGTCCCGTCCATTTTGATTTTAATTTTCCCAGAAATATCTTCAATCTCGAATCATATAGTAGCACTTGTTGCCCTACATTGAATGTCGTCTCTTTGATGTTCTTGTCATGCCATCTCTTGACTTTTGACTTGTAAATTTCAGCATTCTCATAGGAGTTTAGCCGAAACTCTTCCAACTCATTGAGTTGTAACAACCTTGATTCTCCCGCGGCTCCTTCGTCCATGTTCAATTTAGCAACCGACCAATATGTCTTGTGTAATAATTCAACCGGCAAATGACAAGCTTTGCCAAAAACAAGTCAAAACGGTGATGTTCCAATTGGAGTCTTGAAAGCTGTACGGTAAGCCCATAAAGCATCGGGTAATTTCTTGGCCTAATCTCTTATACCGGTATTAACGAATTTTTCCAAAATTCGTTTGATTTCCCGGTTAGAGACCTTCGTTTGTTCGTTTGCTGGAGGGTGATATGGTGTTGTAACTTTGTGTTTTACTCCATATTTTTCAAGTAACTGCATGAATTTTTTGTTGCAAAAATGACTTCCTCCATCACTAATGATTGCTCTCGGTGTGCCGAATCTCGTAAATATATTTTGATGAAGAAAACAAATGACAACCGAAGCATCATTAGTTGGAAGAGCAATGGCTTCTACCCATTTTGATACGTAGTCCACGGCGAGTAAAATATATTGGTTCCCGTAAGATGAAGGAAATAGGTCCATGAAATCAATACCCCATACATCGAAGATCTCGACCTCTAGGATATTCGATAGCAACATCTCGTGTTTTCGTGTGATATTTCCCATCCGTTGGCATTTGTCACACGATTTTACAAATGAATTTGCATCTTTAAATAAAGTAGGCGAATGCAAACCTGACTGAAGGACTTTAGCAGCTATTCAAGTTCCTCCAAAGTGTCCTCCATACGGTGATGCATGGCAATGTTGTAGCACTGATGCGACTTTGTGTTCGAGAATGCATCTTCTTACGATCTGATCCGCACATTGTATAAATAAATATGGATCATCCCAATAGTATTTGCGTACCTCTTTTAAGAACTTCCTCCTTTATTGATAGGTTTAATCGAATGGGATTATTCTGCTTGCTAAGTAGTTCACAATATCGGCATACCAAGGTAATGCCTCAGCTTTAAAAATCTGTTCGTCTGGGAAAGTTTCTGTAATTGCCGTCTCTTCTTTATGTGGCTTCTCTTGTTCTAGTCATGATAGATGGTCGGCAACTTGATTATCCGTTCCTTTTCTATCAATTATTTCTAAGTCGAATTCTTGTAGCAAAAGAATCCACCTAATTAAAGGCGGCTTGACATCTTTCTTCGAAATTGGATACTTTATAGCAGAATGGTCAGTGTGTACGATGACATTAACACCAACTAAATATTGTCTGAATTTTTCGAAGGCAAAAACTACGGCCAGCAACTCCTTCTCGGTTGTCGTGTAATTCAGCTATGCATCGGATAATGTTTTGCTAGCATAATAAATAGGATGTACAACTCGGTCGTGCTATTGTCCCAGCACCGCTCCCAAGGCATAATCGCTAGCATCGCACATAATCTCGAATGGTTTTGTCCAATTTGGTGCAATAATAATTAGGGCCGTGATCAGCTTGCACTTTAATTCTTCGAAAGCTTGTTGGCATGCATTATCAAAGCAAAATACTTTGTCATTTTCCAGCAATGAGCAAAGCGGTTTGGAAATATTTGAGAAGTCTTTGATGAATCGGCGGTAAAAACCGGCATGTCCTTAAAAGCTTCATACTCCTTTCACGGAGGTGGGTGAAGGCAACATTTCAATAACTTCAATCTTGGCTTTATCAACCTCCATCCCTGATTTGGAAACTCGGTGCTTGAGAACAATTCCTTCGGTTACCAGAAAATGACATTTTTCCAAATTTAGAACTAGGTCCGTCTCGGTGCAGCGTTTTAATACTAATTCCAAATTCTGTAAGCATGTGTGAAAAGAATCTCCAACCACAGAAAAATCATCCATAAATATTTTCAGAAAATCTTCAACCATGTCTGAATATATGGACATCATGCAACGTTGGAACGTTGCTGGAGCATTGCATAACCCAAATGGCATTCGCCGGTAAGCGAACGTTCCATAGGGACAGGTAAACGTCGTCTTCTCCTGATCTTCCGGTAGAATTGCAATTTGATTGTAACCTGAATATCTATCTAAGTAACAATAAAACTCTTTACCAGCTAGCCGGTTGAGCATTTGATCGATGAATAGCAAGGGAAAGTTGTCCTTCCTTGTCATCTTGTTGAGCTTTCGATAGTCCATACAAACTCGCCAACCAGTAACTATGCGGGTTGGAATTAATTCATTGTTCTCATTGGTTACCACGGTTGTTCCTCCTTTCTTTGGAACACATTGGACCGGACTTACCCATGAACTATCCGAAATTGGGTAAATAATTCCTGCGTCCAATAGCTTGATAATTTCTTTTTTCACCACCTCTTTCATGACTGGGTTCAATCGCCGTTGTCCTTCAACTGATGGCCAGTAATCATGTTCAAGCAGAATTTTGTGCATGCATATACTCGGACTAATTCCCTTGATGTCGGTAACCGTCCAAGCAATGACATGTTTATATCTCCTTAATATTTCCAGTAGTTCAGCTTCCTGTAATTCATTCAATTGAGAAGAAATAATAACAGGTAAAGTGTCACCTGTTCTGAGGTAAGCATACTTCAGATGCTGTGGCAATGGCTTCAGCTCCAATTGTGGTGGTTCGTCTATCGAGGATTTCATCTCTTGATGTTCTTTATCTCCTCTATCTAGGGCTTCAGTAGCTTGTGCCCTAGACTTTTTCCAAGTTCGGGGATCAAATGGATCAAACTTGAATTCTCGTTTGGGTGGTATTAATTTTCTCTTTTTCACAAAATCACATTCATCATCCGCGATGGCGTAACATTTTTTTGCTTCTTCTGAATCTTTTAGAGCATTCAGGACGTTGAACGTGACTTCTTCATCATTCACCCTCATGGTGAGTTCTCTTTTTTCTACGTCGATAAGAGTTCTTCTGGTGGCCAAGAATGGTCAACTTCACACTCTAAAATAATGAAATCGGCCAAAAATATAAATTTATCGACTTTTACCAACACGTTCTCGATGATTCCTTCCGGGTAGCCTATGGATCGATCGGCAAACTGTAATGTTACGGTTGTCGGTCTTGCTTTTCCAACGTCCAACTTCTTAAAGATTGACATCGGCATGAGATTGATGCTAGCTCCTAGGTCACATAGAGCTTCGCCAATATGTTGATCTCCGATCGTGCATGGAATCGTAAATTTCCCTGGATCACGTAACTTTGGCGGAATCTTATTTTGTACAATATAGCTACTTGCTTGAGTCATCGCCACAGTTTCATATTCCTCTATTCTTCGTTTCTTTGATACGAGATCTTTCATAAATTTTGCATAATTCGGCATTTGTTCTAAGGCCTCGACCAGTGGAATGTTGATGTGTAACTGCTTCAACATATCCATGAATTTCCCGAATTGATTTTTTTTATTCTTTTTCTGTAGCCTTTGTGGAAAAGGTGGTGGAAGTCTCTCGGCTGGTGCAATTGCCTTCTGATGTTGTGCGGGTGCTGCAACATTAATACTAGCATCAAGCTTGTTAATCTGCTCAGAGCCTTCCACTTTATCAGCGTCGGTATTCTTCTCCTTGGTTCTTTCTCTAGGTCTTTCTTCAGAGTCTTTCATAGTTTCCACCTCTCTGCCGTTGCGCAAAGTAATGAATTTGCACTGTTCTTTTCCTTCTCGTTTCGGAACTTCGGTATCGCTCGACAACATTTCCGTAGGTCTAGTATTCAAAGATAGAGCGAGCTGACCTACTTGATTCTCCAAATTCCTATGAGATGCGACTTGATTCTGGATCACCGCATTCATATTTTGCATCATCAGCTCGGATCGTTCCATAAATTCGTTGACCTTTTGTTCGAACGTCTTGGATTGTTCGGGTTGTTGTTCGGGCGGTTTACTTGAGTCGGAAAACTCTGATTATACCCTTGTTGAGGTTGGAAGTGCTGATTCGGATTGCATGGTGGCTGATTCTGGCTCCACTGATTATTTGGCTTCCAACCTTGATTGAAATAATTGCTCCGATTGTTCCCCACATAATTTACTGCTTCGGGATTTGAAGAGCAATACTCTTAACTTGTTGTGGGTTGGCTTGTTGCATGTTCATATTCCTGAGGGTGTTATTTAACGTAGTCATCTGTGCCGCTAGAGCCATAACTAGATCTATGTCAAGAATTTCGGGTGTGCTGTTTGTCGATGCTCTCTTCGGTGCTGCAGCTCTCTCTGTCGGCCATTGATAATTGTTAGTCGCCATATTATCCAAAAGTTCAAACGCTTCCGCGCATGATTTAGATAAAATTGCACTATTTGCTGCTGCATCTAAGAAAGATCGCGTCTGTCCATAAAGTCCATTATAAAAAGTTTCCAATTGTACCCATTCGTTGATGCCATGATTCGGACATTGACGAATTAATTCCTTGAACCTCTCCCATGCTTCATATAGGGATTCAGTGTCATGTTGTCTGAAAGTCATGATCTCCCCTCTCATATTTGCGTTCTTCATCGGTAGAAAATATTTGAGTAGAAACTCCTTGGCTAGATCTTCCCAAGAAGTGATAGAATTCGGTGGCAAAGAATTTAGCCATGTTTTTGCTAGGTCTCGGAGTGAATAAGGGAATAGCTTTAATCGGAGAACCTCCCGATTAACTGCCGTATCGTCAAACGAATCACACAAAGAAGTAAATTCTGTTATGAAAGCGTTCGGGTCTTCGGTTGCTGAACCATTAAACGTACCGATGGTTTGCAACATTTGGAACATAATCAGCTTCAAATCGCATCTCACTTCATTATTTTCAGGTAAAAAAATTCAAGGATTTAACCGTTCCAAATCTGGAATTGCATAATCCCGAATTGGTCTTTCTTGTGCATGACCGTGGTTTGCTCGTTGGAATGCGTTTTGAGCCATTGGTTCTTCCTTCACCGCTCCGCTTTGATTTTAAATTTTCACGTTTTTTCTCTCGAATCGTTCTTTCAGGTTCGGGGTCGTAAGGAATGAGCTCTCGTTCCTCGTCGTTTTGCATAAGCACCTGAAAAATAAAAAAGAACCGTAAAAATTCTCTCTTTTTTGAATTTTTAAAATTTTTAAGTTAGCGTTAGTTATATTCACAAACACTTCACAAATAATTCTAAAAATAAAAAAAATTTGTTGTCTCCGACAACGGAGCCAAAAACTTATTGCGCGTAAATGTAATCGCTAAAACGCAAGTGCACGTGTCGCAACTGTAGTAATAAAAATATCGATCCCATGAGGAAAAGTCAACTTTCAATTCAGAGAATAAATTGCAAAGTAAAAGAAATAAACTAAAAATCTTCGCTTTAAATATTTACAAAAAGAATTAAAGAATAAATAATAAGTTTTTCATTTTGATTGGGTTTTTATCTAATCTAATATGCATAAAGTAAACTGCAGAAAATAAAGTGTAAGAAAGTAAAATTGGTGGTCGAATCGAGAATTAGAATTAATCTCGAAAAGAATTAACTATGATTGACTTAAGCAAATCAACATACGAAAAATTCAAACTTTAATTAAAACTAAACAACTCATAAACTTATGCTGTCAAGACTTGTAAAATCAATGAAAGTGAAAATGAAAAGCAAAGGGAGAGAATTTTGGTCATCGCCGTCGGAAACCGTTGTCCGCACAGCTCCGTTCCCTCGCCGCCGTGATCACCGTCACTGACCTCCTCCTCGAATTTAGGCCTGGGCTCGATCGCAAGCTTGTTCTGTAATTCTGGCAACCCCTCTTCATTGCACTATGTAAGATAGTTATAGAAGCCTCAGTCACGAGATAATTGGAAGTTTATTGAGATTTGACAGCTGATTTGAGATTTAGAAAGATTCCAAATCTCAAAGATTTTTGTTTCCATATTTGAAAATTGGTTATTTCGGTTGAGATTTTCCCTTTAATTCCACGATCTTCCAACTTCTTTCTTGAACTGCAATCCATCTTTAAACTTGGCAACTCCATTTGAAAAAAATACTGTAAAAATACAAAATCTAGAAATATCGTTAAAAATCACGTAAAATCTGCGTTTTTAGATGTTGTTGCGATGCTGTGGCATTTATACGATATTTGCCTAAAAATCCAATTTTTGAATAAAACATTATCTGATCACAAGCAATTTATCAATAAAATTTCATGAAATATTAGGTCTTTTCAAGGCCTAACAGGGAGTACTGTCACATCCTGTTCTTTAAAAACTTTTTGAAAACGGCGGTAAAATTTTTCTTTTCGTAAATACACTTGAAATACTTGACTAGAAAACTTAGCGGAGGCGTAATACTTTAAACGTTGAGATAATGAACCCATACATGTGTAAACCACAATTTCATCAATACAGGTTAAAGGTAACTTTACACAAAATAGCAATTTTTATTCATTTAAAATGTTTGACATAATTGTTCAAGACTTTAAGAAAAGGCTTCACCAACATCATTCAAAATATCATAAAGCATCTAATTAGTTTTGCCAAAAACATCAAATACATTGAAACCATTTTCTTTTCCTTCCCCCATGGGTCGTCGCTTCGTTTCGTAAACAGTCTGCTCCAAAACAGCTTCATCCACATGTCATGGCACGTGATGAGGACTAAATTACTCATCCTGAGCTTCGTCACATACATCACAAAGCTTAACTAGTGAGTCTAAGGCTCAATAAAAAATCATAATGTCCTACGTGCCTAGCATGCTCATGATATGCTTAAAACATGTTCTTTTCGTAAAACGTGTTTTTTCAAATCATTTTGAGGTGAGGATCCGTGTCCCATACTACGACCATCTTCAAAACATCATTTCATTTTTAGAGTGAAGATCCGTGTCCCATACCACGACCATCCTCAAAACTTAACTTGATACATGTTGCCATTACATTGCATAAAGGGGAAATGCATCATTCTTATAACTTGATAACGTGATAGAGAGTTATGACCTACGTGGTCCTCTCATAATATAATAGCTTGATACCGAGTTAGCACCCACGGGGTCCTCTCACAACTTGTGTAACGACCCGATTCCCGGGACGCGGCCTGCTGCTTTCCTTACTTACTTACTTACTTACTTACTTTCTTTCTTACTTTACTTGCTCAGTGGTGACCCGAGAACCGGTCCGTTACTTTATTCTTACTTAATTACATTACTTTCAAAAGTGGAAAACTCGGTTCTTTAATTTTTCTAAAATAAAACTGTCTTTAGTTTATAAGAATAGTTTACAAAGAAAACCATTGAATTAAAACATACATACACTCTTTGTAAACAACGATTTGAATTCCACCTTTTATAAAAAATACATAAGCATTCAATAATGTAAACTTACAGCGGAAGAACATAGTTCAAAATACATTCATTTCAAAAGCTTTGGTAATCCATCACACCAAAATAAGGGTATACATTTTAATTACATCCAAAACATTCAAAACATTTTATATTCTAACTGTGTGTGTGTCATGCATCACTCCCCGTCGGTCGTCACTCAATAAACCGTATCATTTGGACACTCTTTTGCTCTAATTCCTTGATCAGTCACTTCCACCCTATCCTCCATTACATTTCCTACATTGCAAAGCCTAAACTATGAGCCTAAGCTCAGTAAATAGCATAAATATAAAATGCAATGCATGAGTATGCTATGCTGTTGATAAAACAATGCACATTTCCATTTCGTTCTTTATTGCGTTATTCAGGCTTATCGATCCAGCTCTCCACCTCGTGGTTCCACCCAGTCCTCGAGACCGAGCTCTCCACCTCGTGGTTCCACCGGTCATTTACATTTTTATTCTTGCTTATCGATCCAACTCTCCACCTCGTGGTTCCACCCAGTCCTCGAGACCGAGCTCTCCACCTCGTGGTTCCACCGGTCATTTACATTTTCGGCTTTTCATGTTCTTAACTCATCAGAGACGAAACATAATTGGCGTCTCATACCACCAATCGTATCTCGTTTACCTCTAACTACGTTGTAAAACCATGCATGAAAATAGTTCGTTCATATTTTGTAAAACTATGATGCATGACCATGTGACTATGAAACGTCACTTAAATCACATCAAACATAACATGAAAATAAGCATACAACATCAAACATGTCATGAAAACAAACATGCAACACACAGCAAACATAATCCTAATCTTTGCAACATAGTCTCACTTAAGGGCCAAACCGTCTTAATGCAAACTTACCTTAGCTGCTTTCTTGAATCAATCCACTTGAGCCCCTTTTTAATCCAATAAATGACCTAAATATATAAATCATATACGGATCAGAATTTGCATAAAGTCTTAACTTTCTATTCCAACTTCAAATGACTATAACTTCCTCGTTAATAATCCATTCCTGATGATTAAGGTGTCAAATTGTTCCTTAAGGAGTCGACACCAAATTCAAAAAACTAAAGCATGTCGACTTATGTCGAAAAAACAGAGGGCATTCATTGTTTGAACCCCGATTCGGTCGACCCAACCTGTAAGGTGTCGACCCATTTGACAAAACAGAGAGCCTGCATTTTTAAATTTGAGAATCGATCGACCCAACCTATAAGGGGTCGACCGCAGCTCTTCCCAGTTTCTGTGCAATGACTTGCGACATCCATAACTTTTTCTACATAGCTCCAAATTGAGTGATTCTAATAGCTATAAATCACTCTAAGAGTTTACTCTAACTCTTATGAAGGTCATAACTCTAATTCCTACTACTTATTGACCGAATCTCTAAAACTCTAACTTTGTTCATACTTAACTCTTTTCTTATCTCTTAGCATGAAATCACTCATTTTTATCCACCAATTCAAACAATACTATGATTTTATCATCACTAAACTTAGAATAACTTAGGAGGATATAAAATATTACCTTGAACTTCCGTTTCTGACAAAGCTTCAGAGTTTTCCACTTCCCTTCACTTTTTCACTCTTTTCTCTCACGATATCTTCTTTCTTTCTCAGTCTCACTCTCCCCCTGATCAAAACGTGAGAAGTGAGTAAAATAGATAGGGAGAAGAGGTTGTGCTGGTAGGGAAATGACAAATCATGCCTTCTTGTCTCCTTAATTAAACAAAAATTGATGTTTTTCTCACGTCCATCAATCCGGATTTCTCTAAGTTTTTGTTGACTTTTCAACTTAAATCGGGAAAGTGTCGACCGCTCGTCCAATTGTGTCGACCGAAAGATTTCCCGAGCGTTATTTGTGTCCTACCGCTCGTCCGTTGTGTCGACCGAAAGATTTTCCTAGCGTTATTCGTGTCGACCGCTTGGTCCTAGGGTCGACCAAAAGTGTTCCCGAGAGTGGCTTGTGTCGACCCCTCTTAAATCCTGGGGTCGACCTAAAGTACAGAATTGTGTCGACCCCTCTTCAATCCTGGGGTCGACTGAAACTATTCATTGTGTCGACCCCTCTTCAATCCTAGGGTCGACTGAAACTTTTCTTCGATCATGGGGTCGACCGAAAGTTCCAATTGTGTCAACCCTTCCTAAATTCTGGGGTCGACCGAAACTTACTTGAAGGTAGTACTTTAGTATATTTAACCCAACTTACTTCATTACTTTACTTAAACCTAGCAACCATCAAACAATGGACTTCAAACAAACACCAATCAAACCCAAACACTTGGGCCGATGCACGGTGTGATACACCCCAAACAGAGTATTCTTATTCTAATTATTCATAATTGTAACCAATTCACGTGTTTCTAATTTTCCAACCTTTCCGAATAACTTTATTATTTTCTTCACCACCTTCGACCTACTAATTCACTAATATCCACAATACCTTAATACCTCAAAATTTAACCAACATTCATCCAATAAAAAGAAACTTTAACACTTCAATCTTAAGGTCACAAATTCTAAAATAAAAATGAGGATTGTTACATTCTACCCTCCTTAACAAAAATTTTGTCCTCAAAATTTAGTCCTCAAACACCTCTGGATACTTTTCTTTCGTTTCTTGTTCTCTTTGCCCAGGTAGCTTCTTATGTTGTGATTTTGCCATAGAGCTTTCACCAATGGGATTTGCTTGTTCCGCAACACCTTTATCTTAGTATCCAGTATTCTTATTGCCTGCTCCTCTGTTTGTTGTAGGCAATCCGACTACAAAATCCTAAGTAACAAAAATATTTCCCACATTTTTCTTCATTATTTCATTCAAAGTTATTGTCCCTTCTTCTTCGTAACCTTTTAATCATCCCCTTCAATCCCAATTGCATTAAATAACTCAACTCTCTATTCCTCATTCTTAATTTGATTGACACATCTCTTCAGATCTCATCATCAAATCTCAACTACTCTACCTATACAAACTCTTCGTCTCTCTTTAATCTAACATCACAGCTAAAATTACCAAAGTCACTTCATCGTTCTCCAATCTAACATCAATCCTTCTTTCCATTCATTAATCAATCATCGTTCAAACACAACTCACATTCTATTATTTTCTAAGTCATTCAATTGTATTAAACTATTGATTTATTTTCATCCTTCTATATTTGTATCCCAATTTAACCTTTGTCCATCCTCAAACATTCAACTTTTACTTTCAAACCTGAAACTCCCTATACCATTTTCATTTTCTTCACTTAATCTTCAACCAAACTTGAGTCCTGTCTAAGCTAGCATAGCCCTCATCTTGGTCTCGTGACACTCAAATCCTTTTCCAAATCATGCATATTGATCCCTGAGTTGTTGTAACATATTTGGATCATATAATGCGCTTCTCTAGTGTTATCTAATATGGGGTAATTTACACTTCTCATCACTCTTCACCTTAAAAAGGTTGTACTAATTGTAGCTTAGTAGTAATGAGTGTAAGTAAACTCCGCTAAGGGCAACAACTTGCTCTACGACACTTTCAAACTTCAACACTCATGCTTTCACTGTGTCTTCTAAATTTAGGTTGCCCTTTTTATTCGTCTACTGATTCGGGGATAAACCGCCGTTCATATTTCTAAACTTTTCTCATGGTCTTTCTAAAACAATGGAGATTGATATTCCAACTAATCTTACTATCTTTTAGCTGTGCATCTCCACATACTTGTCCAAAATGTTTGAAACATTCAACTTGTTATGTCCATAAAGCTACTGCTGCATTTGTTACTCTAACAGATATCTTTCAAAAATTTATAATGTTTATATTCTTCATGAATGTCATCTTGAAATATCATCCATTTTGATCGAACAAGTTGGCAATCTCTGATGACATACACTTATCTCTTATCGTTAGCTTACTTAATTTCTCCATCCTTGAATTTGTTCTTGGTTATTACTTTTTCACTTAGGAATAGTTTCTCACTAGACGCTCTATTCTCTTTGCATTTAAATAAATCGTCATGTGCCGACAACACATTTTCCAAAATGCCTTTAAGTCTATGGCATAACTTGGCTTGAGAAGAACCTTAAAATTACTTTTTGCCTTACCTCCTTTGAGTTTATTGTCACTTGATCCTTTTCGTTCTTCTCAGTGGTTGTCATTCTTTACTTGATTGAGGTATTATCGGTTCAAAGAATTTCTCATCAAAGATTTCTTCTACTTCATAATCCACATCTAAATTACCAAGATTCTAGGCCACCACATTAGCATGATTAACAATCTTGGTACCAGCTACTTTAACTCCTCTATAAGTTTCTAACTTTAGACCTTGAATATACTAGTACACTTTAATTTTTTTTTCTTTACTCATCTAAGTGTGGGGCAAATTTTGATAAACCTCAAAACGTCTTCTAGATGTATTTGTCTCTTACCTCCTTAACTAATTCTTCTGAAAACCCTTACATTCAATCTTCTAGATTTACGAGACTCCCCTTACTTGATACTCTAGGCATATTTTAATTACTTTCTGTCTTTCTCATTTTTAAATCTTGTTTCCCATGTCAAATCCATAGCAAGAACGTCTTTGTCACTGGGGTATAAATTGTGGTAGTTTCTTGAAGCCTCATACTCACCAGATATATTCATCCTATGATTAGTAGCTCTTACTTCTTTTCTTTTCTTTTTTTTTTTCTTTTTTTAGTCATGCTCACTTGAGACATGAGAATATTAATAATCGTCTAAATGAGACATTTTGTAATCTTGGGACATCTTACCTACCACTTCAACATGGTCATCCGAAGCATTTACAAATCGACCATCTTGCCTTACTGAAATTCTCGCTCTGACCAAGTCGTTGTAATCAAAATAGAATTCATAGTACATGTAGGATGCCCCTCCATCATAACACCTCTTTCCAAACTTGCATATGAGCATGATATGTCTTGTCTCTCTACAGTTGTGTCCATAATTATAGGTTCCCTATACTCATCCTCACTATGTTCAAGACCATAACGCATTTTAGTATGCAAGTGAGTCATTTTATTTAAGCTCCCTTGAGCATATTCATGAGCATGATTTGTTGTTCTGCCTAGTTTAGAGTAAAGATAATTTTCATGCTCATTCCTAGGACTAAAAACAATTCGTTGATGATAATTAGAACTCCTATTTCTTTCATCAAAATCTACTGGCCTTGGCTTATATTCGTCACTTCTCCTAAAAAATTCATGGCAAGATGCAATCCTTTCTTTAAGGACTTAAACTCCTCTCTTGGATATGAAAACTATGAGAGTATCTGTTAAGATAGTAATACACTCTTCTGTGGACTGTCCATCAAACGGTGCAGGATTCATCTTCCTAATCTCTCACAGCTCAGCCCTCCACCATTCTTGTTTCATCCATTTCTTTGCTCTTCTCCATTCATCCTTCGCTCCAATTGTTGAGACTGTCGGTTAACCAACTCTAGCAGTTGGTTAGTAGCAGTTTCATTAGTTCCCTCCTCTGGAATATTTCTTCTTCCTCTCCTCATAGTTCTTCAATCACCAATCACATCGTTAGTACTCCAAAATAAGTATCTCTCAACTTTAATCCTGTTATAACATAGAAGTATGCAAATGATACAGTTATTGAGCTTTCTAGAGTACCGACTTAACCTAGTGCACTCACCCCTTTCGTTCCCTTATTTATTCATGTGTGTTTTGCTCTAATACCATAATTGTAACGACCCAATTCCTGGGACGCCGCCTGCTGCTTTCCTTACTGACTTACTTTCTTTCTTACTTTACTTGCTCGGTGGCGACCCGAGAACCGGTCCGTTACTTTGTTCTTACTTACTTACATTACTTTCAAAAGTGGAAAACTCGGTTCTTTAATTTTCTAAAATAAAACTGTCTTTAGTTTATAAGAATAGTTTACAAAGAAAACCATCGAATTAAAACATACATACACTCTTTGTAAACAACGATTTGAATTCTACCTTTTATCAAAAACACATAAGCATTCAATAATGTAAACTTATAGCGGAAGAATATAGTTCAAAATACATTCATTTCAAAAGCTTTGGTAATCCATCACACCAAAATAAGGGTATACATTTATACATTTTAATTACATCTTCAAAACATTCAAAACATTTTATATTCTAACTGTGTGTGTGTCATGCATCACTCCCCATCGGTCGTCACTCAATAAACCGTATCATTTGGGCATTCTTCTGCTCTAACTCTTTTATCAGTCACTTGCACCCTTTCCTCCATTACATTTCCTACATTGCAAAGCCTAAACTATGAGCCTAAAGCTCAGTAAATAGCATAACTATAAAATGCAATGCATGAGTATGCTATGCTGTTGATAAAACAATGCACATTTCCATTTCGTTCTTTATTGCGTTATTCAGGCTTATCGATCCAGCTCTCCACCTCGTGGTTCCACCCAGTCCTCGAGACCGAGCTCTCCACCTCGTGGTTCCACCGGTCATTTACATTTTTATTCTTGCTTATCGATCAAGCTCTCCACCTTGTGGTTCCACCCAGTCCTCTAGACCGAGCTCTCCACCTCGTGGTTCCACCGGTCATTTACATTTTCGGCTTTTCATGTTCTTAACTCATCGGAGACGAAACATAATTGGCGCCCCATACCACCAATCGTATCTCGTTTACCTCCAACTACGTTGTAAAACCATGCATGAAAGTAGTTCGTTCATATTTTGTAAAACTATGATGCATGACCATGTGACTATGAAACATCACTTAAATCACATCAAACATAACACGAAAATAAGCATACAACACCAAACATGTCATGAAAACAAACATGCAACACACATCAAACATAATCCTAATCTTTGCAATGTAGTCCCACTTAAGGGCCAAACCGTCTTAATGCAAACTTACCTTAGCTGCTTTCTTGAATCAATCCACTTGAGCCCCTTTTTAATCCAATAAATGACCTAAATATATAAATCATATACGGATCGGAATTTGCATAAAGTCTTAACTTTCTATTCCAACTTCAAATGACTATAACTTCCTCGTTAATAATCCATTCCTGATGATTAAGGTGTCAAATTGTTCCTTAAGGAGTCGACACCAAATTCAGAAAACTAAAGCATGTCGACTTATGTCGACAAAACAGAGGGCATTCACTGTTTGAACCCCGATTCGGTCGACCCAACCTGTAAGGTGTCGACCCATTTGACAAAACAAAAAGCCTACATTTTTAAATTTGAGAATCGGTCGACCCAACCTATAAGGGGTCGACCGCAGCTCTTCCCAGTTTCTGTGCAATGACTTGCGACGTCCATAACTTTTCTTACATACCTCCGAGTCAAGTGATTCTAACGGCTATAAATCACTCTAAGAGTTTAATCTAACTCTTATGAAGGTCATAAACTCTAATTCCTACTACTTATCGATTGAATCTCCAAAAATCTAACTTTGTTCATACTTAACTCTTTTCTTATGTCTTAGCATGAAATCACTCGTTTTTATCAACCAATTCAAACAATACTATCATTTTATCATCACTAAACTTTGAAGGGTCAAGGCCGCATAATGAGTTTTTAAACAATTTCAGACGTGGAAGATGAAGAGTTTTTGGATATCATCAAGGAGCGGTTGACACATTAAACAAGGTGTCGACCAGTTCTACACAAGGTGTCGACCTACCACTGTTCATAGGTCGACCTCTATAGCTTGAAAAGTCAAGGTGGCGACAGCTTGTGTCAAAGTGTCGACTGACAATCTAGCTGTCGACCGCTAGTTAAAACTTTCATAACTTTTGTTATACAATTTATATTTCTATGATTCAAACGCCATTATTTTTCATATTGAGTCTAGTTTAACTTTGTAGAATACATAAACTTCAAATTTGTAGTGTAAAGGTATAAAATATACAAAACACCACACATCGCTCAAAAGTCCATATTTCCTTAGTCCGGTTTTTATTCATTAACTTCTAACGTGCATAACTTTTTCACCACAACTTCAATCGAGTTGTTCAACCTATCCATCTTCTCCTTTTGATTTCTTCTATAGTTGTTTAGAATATTACTTTTTAACTTAAGCTCATCTGTGGTATGATAAAACAGGAAAAATAAAGTTACCAAGTTATCAATTTTCAATCCGGTGGTTGTTACTAACTGTAAATTTCCAAAACCCATAACTTTCTCTACAAACCTCCAAATTGAGTAATTTTTGTTGCTATAGTTCCAATTTCTTTGAAATTGGCTAATCTTAACATTGTGTCAAAGTGGGTCACCTTGCAAGGGTCGACCGGTTTCTAACGTAGGTCGACCGGACCAAGTTCCTCACGACCAAGGTGTCGACCGATACTATTCATAGGTTGACCGGTCCTTCATTAAAAACCTTCCATTTTCCATTTTCTCAAACTTCCATTCAACACTTAAACTGATTTAGTCCAACTTTCACATTGACCTTACTTTATCAACTACCAATTCTAACAATTGAATTCCAGCAAGTTAATCGTCATTTCATACCCTTAATCATAATTGAAATATAAGATGATATACTTATGAGACTTTGAGTTATGATGAAAAGGTCGGGTGTTACCACACGGTTGAAACTCTGGCATTTTCCTTTGTTTCCATCCACTTTCCACCTCCAACACTTAACAACTTTTATTCCAACATCCAAATTTGTTTCCAAATTATCTAAATTACTATTTCAAAAGTGTACACCACTTCAACACCCATCATCCCTTAACACATATTGTACCCTTGCCATAACGTGTTATATTCATACAGGCGTAGGTTAACCAGAAAAGTGGGGTGTTACAAGTACAATTTTTAACGTTGTGTTCATTCTTTACCTCTCGATGATAGAGGATATGTTTCAGGAAGAGTTACTCTTGAACCTATTAGCATAGCTACTTGCAAGCGATTTTGCCGATGCAAGATGATTTTCTATTTTTCTCGTACAAATATGACTAGCAATAAATGTTTTTATTTAAATTTTCTCTTCATCATTCATTCTCGAAGCATGCTGGCATCATGGACACCTCTCTACGTACATTATTAATAGTCATCGAGATTGACTTCTTTTTAATCTAACTCTATAACCATTTTTCAACGCGTTTCAATAATTTCCTTTCTATAATCTTTAACAGGCTCATATTTGTTTAGATAAAGTTTGCTCTTAGTATATTATGTTGTGGGCAACCTTAAATATTTGTTCTGATCATCCTCATCTGCGTTGTATAGTGTGGTCATTATCTTTATATATCAATCGTCATATGAATACTAAATATCAACATCGTATTCGCTATCAAATACTCTGATGTTGTCATAAATTGATTCATCTTCTACCATAAGTACATCATTGTATGTCAGCTCATAACCGACGTAAGTACCAAGTCCATATTTCGTTCACTATCTTCTTGAGAAGCATATGTCATTGTATGCTACCACAAGTTACTTAATCTACCAATTATTTTTTCAGACTATTAAAATTTCCCAATGACTTTTGAAGCTAGGTGTTTCAAATGATCAAAAAACTCCTTATTTAGAGAATTTCCAAGGGGTGGACGACCGCCAAATGGTTGAGCCATCAGCAATGGATAGTGGTATGATCTTTAAAGATAAGTAGTGATTAGTGATCAAATGCATAGTCTAAAAAGTAAAGACATAATATGAAACCTTGACTTAAAGCTGATGGATATTTAAACCGTAGGTTGGGAAAGCATGTAACCCGAAACAATAACATGACTAAGAACCTCATATATGAAGGATGCCCCAAAATTAGGGATTCTATTTGATAAGTCAGAGATGACGTCGCTATACTTGCAATGAAAGACCGACCAACGCTTTGAACGAGAGAAGTTATCTCACAATATAATTCTCAATGTAAACCTCAAGTTCATTTCAAAGGGTAAATCTAGTATATATTTATAGCGCACAATTCTCACCTAATTTCTCTTCTTGAGATTTCACCAACTTTCTAACCTACTTTCCCACTTACTTTCTCACCAACTTTCTCACAAACTTCACTTATCATATGTCGCTTATATTATATATAGTTCAATAGTATACATAACGTAAGTACTCAGATAATATAATCCCTAATAATGTTATTTTGTCTCTTGTATGAATGTCATTCATTTGAATTTGACATTGTTTGGAATAATAAGTCTGTCACAACTAAGAAACTCTTGAGTATATAAGCTTAGTTGTTCTTTGAACTTCGTTGATCGAGTTTGTGTCATAGACCTTTTATTGCTTGCGCCGGCTGTATTTTGTTCTTCCCTTTTTATCTTTATTATGTCTTCATCATTTCCTCGTTCTTTAAACAGATTTTTCTTTAAATAATCATCTTCTGCATCATATAGAGATAAATAAAAAAACATTGAAAGTGGTGCTAACATTATACTTACCTTGAAGATCTAAACGATAGCTATTGTCATTGACGCGCTCAAGAATTTGAAACAGACAATCTCTATGTGGTAGTTATTTAGATTTTCTTTTTGTTGGGATACATTCCTTGCACAGATGCAACTACACCAAATATCTGGGTTCAAAAATTACACTTCGTCGTCACTTGTTAGATTGTTTTATGTATTGTTCAGTTTGCTTCTCAATCTTTTGCCTTATAATCTCATGAAGTCTCCTAACAAGTTATGCCTTCTTCTTGCCATCTAAACAAGCACTTAGAGAAATAGGTAAAGTAGATATATCTGAAGGAGTTAGTTGATTAAAACCACATACGATTTCAAAAGGTGAAAACTTAGTAGATGAATAAACATAGCGATAATAACCAAATCCAGCATGCGATAAATACTCTTTCTAACTCTTAATGTTTGTCTTTATGATGGATCGTAGTAATGTTGTTAGGGTCCTATTGACAAGTTTCGTATGTTCATCAGATTATAGAAACAACTTAAGAATTTTGTGTTCTATCGGATGCTATGGTCTTAGGAATCTCATGCATCTTAACAATTCCTCAAAAGAAAAAATCAACAACATAGGTTGCATCATTAGATTTGTGACATGGAATAAAATGTATCATTTCAAAAAATCTATCCACCACAACAAAAATTGAATCATCACCTTTCTTACTTCGAGGCAAACCTAGTATCAAAATCATGAAAATATTTATCAAAGGAGCGTCAGGGATGGGTACTCGCATATACAAGTCATTAGGTTAGATTAGACTTTGCTTGTTTACTCGTAACATATCGGTTGCAAATCCTTTCTACATCCCTTTTCATATGAGGCCAATAAAAGTGCTATTAGGTGACACCTAAGGTTTTCGATATCCCAAAATTTCCCATAAGACCTCTTCCATGAGCTTCTCTAACAAAAAGTTCTCTAATCGAACAATTAAGAACACATAATTTATCATTCTTGAAAAGAAAACATCATTCTTGTAGTATTCTCCCTTTATTAGCTTTTTTATAAATCCTATATAGTTCTCCAAAATCATTATCACTAGGGTCTATATCCTTTATAAGCTCAAGACAAAGTATTTTAGCTCCTAAGAAGGAAATGAGAACATATATGTGAGAAATTGCATCGGCTAGCACATTATCCTTACCTTTCTTGTAATTGATGACTATGGAGATAGCTTTATAAGCTCAATTATTCATCTGAGCAAATGGTGAATTCTCGTGAAAATTAGGTAATGTTGTCATGTTTCCAATGCTCTAACTAATGCGTACAATTATTTGTCGTATGTGTGATAGTTGAGCGTCACTCCTCCCAATTTTTTACTAAAATATGTTACTGGACGATGATCTTGCATTACAACAGCTTCAATCTACGCCTCAAGCATCATACTCAACTTCAAATAGTTTATCAAAATTTAGTAATTCCAACAAAGGAAAATTTGTTAGCTTCTGCTTAATCTTTTGGAATGTCTCTTCCTACGCTTCTGTCCACTTAAACACCACATGTTTTTATCTACTTGGTAATGGAGCGATAATGGCACTAAAATCTTTAACGAAATAGCGATAAAAACTCGCAAGTTCATAAAAGTACACACTTGGTTTGCATTTGTTAAAGTTAGCCACTAATGAATTGCCAAAAACTTTTCTTGATCAACCTCTGCTCAATGGTCACTAACGACAAAATCCAAAAACACTACGTGATCTACAAAAAGTGCACTTGTTCCTGTTAGCATATAATTTTTCTTTTTTAATTACCAAAAATACTTCTTTCAAGTGTAAGATATGATCATTAACACTCTTGGTTACCTTAGTATATCATCAAAATAACTTTCAACAAATTTACCTTTGAATGGACGTAAAACATAATTTATGAGTCTTATGAGAGTACTAGGAGTGTTTCTCAAGCAAAATTACATAACTAACCGCTAGTAAATTTATGCTTTGTTTTGAATGCAGTTTTTACCTTTTTTCATTTGAATTTGGTGGCAACCACTTTTTAAGTGAGTTTTTGAAAATAGACAGGCACCATGCAACATGTCTAGCATATTATCTAAACGAGAAATATAGAAGCAATATTTTACCGTGATACTATTGACATCATTAACTACTCACTTTACTATCAATATGGAAGCGATATTTAGATTTTCTCTACTATCAATGCACATCATTGACTCTCCTTTCTCTGTGACTAGTAAAACTTGAGCTGCACTATAACGTTCTTCTTAGCTGGAAATATGTTCTTTGTTACTTTTTTTTTACCTGTAGTGAAAAATATTTTCTCATAAAAATTGTTCAAGGCAAACATGCAAACTAAATTTACTTAAAACATATGCACATCATGTTTGGTCTAGTAAACGGTTTAGAAGCTATATATACGAAGTTAAAAACTTGTTTTCCTAACCATTATTTACAATTCTTCAAAATCCTTGTTCACTGGTCAAAATCTGCTCAAACAGCAATAACCACCCCAATAAATAAAGCAATGTATCTCGTACACCTATCAGTGCACGTCTTCCTCAATTACATCATAAAACTCATTTATGAACACAAGGCTCACCAAGTAGTATAAGATATGCATATACATGATATGCATATGTAAAACTTTTCTTTTCTTTTTATTCTGGGTCTTTCCTTTAAATTCTATACTTCCGTATCATTGGGGCTTCTTCGCAAAGAATGAAAGACCACAAAATTGAGTCCACCTAAGGGGACCAACTCGATTCTAAGGGTTGAGAGACCACAAACTTGAGTCTACCTAGCGGGATAGCCAACTCAAACCTCTTCCTAATGACATTTACATAACTTTCTCTTTCTCTATTTTATCTTTCTCTTTCGTTGGCTATTGAAGCTCAACCCAAAATAACCATTTTTATATTATGTTTCATATGAAATCTCATGCATGTAAATAGTTCATAACTTTCTAGAAAACATGATGCATGAGATGTCTGTGAACATGCTCGGTACAAACGTGTCAAGTAGTTACGTAATGTTCATAACATTAAAACAACAATCCATCATATCATAAATTGAATCATGCTTTTCTACAGCCTTTTATACATGCATTTCATCTTGACATATAAATCATAAAACAACATATTAAAACAAATTCCTATTGTTCTATAATGTAGACCCAACTAAGGGCAAAACACGCACAATACTACTTATCTTATCTATCCTTAGCAAGTCTTTCTAGTATTAGGGATAATTGTGAATCACCTTCACCTCAATAACCTAATATCATTTACAATTTTTAGAATCAATGTCATGTTTTGTGATAACTTCAAAATATCATAACTTGTTCTATACACCATGAACTGCTATGATCCAAAGCCCATATTTCACTCAAGGTGTCTAATTTTATGTACTAAAATATCTAGGACATTGAATTAGGCTAGCATTAGTTTCAGACATGAAATCTGAAATTGCACAGAATTGACAGTTTTGTGTCAACTTTGATGAAATATGCACAACCTCTACCAATTCCAAATTTACATTATTCATAAACATATATATGATATTCCAACATGATTGGTTAGCCAATAAAGAGAAACATGGAGCGAAACTTTGAATTTTCGTGTACCACTCGTAACCAACTTACAAAACTATTGATGATCCCATATTTCTTATTTATTCTTAATGTAATCATGTGTATAACAATAATTAATATAAACCATGTAATATAAGGTCATACATCTTGATTCCTAGATCAATAGATTTTTTTTTATGAGATGAACTTTTCTCCTCAGAAGATTGGAGGGCAATTTGAGTTCCTTCCCTCCCAATCTCCACTTTCTCTCTCTAAAATCATTTTCTGTCAAGTTCACTCTTCTTTCACCTTCTCTCTCTCTTGAGCACAAAAATGGCTGATGATCACCCATTCTTCAATATTTCTAGATGGTTCATGGGGTGAAAATACCCTTTTGCAAAATTTATCCATTTACTTTTACCATTACATGTTTCTTTAATGGCTAAAATACCTTCATTATCATTACTTAAATCATATTTAGCTTAAATAATTAATTCACATCAGTTCTAAGCTAATTTTAAGGGTTAAATTAATCTTGATTAGTAAACCTTAATGACCTTATAATTTTCACTAATTGTGCCTTAATCATGATTAGACACTAATTTCATAGTGACATGTGTCATATTCTAATTTGTCTTCCTTTTCTACTCCTAATTTAACATGTATCACATTAAAAAAAATTTAATTACACTATTTAATAGCTTTAAGCACTTAATATGTACACTAGTATTACATGCATAAGAGCTCAAGCTTTCCCTAATGTAATCTTTAGCCAGTAGTTCGTCTACTTGTCGTTGGAGCTTTTTGTCTCTTTGGTGTGACTTGATACGATAAGCAGGTCGGTTAGGCTACATATCTCTTTGTACCAGGTCCATTTGATGTTCGATGCCAAAAATTAGTTGTATTTCTTTTGATATTGTTAGGATGTCTAAAAAATCTTGCGAGAGAGATTGAACTACGCTAAGCACAACATGGTTAGAAGTGTTAGTAAACAGCGTAGTGCATTATGGATTGTCGCTCAAAGTACACTCTACTCACTTTAGTTTCTTTGATAAAGAAATTTTGTTTTTAATTCTCTTTCTTTTTCTTTTTTCCACTTTTTTTTCTTCTTTTGCTCTTTTTTCTTTCTTCTCTTCTTATTCTTTCTCAATCTCTGATTTTTTTCACTAACTTTTTATCTCTTTTGTTCTTTTTCCTCTTGATAATACATAGGGTAATTAATCATATAGTGTAACAACCCTCATTTTTATTTTAGAATTTTGTGACTTTAGGATGTAAATGTTTAAGAGTTATTTCATGAATGTTGGATAGTTATTGAGGAATTTAAGTATTGTGAATGTTAGCAATTTAGTAGGTTGAAGGTGATGAAGAAAATAAGGTTTAAGGGAGTATAAGTAATGATGTTATTCGAAAAAGTTAGAAAATCTTCTAAGTGTTTTGGAATACTTTCGGTCGACCCCAGAATTTAGGAGGGGTCAACACAATTGAATATTTTGGTCGACCCCAAGATTTAGAAGGGGTCGACACAATTGAATACTTTGGGTCAACCCCAGGATCAAGAAAGGGTCGACATAAAATAATCCTTTAGTATGCTTTCGGTCGACCACAGCATCACACAGTCGACACAATATAACCCTCCGGAACGCTTTCGGTCGACCCCAGGATCGAAGAGGGGTCGACACAATTGGACTACTTTGGTCGACACCTTAAGTAACGGTCGACACAAGTAACCCTCGGGAATTCCTTCAGTCGACCCAACGGCCGAGCGGTCGACACATTCATACATTCTGTTGAAAAGTCAACCAAAACTTGGAGGAATCCGATTGATGGATATAGAGGAAAGATTGATTTTGTTTAATTAAGGAATAAGAAGGCATGGTCTGCCATTTCCCTCTCATCACGATTTCTTTTCCCTATATTCTCTGAAGTTCTCACGTTGATCAAGAGAAGAGTGAGGTTGAGAAAGAAAGAGATATTGAGAGAGAAAAGAGTAAGGAAACTGAAGTTCAAGGTAATTTTTCTATCCTCTGATTTTCTTTTAAGTTCAGTAAGGATAATATGATGGTATTGGTTGAATTGATGGATAAAAAATGAAGGATTTTATGTAGATTGTTAGAAAATGAGTTAAGTATGAACAAAGTTAGATTTTTGGAGATTCAGTCAAGAAGTAGTAAGAATTAGAGTTTGTTTCCTTCATAAGAGTTAAATTAGACTCTTAGAATGATTTATAACCGTTCGAATCACTCAATTCGGAGCTATGTATAAAAAGTTATGGACATCGCAAGTTAGTGTACGAAAACTGGGGAGATCTGCGGTCGACCCCTTATAGGTTGGGTCGACCGATTCGCAATTTTAGACACGCATGCTCTCTGTTTTTTAGCATGGGTCGACCCCTCCAAGGTTAAGTCGACCGGTCCTTGATTTCCAGTGTTGCATACTCACTGTTATGTCAACATTGATCAGCACTTTATGCTACGATAATTTTATGAACTTGGTATCTTCTAAGAAGTTATAGTAGACTCTTTAAGGAATAACTTGACACCCTTAGCATCACGAATGGATCAATATAGAGGAAATTATGAATTTTGGAAGTTATAGTGAAAATAGTTACTTATGGTATAAAAACTTATTTGAATGGTTTGGCAATATACGTTCTCAAGCTTCTAGTGTGCATTGCCAAGTTGAAACAAAAGACATCAGAAATCAAAGTAAGTATGTGTTGTATGCGTTTGGCCTATTAGAGGTCTACATTGCAAAGGTTATGTATTTTTATGATTTTGATTGATCATGAACTGGTTGGGGTGTAATGCACAATACACCGACCTCAAGTCATTTGAGGATTGTTTGTGTGCCTTGTATTGATTGATTGATAGGTTTCTATGAGATTTATTTATTGACATGTTATGGACATCATGCATCATGTTTTCTACGAATGATAACGAAAATGAATTTTTATGCATGAAAACTACGAATTATAATAAGTGAGTCGTAGGGGGATGGCGGATTGGGTGTTAGGTTGCTCATGGGGGTCTTTGATGCCTACATTCATCCCCGCAATATCTCTATTGATTCGATGAAGACATCTACGATACAGGAGAATAAAGACGTCATCGGCAATGGCTATGGGTTCATGTTACCGTGAACCCAATGGGGTTATGCGGTAGGTTGTTATATCTCATAATGATATATACGATATGTAAACCCAAAAGAGAAATCAAGTTTTGTGGATGGTCGTCATATGAGGGGCGGATCCACACCACGAAAATGAAATAATCTGCATTGTTTTAAAACATATCATTCATTACATCATTCATGTTTTATTTGCACTACTTACTGAGCTTTAAGCTCATTAGTTAGACTTTGCAATGTAGGTGAGGATTTCAATGTTGAAGAAATATCACCTGAGGATTAAATATGAAGGAGGAGGAGAGTGTCTTCCGTGGAGCCTTGTCGTTGTTAAGCGAGATATTGACCGGTGGAGTAAGCTCACCAAAATACATGTGTTTTGAAAAGAACTTGTAAAAAGTTATTTTGAATTATAAACATGTAGTGTTTGTAAAATTTTATATTTTTAGAATGTGGCTTATGATTAATTACTTATAGTGTGATTTAAAAAGTTAGCTTCCGCTTTGTAAGTATAAATATATGTATATGTTTGATAAAAGAATTTTCAATGAAAAGCTTTTTAAATAAAAAAGTTTGTTAAAAAAAAAGGGATGTTACATATAGTCTAAATCATAATAATGTAATCTTGTCCCTTGTGCACTTGAATGAATGTCATGCATTTGAATTTAGCATTTTTTGGAATCATTATGCCGCCACAGTTTAGAAGTTCTTCAGTATATAAGTTTAATTGTTCTTTGAATTTATTTCTTCGAGCTCGTGTAATAGGTTCTTCCATTCATGGGCTGACTATATTTTTTTCATCCATTTTTATCTTCGTTATGTGCCCATGAGATGGCCTCATAATGACATCTGCTTCACATTGACGAGCAGACGACTCTAGCCCTCGAAATCGCCGTATGCTTATCAACATGAGGTGCAGCGCTCGATCATTAGGCAACGGTTTGCGGTGGTTTTATTCGCCTTTTTCAAAACACAAGGTTTGAGTTGCCTCTTTTCGTGAAACTCGAGGTTTCCAGCAATTTTGTCTTATAAAATAGTGTGAAAACAAAATTCAACTTTGAGATCTCAATAATAAATTGACAAATCAAACGCTAGCATATGTTTCCAAGCAAGATGTGAGAGACTGCGCCCGCCTCATTCATGTGATTTTATGTGCTTGTAAAACCCTTTATCAAATAAAGCATAACGTTATTTTAGCAACACAAGGACCCTGGACTTCACCCTATACGCATGTGCAATTTTCGACTTCCGACTAAACATAAATTTTAAAAGGAGCGTTTCAAGAATAAGAAGTTGGAACATTGATTTTGTTTTACAAATTATCACAGATTTTCTCGATAAATTCAAAAACAAAAGTTCACAAGGATCTGTAAAAATGTAATTACATGTATGCAGATTTTGGACAATTTAAAATTTATAGTTTAATTTGATCTTCATTCTATTATAAACGACAATGGTAGATGGTGAGATTGAAGGGGGCAGGTCGTGGTTGGTTGTGCCTTGCATTCGACGGGTCAACTGCGCCTTGCATAAGGTCGACTGCTTGGTTTAAATAAATGTCAAGTTTGATTTTGCTTAATCCTAAAAACGAAAGGGTCAATTAGCTTTTTATGCTAGTCCGAGTATTCTTTTAATTTTTTTATGAATGCTTTTCTCTTCATTAAAAAAAGAATTTATTAATTTTAGTGAAATATCTACACTTGTGGAAGAAATAAAATATTTGACACTTTAGGAAAGAAAAAATCCTGTACTCTATATCTTAGACAGTTGGGTTTATGGTTTTGATTTTTCATCAGTTCTAGTATCTTAGGTCCTGGTGCTAAGAAAAAATACGAAACTATTATAAAATCATATAAATGATTATAATAAATAATAATTAATACTAATTTCTAATTAAATTATAATTAAAATATCTTAAAATTTAAATAATTTTATAAAATTAACATTTCTAAAATTATTCATCTCATCTAGGGGTGGGCAAACGGTTAACGGGCCGGATATTTTGTAAAAAATACCCGGCCCATTCGGGTATCGGGTATTAAGTAGTACCTGAAACCCAAAACTACCTAAAGGAAAAAAAAATACCCGGATCCGGATATTCCGGGTAGGATCCGGGTATTTTTGGGTCTACCCGAAAAAAACATAATATCATTATAAAGTACGGAATATCATTTTTGGGTCTACCCGGAAAAAAACATAATATCATTATAAGAATTGTCTCATTTTCTTAATCTTCCATAAACGCTTCATCAGTCGATATCGGACGATTGTAAGATGCCATTTCTACATAAAATAAAATAATGAGTTAAAAACTAACACGAAATAAAGAGTTCAAAAATATAATACAATTACGAGTTAGAAAATAAAATCAAAGTCAAAAATTTTATATTGAACGTCGACGTACCTTCATCAATTGTTTCATAATCATCCACAATCGGAGGTGGAGACGTGGTGACCGCTGGATCCTCTGAATGAATCCAACTTTTTGTGCATATAATTGCTTCAACTGTGGTCGGCAATAGGGAGGTACGCGATGAATCGACGATGCGTCCCCCACAACTAAATGCCGACTCTGAAGCGACTGTCGATATCGGAATGACTAATATATCTCTTGCAATTCGACTCAATACTGGATACTTGCGTTCTTTCAACTTCCACCAACCGAGGACATCATAATCAAATGAATAATCCTCATACGTCTCATTTAAAAATGCCTCAATTTCTGTCTTACTCCTAGAGAAAGCAGCTTCACTGCCAAAGAACGCTAAAATATGATCATCATTACCGTGTAGTTGCTGTCTAACATATGCCTCAATTCTATGTTTAACTTGGTTAAATGAAACGATACTAAGAAGTGAGTTTCAGAAGAGCCAAACTTGCACGCCTACTAAATAAGAGTACAAGCATTAAACTCCTATTTTTCAATATCCGGAGAAGACAAACTAGGAGCAAATGATTTGCAGTATGGAAAATTCAGTTGCCCGTAAACCACATTTAGCCCACATCCCCAAGTAACATCAAGGCAGGACTACTCAAAAATAGATAAGTGTTAAGAATGACAAATGAGGAAACCAATTTTCCTAATGTCCGTGTCTAAGAAGAAAAAAGTTTGTGCATCTAAAAGCTGACGAGTTTGTCCTTACCAAACATCAAATAGCATAGAAGAAAAAAAAAATCGGATTCCAAAAATTTAAGATATAGAAGAATCAGATTGTGAAAACAGGTAAAACCGCTCTTAAATGATTTGAAAAATTGGATTCCAAAAATCTCACAATCGAAAGACCACACTAATCTAAAACTCAAAGATCCAAAGAATTATAGAGCGAAAAATATAAATCAGTCAAGTAAGTGAAGTACAAACCTGGTAATTTGCAAAGTGAGATAGGAAAAGCGAGGATTTTTGAGTGAAAGAGAGCTAGGGCTTCCCAAACTCCTCAGATCTACGCTGTGGAGCTAAAGGGAAGAGAACGCTAAAGGGGCTGGGCGGCTACGAGTATTAAACTGGGCTGGGCTGCTACGGGTATTAAACACGGGTATCGGGTATTATAACATACCCGGTACCCGGACTCCTTACCCGTTTACCCGAACCCGAGTCTATATTTTTACCCGTTATTCTACCCGTACCCGACCCAGACCTTACGGTTTCGGGCCGACCTTAAGGTCCGGTTCGGGTTATCCCTAATCTCATCATATTTAGCTATAAATTTCATAATATTGATTTTTAATTGACAATTACTCTAGATGATTTCTTTTCTTATTTTCAGAACCATTTATCCATGTAAAACATAATGAGAAAGTCGGTAAGCAGCTTCTTTCAAATAATTAGATTCAAAATGAAGTTTGGATTAAATAATAATAGTTAAAATGCAACAAAGCATCAAAGCAAATACAACCACCGGCTTCTAATTGTCCAACAATTTCAAAAGTTACAAGCCTTCAAAACGACACATCAACCTCCCCAAACGCAACAAATACACCACTGACCAGACATTCTTTCATCTCGCCTATGAAAGTATCCTTAACCTTTTGTTTCTTTGGTGGATGGAGTCTGATTATGATTCAAGAAATCCCACAACAGATGAGAATTTAGTGGTAATTTGACAATACTCCAAACCTCTAAATTACATATTCTATATCAACACTTGACTTAAAAGCATGGATGGGCTGAAATTCTCTATAAACCAATAACTAAAAGCAAAAATGCAAACCCAATTGAATTTAGTATTACCAATCAACTCAAATCAATTGATTTAAATATCAGTTTACTGAAATGTAATTGCAAAACCCAAAGAAACAAGGAAAGAAATGTCAAATATATGAGATGAATCAGCAATGTGATTTTTCTACCTAAACTATGTTATTGCAGATTTGGAAGCAGGTTATCCATAAGAATGATTAGTTTATAAGAAAAGAAATCCATTTTGTCAAAGAGAACTCACAATACGTCTGATAAATCAAGAATGCCACAGACTTAAGAGAGCAATCAACTGATAAAGAAAGAAGATTCTCGAAAGAAAATCACCACATCGCATGCCCAGAACAAAAAGCTCATCAGTTTGCTTTCACATGCTGCTGAACAATGTGAAGAGCCTCGTGGTCCTCCCCAAAATCCTGAAAAATCAACAAAAGGCTTGTTAAGAATCAACTCTCTATAACAGCAAACTGTTCTTATTAATAGATACAAACATTCACGACCACACACGAGCAACCAACCACTTTCCTTGCTTTCCCCTCTGAATCAATCTTACATAACTACATCAAAACAAGGAAATATTAGGAAATTGACATTCATATTAATGGTGATTTTATCTGATATGAAGCAGATACCTGAACATAAATACAAATAGATCCCAAGTATTCGTATATTCTAGAACAAACTATTGAAACAGATGCCCATTCGAGAGCTTGTGTTCTGATATCTCATACAGAATTCTAAGCTAACACGTTGGTATGAGAAAAAAAGAATTATCAACATCCACATATCTATGTCCATCAATACAAGGCTAGCAACAATGGTAAATACTTACCCCAACCCACTCCCCAAGGGTCTTAGCATTTGCAACTGTCATTAGGTTTACATTGTGCTCTGCACAGAAGGCTTTAACCAATTTGACATAATCGGGCTGATCACAATCTTCAGCCAAAACACATAGCTGAGCTGCATGCTTTTCAATAACTTTGGCACCCTCGTGAAGGCCTCTGGCAAGACCCCCATGAGCCAACGACTTCCTCAATACAAGCTGCAATGCAGTCATTATGTCCATGGCTTCACCTAAAGCCGGAGCTGGGGCCTCAACAGCAACGACACCCTCTTCATTGGAAAAAGAAATCGGCAAATGAGAAATAAGTATCAATGGCTTTTTCCTAAGCTGAAAAACTAAAATAATGTTGTAGTTGAGCTAGCTATAAAAAGACATTAATTTAGTTCTAATTTTATGATAACTTACAGCCCAAAAAGGATGCAGTTACAAACTTATGCACCCAATTTACCATTGCACTTTCTCTACGGGACAATATGTAATGAAACGAAATATACATCCGCATGGGTCTCATAGGTTTGGAAAAAAACGAGCAATTCACTTACTCTGACATCGTGTTAGCTGTTTAGCTGCCTTTTACTTCCTGAAGAAATACAAGATAAAAGAACAAAAATAAACACGTTAATACATATGAGTAGAACGTAGCGAAGTAGTCCATGATACACAGAGATCATGTAAAAACCCAGAATTTTAAATTCCAAAGTTCAACGAAAATCTTTGAAATAGTTTGACTAATTAATTGTCATATACGGAACGTAAATTTGTCGTATATGCCACGTATGACGGTTTGGTCAAACTAATTAAATTGGGATATCTCGGGACAAAATCGAGCTACAATTTTTAAATGTAACGTAAAAGTCGATTTTGTAAAAGTAAGTGGACACATGATCGTGTCTGGATTTTTAGTGGAACGACATGAATCAGAACGAAAAGCACACGCGAAATGAATATTATGTTTTAATAATATTATATAATATAATATAATATAATATTATTATAAGTAAATAAAAGAAAGAAGAAGAAGCTTCTTCTTCGGTAACCCTCCCCCGACGCCGAAAAATCGTGAGAGAAAGAGAGAAAGGGAACGCCGGCCACGGCAACCGTTCGACGAGATCTTGGTGTCGGAACGTCCGTCTTGGAAAGATAAAGAAGTCTGTGCAAGCGGTTTCGAAGGTAAGCCCTTATTTTGTAAGAAATAGGAGAAAAACCGAGAGTTGGGATTTTGGTTTCGGTTTTTCAAATTTTAGTTTTTCTCACGATTTTTGGTGTGGTTGTGTTCGTCTCGTTGAGAGGAACATTTTGGTATAAAAATTGGCCGGAACGGAGTCCGGAATCGACGCCGGCGATGGATCGTCGGCAGGGCGCGGGCCCGTGAGATCCACGCGCGCCGCGGGTCAACCAGTCCGAACTGGACCGGTTCAGTTCGAATTAAATTGAATCGATTCGAACTGAACTAATTTAATTTGAAAATCGAGTCGAACCGAATTGAATCAGACCGAACCGAAACAAATCAGACCGAGTCAACGTTGACCGTTGATCGGGTTAACGTTGACCGGTCCGAACCGGACCAAACCGGACAGCAAGCTCTCGGGGCCCGAATTGGCCCGTTTTCGAGTGTTTTCGCTCGGTTTTCATTTCTCTTCTCTTATGCACTGTATATGGAATATTACAGAGGAAATTATCAATATTGAAACGAGCCCGGTGCGGGAAAAACAAGACTCCCTAAGTCGACATAACCTTTCAAGGAATTAAGGTAGGGGTTGTTTTCATATGACTACTGATTTTACATGCTTAATTGCATTTATATTATTATTATTATTGTAATTTATTGTTATTGAATATTGTGCACGAATGGTTAATAGGGACGACTAAGTCTGTCCTTGGGTTTTGAATCCCTAAACCGGATCCGAGTTTGTATGGTTGCCACCACCATAGTGTGGACTCTCCGATTCTTGGAGTTACACATCTTTTGCACTGTATTTCATTGTGAATTTTTCTTATGGTTGCCACTACCTTAGTGTGGAGTCTCCACTTCTTGGAGTTACACATTATCTATACTGTAATATGTTTTATTTATAATTTAATAATAAAAATAAAACTCCTACTGAGATTAGTCACTCACCCCTTTAAAATAAACTTATTTTCAGGTTCATTCCCGGGTAAAGCCCAGTGAGACTTGTATTGGAGTTTAAATTCTCCAATTTGTATTTACAAGCTCGAACGATGTATATTTTAAATTGTAAAACTTTCAGTGTATATTATCATTGGATTGAACATGTTATGTATGTTATCCGACTGCTTGGATTGAATGTTTGGGCTTGCTAAATTTTAAGACTTCCGCTGTTTTGTTTAAATTGAATACCCGAGCCTAGGGCTCAGTGGTCGGGTTCCCTCGGGAATCGGGCCATTGGGCCCGGCGTCTGTCTAGGCCCTGTCGCGGGTCGTGACAGATCACGAGCAACAAAAGCCAAATAATAAAGGTGAAACAAGTAAAACATGGTGGATTCGAGAGCTTTGGAAACTTAATTGAGTGATCGAAAGAGATAAAGACTAGGTGTGACAGAGAGCCTAAATAGAAGGTGAGTTCGGGACAGAGATAAAATGTATGAAGGGACGCCGGAGAAACAAGATGCGCATACGAAAGAGAAAAAAGAGACCTACGACGAGGGAGACGATTAAGCGAACCGCTGGGGGAAGTGACGGAGAGGGAGCGGCGCGAGAAATATGGAGCGCAGAATTACAAAGATACACTTTCCCTACATAGGGTTTTTGGGCTTCTCTGATTATATTTTTTTTCTTTTAAATCATTAATTTAAAAATCACAATATTAATGAGTGTAAATACTTTGGGGGTACTTACACTTGTCACCTTTTAATTTAAAACTCAAGTAATATAATGCCTTACACTGTATAGTAAATGCAACTGGTACCTTCCTGTAGAATTGGTAGTTGATCTTCTTCATTGAGCCAGTTAAGTTTTTTTGAGTCGAGCTTATCAAATCTATTTGAACTAAGCATGTCAAATAAGTGAAGAATAAGTGAATAACCAGTGGGCAGGTGACGAATAAGTGAATAAGTGAATCGAGAAGAATTTAGAACGGTTGAGAGTTGCGTGAAGAATAAGTGAATAACAGTGGGCAGGTGACGAACGAAAAGTTGAGTTCACGAAGATCGGTGACTGGCGAACGATGACGGGCACAGTCCCAAATCGGAGGTGACGGCAATGAGTGAACTCCAAAATCGAAGGTGACATGGTGACAGGAGAATGCCAAACGACGATTGCCGAGGGTGAAGGTACGTGACACAACGAATTGAAACGCCAAACGACACCGGGTGACTCTAAAGTCTCGACTGGCATACCTTCATGTGATGACATACGTTGAACTCTGTGATGGCATCCCTTGAACTCTGGCATGCGTATCCCACAAGCCATTACGTTTAGGCTTTTAGTGCCTCCTTTCGTCAAAAGGTGATAAGGGAGGTCTATCTAAGAAGGGTAGAAATGGAAGTTGATCGACAGGGAGTTCAAGCCCGGGTTTTCAAAGTTCATTTGAATCCTATCGTTTAGTCAAGATATGAAATTGCGCCGTTGATCGAGAAATAGCAATGCTTGACCATATTTTAATTTTAGAATTAGGGTTTCTCATTAATCTTCTCATTTTGTTCTTTCTCCCTTTTTTAAATTTTGCATGGCAATGAGCTTTTTGTTGAAGTATGGTTTCTGATTTTTTTGCAAATTGAGGCCAATTTTATTCTTTAATAAATTTATTGAATTATGATTGAATGATTTTCGCTAAAAAGCATGAGAGTTGTTGAATTGGATTGACCCATTTTAACCATGTGAGTAGTTAAGGTTTATCAATTTCTTCTTTTTCGTTAACCCTCGGTTCTTTTTGCCAAATTAGTTTTGTAAATCCTACATTGTTTCAACATCCCTATTATTTAAATGAAGATTACTGTTTCTATCGCTAATGCTTGAATCCTTTGAAAAAAAAATAATTATAAAAGGGTTGTGCTAAAAAAAACTCTGATTTTGATCGAAATAGACAAAAAAACATCGTGAGAAAAAGAAAAAAAATATCATGATCGACATCCACATGAGAGTCAGCCAAGTTGATAGGACCTCTTGTACACACAAGTTAAAGAACAACCAAGAATAGTATAACCAAACAAAGAAGACGATAGATTAAACGATAAAGGCAACTCACAAACAATAAGAGGAATTAGCTTCCTCTTAGTTGCTTAAGGACACCTCCGAACATACCCTAAATTTTATTTGTCTTCTCTAATACAAAACAATCACTATTTATTAAAAAAGAATATAACATAATAACCTCATCCTACAATTCCCATATGATTTGGGTCTTATCAAAATCTAATACTTTAAGATTGGCTCTTATCATATTCATCCCATCCCAATCAGAGAAGCTTAGCTCTAGTTCTCTCCCTGTTTCTTTCCTTGTCAATCACAAAATACCTCTCCTCACTCATCTTAATATAATGGTCTCAAAACAAAAACAAAGTAGTATTTGTTTGTATTTTCTTATTTCTCTCACTATCTTTTTGAACCAAAATTACTCCTCTCACTGCCTCTACACTTCCTAACCTACATCAGTCCTATTTCACTATCAATGTCTTCTCATAGCCTTCAGACCAACGTAGTGACCTTGGAGTACAATCACCACCTTGTTGAGCTTAAAAAATTTCAATATTGCATACCTCTCTCTATCTTTGGAGTGAAGACGTGTTCACCCCTTCTTCCCGATCTCTTTACTTCCTCTCCAAAATTTTGCTCATCCCAAGCTATTGGTGACCCCTACAAGGGCACAAGTGAGAAAGACCGTCTCAAGAAAACTCTACAACCATTTCTTAACCTGCTGGGAATAATTTGATAATCAACTTAAAAAATAATTCTCCCAATATCAAACCAAACAAGCAATATCAACTAAAACCAAACAAATAATCAAACAACTAATAAAAAAGAGGCACCATAATTTTAACGTCGAAAATTTAATAAAATAAAAGTTAAAACTACAGAGAAGCAGCCACTATTTCATAACTCTACTATGTAAAAATAATAGGTACAATTAAAAGTTCTCTCTATATTATCAACATAGAGGAATATAATAACACATCAACATCAAGAACAATCTTGAATTCGACAAAATAAATAATGATGATATACACTGGTATAAAATGACATCCCATTTTACCTTTACTGATAGTCTTATAAAGCATAAAATATGATATCCACCATTAAGAATGTACATCTGCGTGTCACAAATTTGCTGTCAAAATTTCAAGTCGATCAAATAGTGAAATATAGAAGAAACATAATTTTATTCTACCTGGTGGAAAAAAAAATTGAATTCTTTTTTTTTCTGTTTTCTTTCTATTTTTTCTTCAAGGCTGTCAAACCCATAAAACTTAGTAGTCACATTTGTTCTTTTTATATTTAGGTTAAGATGTCTTCTCAAACTAGATATCATACACTCTATAATAGAATCAATCAACCACTTATTATCGTGACAAATCACACTTATTATCGTGACAAATTATACTAACACAACTGTCGTTAGAAATGATACCAGTTTCACTCTCGTGACTTAGTGCATTAGTCTCTGCTTCTTCTTTCTTTGCTTTTGCAAGTTCTCTATTCAAAATTCTATAGTTGCTTACTCTTACTTCTTTCATGTCTTGCAGGCTTTTGAGAAACTAGCTCATATGAAGAAAATTCATTTTTTTTTCTTCTTGCTTCTTCATTAAGTAAACTATTTGTAACCATCTTCATGATTAATTTTCCACCTAGCACTGAAATACTCAATGAGACAACCAAAATTTATCAACTATCTAGTAGACTACCCAGAAGTAATAGTACTTGCAATTCATCCAAAATATTCAATAATTTTATCTTTGTCAGCTGATTAACTATTCTCACAAAGTTGCTTATAGGCTTAGTCATACTTTTTTCATCATTGAGTTTCAGATTCACTAGTCTTGTAATGAGTAAAGCATTGTTTTGGAAAATGTCTTTCTCATATAGTGTCTTTAACTTATTCTACAAAGTATCTGCTTTGATTTTCTCTGTGATACGATGAAATATATGAGGATTGACTCATCGCCTGATTGTACCAGAAGCCTTCATGCGCATTATTTCTCAATCATCATCTCTCATTTCTTTCAACTTTTCTTTGCCTAACACCCACATAAATAGATCTTTACGATAAACAAAGATATAACGTCTTTCTTTTCTAAATAGTGTAATTCTCTGAGTTTAATTTCATAATCACAAAATAATTATGCCTTTTCATTTAAAACACACATATCTCTATTTGTTCTTTTCGTTACCCAACTTGCGATCTGATACCAGTTATTCGGAACAATTATATAATCAATCTGAAAAATAATTCTTCCAATATTTTTGTGTGCTATATGAGGGTATCAAACAAAATAAAGCAATATCAACTAAAATAAAACAAATAATGAAACAACTAATAAAAAAGAGACATTATAATTTTAACACAAAAAACTCTCCAAGATAAAAACTGTAGGCGAGGAGCCTCTATATCAAAACTTCTCTAGATCAAAATAATAGGTAGAATCAAAAGTTCTATTTAGATCGTTAAACTATAAGAATACAATAACACATTAAGATCAAAGAACAGTCTTGAATTTCACAAGATAAAGAAAGAGAGGATAAAAGTAGTATAAAATGACAATCTCATTTTATCATAACATACAATCTTACAAAACACAAAATACGAACTCCACTGTTCAAAATTTACCTCTATGTGTCACTAAGGTACCTGTCAAAATTACAAGTTGATCCAACGGTTGAATGTAGGAAAAACAGAATTCGGTTCTACTAGTATAAAAAAATCTAAATTCTTTTCTTTTTAAGTGGTCAAGCCCACAAAAGGAGCTTGACCGAACATAACCACCTCTCCTCTTTTTGTTTCACAATCATTGATTTTCTTTCCTATTTTGCCCATTTCACTCTATTTTCTTCATATTTCAATAAATGCAATCTTTTCTAGTAAATACCATGGAAATGCATTTGAAAAAAAAAAATTCATGGTCGCCTACTACAAAAAGAAAGAAATAGAGAGGACAATGAGAAAATAGTCGCCGCGAGCTAAAATAAAATAAATTAGATTTATTAGAATTTTTTTAACTGCAAGCGTCCAATTTTTTTTTTAAGTCTGGAATTAGATATTTAAAACTTGGCGACAAGCTTAATTTCAACCTCCATCGAGAGTTGTAGTCGTTGCGGATGACTTTTTCAAAATTTTCATAACAAGTTTGATGTGTTACCCCCTTGAACTTGAAGGAGAGCGTAAATGATATTCCTAAGTATAAAAGAATATACTTTACTTGGTTATTTTGCTTCCAATTATATTAAGACATGTGTCCACTTAATCATCTATAAATATATGTAAATGCTATGCAATAGTTGTGCACAGAAATACATTTCATCTTCTATATTCTATTCAATTCACTCACTCACTCTTGACACTAACAAATATTATTTATTTAACTAAACGAGTAATGATGACACAAGTATATCATAGTTGTTAACTCAATTTTTAAAGTCACCACCAATAGCATAATGTTATTCGTTATTAAATATTTATTATGATTTCTATTATTATAACAATGAAAATAACTTGTAATATATTTGTATAAGATAAGATTATTGATATAAATTTATCTTGTTAGGATCGATTCACTTAGGCTTAAAAGGTCGACATGCCCATATCGACTCGACTCATTAGACATTGAGCCGATTCAATTCAGTTTTTAAAAAAAAAAACTCATCAGACTTGACTCAAAAAATTCAATAAAGTCACCATAAAAGATTTAACAAAATCGATGAATCAATTTAATCAAGCTCGGCTCGCCTAGCCAGTTTGTTGGACAACCTTAATGCCAACCCTAGAGTGGACATGACCGAAGATATATTTGTAGTGATAGAAATGAGATTAAATTACATTTTACGGGAGTGGACCTAAATCTAGCAGCGTAAAATCTTTGACCCAATTCAATGGAAAAAGATAAATGTGGTAGTGGTACTGGCAATTCTTCGCGGAATTCATCGTCGTTCGTGAAAGCAGGTGAACGACAAATGTTCTCGGTAGAGCTCCGACCCGGCGAGACGACCATTGTATCGTGGAAGAAGCTTTTTAAGGACGTTAACAAAGGTTCTTTACGTACTCATGCGCCTGAACCCCCTGCCACGTTAACAAAGGTTTCCCTACTTGCCATCCAGCCTCCTATCACTGCGGCTAATATAATCATGGTCATATAGGGCGACAACAGATGTATTTACTCGCCTTTTGGCGCTTACAATTAATTAGGTTAAGTTAAAGTTTATTTAAAGAACCTTAACTCTTAAGGTTAGAGGCAATCAAATATTCGTTTTTCTTAATTATTCATCTTCTCCTAATCTTATTTCCTTATGACCGGAAAATGGATGGTTACCCGATCTCAAGGTAAACTCACTGAGTTCGATCCTAACAATTTAGTATCATAGCCAAATCCCTCATCCGAACCCTATTCTCATTCACCAACGGCGTCAGTTATGGGAGAGGAATCATCGATGTCGTTTTCAATCTTGCAGCGAATGCTTCAGCTATTGGAGCAATCCCAAAAAAATCACGGAATAATAATTTCGCACATCTGCAATTCGAGTAACCCGCCACTTCCACCGCCGAATTTGACCGAACAGCCAGCACCCGACGTTGCAGCCTCCGCATTGGCCGCCAATTACGTCGCACATCAACAGCCGCAGTCCACGATGCGTTACACCCTGTCGCTGCAGACGTTTCTGCCCACGCAGGTCGCATACGACAGACTTCTCCTGGCGCCGGCTGTTCATTCCTTCGCGCCGCAACAGCTCCAGACAACGCCGGCGTTTCGGTCTTCCGCCGCGCAATCTTCGCCGTCGGCCGTTCATCAGTTCGCACCGACGTCTCTGCCGTCAGCCGCGCAGAGCTCACCGTCATCTGCTGCGTCTGTTGTTCATATTGCGGCGGCCACCGAGCGCAGCAGCTATCTACTTCCGACGGTCGCGAACGTCGCGCCACCGGCGCTCGTTTCCCGACCAGCCACAGCAGCGCCGACGCGTCTGCCTTTTGCCGCACAGAATTCGTGGTCAGTCGCAACAACACCACCCTTCGCCGCGCCTCCTGCGTCTGCACATCCAACGCCGGCCTATCCTACCGGGGAATTCTCACCTGTGCCGAGCGTGCATTGGCCACAAACCGAGTGTCCTCCGCCGATTTTCAGAGGGATTGCTCGTGGGCCGAACGGGGCTTTCTTGCCCAACAGAAACTTGTTTGTGCCAAGTCAACCTAATGGGCCGAGCAATCCGAATGGGCCAATCCACCATTCAGTTCAGCACATCAACCTGGGTTTAATAGCTACTACTAACCATCGAGCCGATCAGCCGATTGCGGATCCAGACATGATTGGGCCATATGTCACGTACCCCAGCGATGGCACACGGCCTGTTATTCGTGCCCGCTTGGATTTTCCGTCCTATGATGGCTCGGTAGATCCTCACCGATGACTGAATCAATGTGAGCATTATTTCCAGAGCGAGAACATTCCACCACCCGGGTGGGTGGCTCTAATCGCCTTCCATTTACATGATGAGGCTGCTGACTGGTACGAACGATTCTGGGATGATAAAGCAGAACTTTCATGGAATCAGTTCAAATATTCTTGCATTGAACGGTTCGGCACATCTTCTCAGTCCAATACATTGGGGGAATTAATTGATTTAAAACAGACAGGCACAGTGCAAGAGTATCAAAGGCAATTTCAACGTCTATTTACCAGGGCTCTCTCTGTCACTCCGGATCAGGCGATCCATCATTTTACTGTCGGCTTACGCACCTCACTTCGCTTACAGGTGGAGTTACAGGATCCACCTACGTTGGAACGAGCTATGACATTAGCACGTGCTTATGAACGACGTATTATTCCCTCCTCAGCACCTGCTCCAGTGACGGGTAACCGCAGGTTCATTCGGGCCCCAGGTCCTTCTACGACGCCCTCAAGCGCACCACTCACAGTGTCCTCCTCAGCCGGACAGCCAGGACAACTACCCCCTGGTCAGTGCACGTTCAAATGTATTTCTCGTGCCGAGATGACTGAGCGGAGGTCTCGTGGTCTATGTTATAACTGTGACAAGCCTTATGCCCGATGCCATACTTGCAAGCTCCTTTTCTGGCTTTACTGTGACGATGACTCTGAATCCACAGATGAACCGAATGAAGACACAGTTGAGACAGAGATCATTGAGCCTAATATCTCACTCCATGCCATAGCAGGCTCACCTGAGGCATCTACGTTGACATTTGCAACCACCTTTTCTTCTCAGGTTCTCCGTAGTCTGGCAGACACAAGCAGTACGCATAACTTCCTGAGCGTTCGTGTCGTTGCGTGTATGGGCTTGCAGCCATCGTCAGCTGCTTCCATGACGGTTTCTGTGGCCAATGGGGCGCGGGTCAGTTGTCTAGGGGTTTGCCGGAACGTTTCTTTTTTCCATTTTTGGGTTATTATCCATGGTTGATTTTTATGTGATACCCCTCCCTAGTCTGGATGCAGTATTGGGCATACACTGGTTACGTACTCTTGGCCCGGTCCTTTGGGATTTCGATTCTCTCACTCTCCAGTTTACTCGCCAAGGCCTTCCAGCAATTTTGTCTGCCTTACCTGCTAGATCGGCGGCAACACTTACCGCTCTGTCCGCTACCGATGCACCAGCCGGCATTTCTGACCTACTACAGGAGTTCGGGGACCTTTTCACCGAATCAGATGGCCTCCCTCCCATTCGATCATGTGATCATCGCATCTGCCTAGCTCACGTTTTCGATCCTGTAGTCGTACGGCCATACCGCTACCCTCACCTGCAGAAGGATGAGATTGAGCGACAGTGCTCCATTATGCTACGACTAGGGATTATTTGTCGCTCGCCCTATTCTTTGCCAGTCCTCTTAGTACAGAAACAAGATCAGACCTGGCGTTTATGTGTGGATTATCGAGCACTAAATACCCAGACAATCAAGGACAAGTTCCTGATTCCTGTGGTCGACGAGTTATTAGATGAATTGCACGGAGCGACTCTATTTACTAAGCTCGATCTTCGCTCTGGTTATCATCAGATTCGTATGGATCCGAACGATATTGAGAAGACGGCTTTTTGCACTCATCATGGGCACTTCGAGTTCCTCGTCATGCCATTTGGCCTTGCAAATGCCCCATCTACATTTCAGGCCCTTATGAACGAGATATTCGCAAATCATCTCTGCCGCTTTATCTTAGTCTTTTTCGATGATATTCTGGCATATGTACGAGTCCGGCGGATCATTTACACCATCTGCGCGTTACCCTGGACCTTCTGCGCCAGCATCCTCTATTTCTTAAGAGGTCCAAGTGTATGTTCGCTGCCCCACAAGTGACACGCTCGGTGGGGTTAGGAGGTGTCGGAAGAAAGGGGACGAATTGGAAAGACAAGCAATCTGCCGAGAAAAAGGAAGGCTGGAAGAAACAGGGGAGTAAACACACTAGAGCTCCAAATTCATACGGGCCCTTAGGCTAAGATTTTGATGACTTAAACTTTAAGGGATGGTCTGGGCTTGGTCCAAAATTCAGAGTGATAGCACGTGTAGAACTTAAAATGGCACGGGTCTACTTTCTAATACACAAACAGACAAAATTGTCTTAGGCAGTGCAGAAGGTATGGGATGATCTCTACACAACTACCAATTCAGGGATTCTGGGAAGGTGGAAATTGGCAGAAATTAACTTCAAGAAAAGGGGAGGGAAATGCATTTGGTTGGAGTGAAAAAACATGGGTAGAATAAA